>OY744606.1:61030035-61085035 GCA_963556255.1 Allolobophora icterica
CACCTGTAAACCTGTAATATGACAGTAATGGAATCACATTTTTACACTACAAGGAATCCGCTGTGAGGTCATAATTAGGTCCATCTTTCGAATCTCGCACACAGCTCATCACTTCCGTTTGTTTCAATGAAACCCGTAAACCGAGTGCAGAGTCTTTCATTTCCAGGCGCTGAGAGCTTCATTAAAAACGCAGCACGCAAATCGATCATACATTACACACACACACACACACACACACACACACACACACACACACACACACACACACACACACACACACACACACACACACACACACACACACACACACACACACACACACACACACACACACACACACACACACACACACACACACACACACACACACACACACACACACACACACACACACACACACACACACACACACACACACACACACACACACACACACACACACACACACACACACACACACACACACACACACACACACACACACACACACACACACACACACACACACACACACACACACACACACACACACACACACACACACACACACACACACACACACACACACACACACACACACGTCAAACTCATTCCAGAAAAGCACATACATTATCCACAACGCGAACACACACGGATGCACAATAACGTACAGACGAATGCGCACTGACGCACAGACAGATTCTTTTCTTTCTTTTTCTCCTCCGTCAAGTGTTCACCGACGATGAGGCTCCAACAAAACTTCTCCATTTCGGTCGGTCTCTTGCGAGTTCTATTGCCTTTTTTTAACTCCCATCCTCTGTCTTCTATGTCCTCCAGTACATTATCTATCCACTTCTTCTTCGGTCGTCCCCTGCTCCTCGTTCCCTCCACTTCTCCGTGCAGCGACTTTGCCGGCATTCTTCCGCTCTCCATTCTGATCACATGTCCATACCATGTTAGTCTTCTTTTCTTTACTCTTTCCACTACCGTTTTCTTCTGTCCCAGTTCTTCTCGTGTCACTTCGTTCCGTATCTTTTCTCTCCGTGATCTATTCAGTAGTCCTCGTAGCCAACCCATCTCCGCCACCAGCAGTCTTCTCTCGTCCTCCCTTTTCACGCACCAAGACTCTGCTCCATACATAAGGACTGGTATTACCAGTGTTTCATATAGCTTGGTTTTTGTTCTTATTGAGATGTTGCTTGATCTCCATAGTTTCCTCAGCTTCCCAAACATTGCTGATGCTAGCCCAATTCTTCTCCTTATGTCCCTTGTCGATTCTGCATCTTCCGTAATTACACCCCCAAGGTACACAAATTCCGCCACCTGTTCCAACTCCTCTCCTTCCAAGGTGATGGTTATCTTCTTTTTTTCCTTGCCAATTGTCATTGTTTTGGTCTTCTCTCCGTTGATCCTAAGCCCGAATCTTTTACTACTTTCGTGTACCCTGGTCGTTAGTTCCTGTAGTTGGCACAGACAGATGCAAACTACCATACAGACAGATGCACACTAACGTACACAGAGAAACCCATAAACGTATAGACGGACGGAGACTAACGTCCGCGTTGGACCATTACGTGTAGCTGTATGCTCGAATATATGCGCAGGCCACGGAATGTAGGTGGATTGGTGGCCAGTCATGACCTGGACCTCAATCGCTGGCTGCATGGTCCCTAACGCAGTCATAACTTGTACGTTTTTTTACACACTGTCCACAACGATTCGGCACACGCTGTACAATCGCATCGACTGCGTGTGACGACTCCTAAGAGTGCAATATCATTTCATATGTATGAATGCAAACACACATTATATCACATTTCCAGAAAAATTCACCATTTGCACGATCAGATAAGTCTAAGACATCACATTTGCATCCGATGAATATAAATGTATGAAAATATATAATATGTACTCTAAATACATAGAATAATTAACATATTCGTTGCATTCTTCTGCAATTTGGACCGTAACTATGCCATCGCTTTTTCCGAGGTGTATCTTCATATGTATCTATTCGTATACATATTTGCATATTCATAAGCAAAGAGGTAAGTACTAAGTACGCACGAACTGGTGATGGCCAATCTCTTTGATCTGATGTCAAATACAGCCAGATTGATGACATAACCAATCTATAAACATAAAACATAAAACTAACGTAAATGCATCTATCAGCATTGCGATAGTTAAGTATATAAGAACTAGAGTAATGACGGCAGTGAGAGAGGGAGGGATGGAGGGATGGAGGGAGGGAGTGATGGGCATGGAGAGGGAGAGGTAGGCATCGAGGGAGGGAGAGAAGGACGGAGGGACAGAGCTAGGGCGGGAGGGAGGGAGGGAGTAGGCAGAGACAGACTTACTAACCGCTGTTTGTCTATCAATCTGTCTCTCTGACCGTCCGTGCGTCTCTCTGGCTGCGCGTCTGTACGTCTGTCTGCCGAGTGCCCAATGTTGCTCGGCGGGGCCAATTTGGGGCGCCCGTGTGATATTGCCGGCCTTAGGCAGATCGGCGAAATCCATACATTCGACTGCAGCCACGAAGGGGCGGTCGCTACATTCCTTACATTCCAGAGCGTTAATCGACTCACAGATCTGGGAAAATGTATAAGAGATACACGGTCGAACTGTCGTTGCTTGAACTTGGTTTAAACCGAAATAACGCTGTCATGTCGCAAAATTATTTCAGCACAAGGCCAAAAAGTGGTGGCGATTGTCACCACCAATTTAAAAAGTGGTGGTGACTGGATAGTGGATACCATCGTCACAATACAAAGTTACGGTATGCCTATGTTGTTAAGCGGTGAAAATACACTATCTCTTCTTAATTACATCGGACATGGTTTGGTTAGAGTAGAGACGCAACGGATTTGTTTATCTCTAAGCGGCGCTATAAAAATTTATAATTACAATTTCAGTTTCCACTTTAGTGATTAATAATTTTATTTAGCGCCCAGTTTTAAAACCAAAAGCTTCGAGAAGCGCCTAATTGCAGGTATTTCGCGCCACCGTTATATCACGTATTACATTACGTATTACATTTTAGTGGATTTTTCATTATACAATTACTATGTGGTAAATTCAAATTGTTTAGAATAGCTATATCAATTGAATGTTTCATTATATCACACTTTTCTGATCGGTGTCTAAGTCCCTTTCAGCAATTATATTTACAGCCTCTTCCAAACACAATCACACACATTCAGTTGACTTATGTCTCGGGTCTCAAAGTCGCTCTTTCGTAGAACTTGAGACAAATCTGTACAGAGACATCGAGATCAGAGCTGAATATTGTAAGAAATGAAGGCTTCAGCCAAACACGTCAAAAACCGTTAACAATGGAGACCTCGCATCGGCGCAATGCAAATCTGAGCACAAATTAGGATGAAACTCAACGGCCAAAGCATCGCCCATGCGAAGACTCTCCCGAACTGGATTTGACTCTGGCAGGTCATTTAGCCTACATAGTACATACCATTACCACTTGAAGAAGACTGTTGCTCAACATAACTTGTTGAGCAAATTCTCTTGCTCGACTTCTGGCGTCAGTGCTCAGACATTGGGAACAGCAGACCTTGCTCTGCTATTCCGCAGCTGATATTGTGCTCCTGTATGTTATTTCCTCTCCATTCGTCCATGCGCATTATCTCCGGAACATTGAGCCCAACCCAACTGCCGTGCAGGGCTGCGGGTCATAATCAATATCGCGCCATCTTATCTCCGTAGAAAGAAAGGCACTGCAAGACTGCTGAAAAAGATCTATGCTAACAAAGATGTACCATTCACTGACGATATCACTTCGCACCCGCCACCACGCCTTTCCTTGAGACATCCAATTTGGCTGGACATGCCATAGGACGATAAGACAATAATAATTTCAGTCGGAAGGGTGGAGTGGGTAGCAGCAAATGTGACTAGCCACTCCCTCATCGCTGAGCCGCCTGTCTGTCGTACAGGCTTTAACTTGCCTCGACGACTCCAGTCTGCACTAAACCGACTTTGACCGGACCAGAGTTGCTGAGCATACACAACCTCGTGAGATGGGAACAAAGCCACAGATCCTTCCTGCAGCTGTGACGCGGTGGCGCACATTGGAGATGTCTGTTGGCAAACTCGTTTTATTGACGAACCATTGGCTATTCATCTCACTGATGATTACGCTTGCAACTGGGTGGTCTGGACATCAAAAGCATGCGCCCAAAGAAGAAGATTAGGCCTATATCGCATTTGTTTCATACAACATGTCTATGTTGAACTCTCCTGATTGTTTTAACGACATTTCACTAACGGATTGCTGCGTCTTAAATAACAGCCAATAGGTCTGACCCTGTCAGCGGCTAATACTGCAACGTTGAGTAACCAGACACGTGATACACAAAATTGCCAAGCGACATTCTCAACATTTTTCGACAAACCACTCTCTCTCTCCCTATACCCATCCTTCTCCCTCTACCCACTCTCTCTCCCTCTACCCACTCTTTCTCCCTCAAACCCACTCTCTCTCCCTTTACCCACTCTCTTCCTCTACCCACTCTCTTCCCATAGGCGTAATTTACGGGGGTATGAGGGTATCGTACCCCTACTTTTTGGACTGGAGAGTGCCATACCCCAATTTTAATACCCATTGTTTTTGCCCTCAGGATTCAAGCAATTACCAAGCATTATCATCAGTGCGATCATCGTCATCATTACTCTCATTGTTATTTTTATTATTGTCGCTATCATCATCATCATCATCATCATCATCATCATCATCATCATCATCATCATCATCATCATCATCATCATCATCATTATCTTCATCAGCATCATAAATGGCGCCAAATATAGATTCATTGGGTGCTGTTATAATTATTTGACAGTCTTAAAGGGGAAACGATGCGAAATTTGGTACCCCCACTTTCTAGACCAAAGTTGTGCCTCTGTCTTTCCCTCTACCCACTCTCTCTCCATTTACCCGCACGACACTTCCAACCTAGTCGAGACATCAATAGGTCTATCTCTGTCTTTTTCACCCTATCTCTTTCACTCTCTCTCCCGCCATTTACCCTTCTCTTAGTGCCTTCCTGCCTATATCCCTCTCAACATGACACTTTACTACCAGTTGGAAACATGAAAAGGCCACGGGAGCAGCCGCTGAGATACATGCTGCCATGTATAATGGCTGCGATCTCGCCTGTCCATAGTTACCATAGCAGCAAATATGGCGGTCGCCAGTTCTTAATTGAAACCAACGCCTAAGAATTTTTCTTGCTGCATGCATTTGTCCTTCTCTGAAATAATTGCATTTCGCTGTTTGGGCGAATTATGCATGCAGTTAGACAAAGCTTGTTTGTGCGCCGTGACACAGGCAGCCGTAGAAACGGAGCAAGTTCATCTATTTATATTGATCGGAGAGAATTGTTAGAAGAAAAAGACGGCAAGGAAGGAAGGAAGAAGTAAGCAAGGGACGGAAAATGGAAACACTTCCGCATGGCTTAGACGGACCCAGTACATGCACATAAATTCTATAGACGTCCGCTACTTTTGCATGGGATTTCTCCCGTTCTGACTGATGCGGTTCGACTAAAACCCATTAGCAGAATGAAAGCGACGGGCTGAACCGCGAAAGACTGGAGCGAACGATTTCCTACCAGAGCTTCTATTCAGTCTTTTAAAATTATATCATTCCACCGACTGTATGTATGTGGTCACTATATTCGTGTACATGCGCACCTGGTGTTTGTTACAAGACACTGTGTGAATGCAACGTTACAATACAGATTGCATGCATGAATGATGAAGGTCTACAAGCAGGTCTGGAGACACGTGTGTGTGTGTGTGTGTGTGTGTGTGTGTGTGTGTGTGTGTGTGTGTGTGTGTGTGTGTGTGTGTGTGTGTGTGTGTGTGTGTGTAGGTGTGTGTAGGTGTGTGTGTGTGTAGGGTGTGGTCTGGAAATTAGACCGATAAAAAGGCGATGGGCGCCGAGCGAAGGTGACGTTGATGGAGTGGACGATGAGTTCTCTGCTACGTCGATAGAAGTTGCGCTGAGAGTCGTCGACGGAGCAAGGCAGACAGGCAAGGAGTTACAAAGAGGAGGAGGACGAGGAGGAGTAGGAGGAGGAGGGAGAGGCAGAAGGAGAAGGAGGAGTAGGAGCAGAAGAGGGAGCGTGTAAGAGTTAAGAAGGAAGAGGAGAAAGAGGAGCAGGGAGGGGGAGAAAGGAGGAGGAGGGGGAAAAGTATGAGAAATGGGAAGCGAGAAGGAAAGGAGGACGAGGAGGAGGAGTACGAGGAGGGAGAGGCAGAAGGAGAGTGGGGAGTAGGAGCAGAAGAGGGAGGAGAAGGCGTGTAAGAATTACGAAGGAGGAGGAGAAAGAGGAGCAGGGAGGGGGAAGAACGAGGAGGAAGGGGACAAGTATGAGAAACAGGAAGCGAGAAGGAGAGGAGGAGGAAGAGGAAGAGAAGGACGATGTGGAAGAGGGCGAGCAGGAAGAGGAGGTTACGTCTGAAAGTCTTCGGTCTTCGCTGTGCAGCGCAGTCAATTCGGCGCAATTCTGACTGTTTGAACCGATTGATGGATCGAGCGTTGAACACACGATGACGATGACGACGACGAGGAGGAGGAGGATAGAGGGCGCCACCAGCCGACCGCTTCTCCAGTTACATCGAAGGATGTTGGATGTATGTGTCTGTGTTTGCAAACGTGTGCTTGTCCGTACTTGGTGGTGGCACTTTCCCGATGCCAGGCTGTAGATGCAAATCTAACCACCTGTTTGTTGGCCTTGCATTTATGAACTCTGCCACGTCACGTCTAAATGTATCATAATTAACTGCATCGTTCAATCATTTGTTCGTTGCATTTATGTAGCGGTCCTTAAGATTTAAAAGTGCTTCTAGCAAAGGCACAAGAGAACAATTTCTGGCTGTTGGTGAAAGATATTTGTAATGTATGTGACCACAAGAGAGCCTGAGAGACGCAGGAGTGCCATGAGGAGGGCATTCCACTCCCAACAGAACTTTGGAGATGCACGGGGAAATCGGAATTGTCCTGCGGCGGAGAGATCCTCGGCCAGCCTTACCTGGTCTAGGCAGAAGCATTAACCAGCTCTGTCAAGTGGATTCATTTAGGCAAGAGACCTACATGCTCAGCTAAGGTCAAATCTTTGTCAAGGAAAATCCTGCTTTGAAAGTAGCGGTGTAGTATCTCAACAATTACAGTAAGAGAAATTGATTGGAATGCCTTGAGCTGCAGAAGTTCTGAGATATCCAAGCCACACATAGCCCGCAACAGTTGAACCATAGCACTTTAATCATCTTTAATCATCAGACACTGGGAAAGCAGTGTACATACGTACAGAAGTACAGTACGACGTCAACATACCACAGTAAACGACACGACGCACTAACTGTAGTACTATCAAAGGACAAAGGTGGGTTCAATAACAGGGGTGGGCAAACAACTGCCCGCGGGCCAGATCCGGCCCGCCAACACTTTTTATCCGACCCGCACAATTCTTGAGAAATAAAAAAAAAAAAAAAAATTCAAACCGCCGGAAGTTTTCTCATTTTACACACGTGACGATGCTTAATTACTTACTATATCAGTCTCGTCTTTCATAATAACTCTTTGTATTAACCCTGCCAAAGTATATTTAATTTTAAATAAGTGAGATAAACTATTCCCATGTTAGTCGCTATTAAAAGTTTAAAATTTGTTATCCGGCTTTCCGAATATTTTGTCGTTTAATGTGATCCAATGTGCAAAAAGTTTGCCAACTCTGATAATATAATATACAGCATTCGCCGTGAAGCGAACCGCGAGGCAAGGTTTCGCCAGCCTTCCGTTCAGTTTCCTACATTTCACACTTTCAAAAATTCAGAAATACGCCAGACAAAAAGCCAGCAAATGCGAAGATAAACCAATTAATAAAACTTCCAAAGTTCCAGATCGTGATCAGAAGTCAATCAGTTCAATGACTGACCACTTGCAGGAAATCAGCTTTTAAGGTAACTCCCCATTTCCTTATGCGTACTTTTTCATAGAAAGCATAGACTCTTCTATAGTTGTTCTGAATTACAATTTATTAACATATCTGTCTGACAATTAGGCCTATTGCCGCAAAAGTTTGCGTTATTATCACAGTCAGCATCTTTATACTCTGATAAATTGTTCATTCTCGGCCTTTCAATTTCAGACTCCTATTTCTTACCTTACCATTGACGAAGGTTTCTGGCATTTTCTTTTCTCTTTATCTCCTCCCTGCTTCTTTTTCTGGCAATTGTCCTCCTTCTCTCCTCCTCTTTCACCTCCTTCTCCTCCTATTCCTCCTCCTCGCCTCCTCCTCCTCTTCCACCTATTCTTCTTCTTAATTACTTGCCCTTACTTCCGTAAACTGCTTCGGATTGCCTTCATAAATAACAATTGTCTGCTTCTTTAACCAACTAACAGGGCTTCTTTAAGTTCTCCTGGTGGTTCATTCATTTCCAGCTCTCCAGATGGTCTATCCCTTCCATCTTTCTTTGTTCCTCAACCGCTGTTCGACTCGCAACAACCATCCTACCGTCGCCTACCTTTGAGACACAATTGAGGGATGGTGGGTTTCCTCGAGTCTCCCTTCTCTCGCCTCCTGGAGGTGAGGACGACGAATGAAGAATGTCTTTAATTCGGTATAATTCAGTTAGCTTTCGTGACAGGGTATTAATTGATTTTTATGCATGCAGAACGTCTTCAGCATTCGAAAGGCGCTAGAAAAATGATCATTTAAATCTATTGTATACAGTGTTCTATGTATGTAAGTATAGTCTACGCATGTATGTATGTATGTATGTATGTATGTATGTATGTATGTATGTATGTATGTATGTATGTATGTATGTATTTATGATGGTAGTATATGTCATCATCATCCGCATCAGTTCCTGACGCAAGCCATTTCGCGGCGATGGGTACGAATAAATGATCTCCATTGTCCACGGTCATTTGTCAAGTCTATTGCTCCCCTTAGCGTTAGTCCAAGTAGTCCAAGTGATGTTATGTCCTCCGTTATATTATCTATCCAGCGTAGTCTTTGTCTGCTTTTATGTCTTTTCCCTTCGAACCTTATGTATGCATAATGTGTGTAACTGTGTATATGTGTGTATGTATGCATAGGCCTATTGATGTATTTATGATGGTATATAGACCTATTTCATATGTATTTGTAATACATCTATGTAAATGTGCACGTAAACATGTCTTCACATAGGCTATGCAGGCATATTAAATTAGTTGACAAGGGAGCTATGAAGAATACCTGTGCTATATATGCTCTCAAGATACGTACCTGCGCACACTGACAATTAAAAATACGCTTTCCTGAAATTCCTGTTGTTGTTGCTGCGCAGCTGTTCTTTCACTCAAATCACAATAAGACAGTAGGCTAGTTGCATGTCATGGATAAAATGGATCTATCTGTCTGAAAGAACACGACATGTAACAAGGACGAAATTCGATTACAGTAGCCTAACAAAATAGGAACTGAAGACACAACAAAGACACGATCACGATAGAAGTTCGTTCATTATTCTTTAGGTAGTTCTCACTGGAGCTATTTTAACTCGCTTTTATTAGAACTGAACTGGAATTGAGGAAGCGCCATTATCGCAGCACGAGAGGAGAACGTTATTTCAAACGAGACTTGACTTGTGCCCTCTGCCTATTCTCAGAATAACTGAAGCGTCCTCCATTTAACATAATTTGAAAAGTAAGTTAAATAGATGTGTTCAATCTCACATACCATAAAACATAATATGAAGAAGAAGAAATCGAGAATTTCGTTTGCGTAACGACGTGAGTGACTTACACGAATTGCTCTATAGTGACGGCGAAATATGACGTCAGCTATAATGCGTCCTCTATCATGTCTGTAGTCCTCGTTGTTGTCCCAGTTTTTAAAAATCTGTTTAGCAGGGTGGATCAATTACACCGTCATGGACTAGCTTTTCTTTATCATCCATCTAGACAAATTTTGAACTCCTTGCTTGAACAGCGATGGACTGATATAGCATGTGATCATTCAAACTCTGACTTAACCGGTCGTCATCCATCTTGTTTCGTCGCATATTGATTGAAGGCCATCTAGCGGTTGGTGGCGTGCGTTTGACCTTGCTGCTAATCTTGTCGCTATATTTGAGCAACACATAGATCAACGACAGTAAACCGCAGTATAAATAATTACACAGTACGTCGACTCCCATCGCAGCCTGTTGACTAGTTTTTGGGGTGACGCCATTTTGAAACTGAGCTTTTGAATTATATATTTAAGCTGAAATTAACGTTAAAAATAATATTGTTAATTCTAATGAAGTCCTCAATGTTGTTGTAACGTTTAAAAATATTTGATGTGATGGATTCCGGTGTATCGGCGTGTAAACGACTCAGTTTCAAAATGGCGGTCGGTCACAAATTCTGGCTGCTGCATCGGCCGGGAGTCGACGTACTATGTAATTATTTATACTGTGAGTAAACTACGATCTAAAGTACCAGCAGCAGATATTGCTCAACTACGTTAAACTTCTACTAAAACAATCATTGGCGTGGACTAATAAACACTTTACAAATTGTTTAACCTGTTAGATTACTAGAACAATTGTTCCTAGTGCTGGTGATAATGTTGTCGGTGGTGTAATTGTACTTGGACATTTATATAGCGCTGATTGCAAGAGAAACTAGACGGAGGTGTTCTCTACGCTAGCTGAAATGATGTTAAAGCAATTGAAGGGCTTGCAGCAATAACCAGGTATGTCGGATTTTTTGAGTTTTGGGAAAATGGCTTCAAAGATTTGACACTTCAAACTGTTGTATCCAAGCCATTTTACGAGATATCGACAAGCTGTTTGAAACACCGTCTGAGTTGTTATTGTCTTTCACGAAATTGTTACATAATGCAATGCAAAAGATAACTTTAATGTTTTTTTCACGACATTTTCCTTCATACCTGGTTATTGACACTCAATAACCCAACATCGCCTGCTGTTACTCGACATACCTTATTCTTGCACCAAATGGTGACTAGCACACAGTACAAATTAATCGTGCAATAAAAAGGTAAGTCATCATAGCTACTTTACAGTAAGGAAAAAATAACGCAAAAATCAGTGAATTGTAGAGTAAGTAACAGTCAATAACCGGGTATGTCAAATAACCTGATTATTGCACCGGTTTTAATACAAAGATTACTAGAAAAAACGACAATTTTTGTTATCATACCGGGTTATTGTACTGGAATAATGCTGCCGGCTGCTAAAAACCATATGTCGACAAACTTGTTTATCCAAAAGCCAATTCAAAAATAATCGAATTTGCACCAAATTTGCAGGGTATATAGAATACAATATTCCAAACACGCTGGCATACTTTTTCACATAAACCAGGTATGTCGACATACCTGGTTATTGAGGCAAGCCCTTCAATTATGAACAAGATGTTAATCATTTAGGCAAGCAACGATAAGATAGGCCTAAATGTTAAGAATAGCTGGCTCCCTCGCACACGCTGAGCCAAACTCAACAGGTTCTCATCTACAATTGACAGATGACATCATGTTTAGAGTTTCGGGTTAGAGTAGAGTCGAAAACATAGTAAGCCGACCGGCGTTAGTGTTTGCGATACTCGAAAACACCAGCGTCCAGCGGGGGGATCACTCGTAGGTGGTATACAGAAAAGTGGTATAAGGGCGTCACTCGAGTCACAAGGTCGGTCTGTGACGGATAACCATTCGATTGATGGTAGAAGAATTTTCCATGGTAGACTGCCGATGCATTCCAAAGACTCTCTTATATAGGCTTCCGACGGCATAGACAGATCTTTTGGTGTGGGCTGCGACCGCCGCTCCGGAACATGTAATTCCTTGAATAGAAGTCAACTAATCCAAGGAGAGATCGCGTTAAGTACAGTGTTTAATCTAGAGACCTTTTGGGCTGGAAATTCCCCCACCCCCAGGATTTATGTTTCCTCCCAGAGGCCAGCAATATTTTAATGTAGACACCTTTTGGGGAAAATTCCCCCCAGGATACATGTTGCGCTCCCCCCCAGAAACGAGTAAATGAGTAATATAAGAATAAAATAAGAGAACAAGAAGAATAAGATATATGAAAATTTTTGAGAGAAAAAAAGGTCAGCAACTTTTTTAAGATGAAATTCCCAAAAAACGTTTGTATGTTGGAACACGGATGAAGTTTCCCAAAAAAGGTCGCCCTTGTTGTTCCCTGAGAGGTGGGGGGGGCAAAGTCGGCCATGGTCTGGTCGATTACCTTTTTTTAGGAATTCATGTCCCCCCAAAATTTTTTACTTTTCAGGACTTCATCCACAAAAACCAAAGACTTTAAGACTTTTCTACGAATTCATCTCCCAAAAAAGTCTTTTATAGTCATTGACCTTTTTTACGACTTACTTTTCAATTATTCGTCTCAAAAAAAAATTTATTACCTTTTTCGAGATTCATCCCCTTAAATAAAAATAAATTTCATGACGAATTAATTCTTCTTTCACAGAGTTTTCGGAGGACACTTCTCCTAAAAATTGAATTGTTTACCTCGTCTGGTCAAAAAGGCAGTGAAAACCTTCACGCGCAATTACATTTCTTGCCCTTTTTTCGTGTTTCTTCAAAATGGGGGGGGGGCAAATGTATGGCGTGTCCCCCACTCTTAAAGGTGGGGGTCATGTCCCCCTGGACTCCCCTAGATCGCCGCCCATGTTTCCCCCCTCAGAAGAGGGGGACTAGATTAAACACTGCATTAAGTAGCCTATCGAGTTTGTACAAGACACTTGTAATCAAACTATTTGTGTAGAAACTGTAGATAATCACAGGAACACAGACCTTAAGAACTGAATCTATGCGTATCAAACGTGTCTTTGACGTTGAAACAGCTATTTCGTATGCAATCGTTATCATAAAGAACAAATATATCTAAGGCGTGACTTGAAAGCTATGCGGCGGGCATCAGCTTATTTACGAGAGCTGTAGACTAACATTGTCTGTTAAGCGTGCTGTGAGGTATCAGGATTTTTTTGAAAAAAATAGACATGAGCTTTGACACCTGATCATATTGGAGACTGACAGACATTGCAATTCCGCATTAGATGCCTGTGATATCAATGTGATCATGTATGGACTATGGACAGAGTCACAGCATTTACTTCTAGGAACTGTCCGGGTGGGTGAATAACCTCATACATGAGTATATATATATATAGACCTATGAATAATTATGCAGTATGTATATCAAATCAATTCATCACGAAGACAGGTCTTACTAATAATCCCCGCTAGGTTTAGAAACTGTCATCCTATTGGCTACGACTGTAGTATTGTGAAAACACACGAAACTGTTGACAATTGTTGCGGTTCTTCATAATTAGATTCTCTTATCTCTTCGGCCTCCACCAAGGACGTTGATCATAAACAGGCTCGGGAGTATATTGGCATTCTGTACAGGCCTACGCCTTCCCTGCTGATGAATATTCATGAGTAACGACGTCAATACTGTTGTCGCTTGACTATAATAATAATAATAATAATAATAATAATAATAATAATAATAATAATAATAATAATAATAATAATAATAATAATAATAATAATAATAATAATAATAATAATAATAATAATAATAATAATAATAATAATAATAATAATAATAATAATAATAATAATAATAATGACGACAATTTCTAAGGCGCCGTAACACAGCACATGCCGTTACAAAGGCGCCTATAACATTAATTAACGTGCCTACACGCAACAACTTACAACAACAACAACAACAACAACAACAAAAACACAAGAAGATGCAAGAACTTCGTAGATTTTTCCATTAACTTTTGCGCCAGAAATTTGTAGATTTTTCCATTAACTTTTGCCCCAGTATAAGATACTGTGCTGGGTTTCGGCCTTGGACCTGGTCTAGCCCTTTTAAGCCATATGCTTCAGAGTATTGTATAACAGCATTTTATCTGTTGGTTTAAATTTCCTCGAGGAATTCTTTGCTCGACCTCTTCATAAACTATTTGGCCATCGCATTATTTTCATCGGTTAGTCCCGTAACGAGATGACTCTTTGACCTCTTGTAAATGTAATGTAAATGTAATATTGTTTGTTCGGTTTCGGTGCCAGACCAGAATCCGAGGAGGGGTCAATCCAAGGAGATAGCTACTGTGAAAACCGTTAGTGATGGTGCTCATGGGATGGTGAGTGGGCAAAACCAGAATAAGATAGCCTATCTTTAAAAGTTCGGTTTCAGTATTTCGAGCATCTCGCGTTGTTCAGTCAATCCAATTTATCTTTGCAGTCGAGGCGAGAGAGCGCAAAGGGTCGCCGGGAGTCTCATTTCCCATACAGAAACGCTATAATATGGAAACCACACGCAGCCCATATGACAATATTCTTATACAGACTTCTCTTTTCCTGCATATCATCCCATATTGCTGGTCATATAACACCCATATGAGAATATTGTCCTATGGGCTCGACCCGATTAGCTACATTGATTATAACGCACATCCCACGCACCTCTGGGCGCAGAATGCCGGATCGCATGCCAATGGTAGCTTGTTTAAGGAATTGAATCTCTAGCTAGCACGGTCCGTACAGAGGGGCCTTAAAGGGTAGCGCCCATTCAAACGGGCAGCGGTGATGAACGATCTCACCCGATCAATTAATTTTAAATGTACATTTAAATTTATGGGCTTTATTTGTCCTATATTAGACGCTGCTATTGTTCGCCCTCCCCCCCCCCAACATTGAGACATGTCGCAATCGTAATCGTAAACTCCATATTTATAAAGCGCTACTCTAAAGCCAAGCGCAAAGCGCTAACGTCTTTACGAGCACTGAATGTAAGCGAAGCAATTAAATAACGTGCTTCAACGTATGCTTGTATTTTCATATGATGATGGCGTATCTTAATACTTTTTGATTCACCTCTTAGTTATTAGGTTATTGTTGGTCAAGAGATTTTTGTGTGTTTCAGTTTGCAAAGTGAAATAATAATAGAGCCTGAACGTCACCTTTCTCCTGTTGCTTGGTTAGTTACTGTTTAACGACGCTGTAACATAACAAAGATGATTAACGTCGCCCTCCTTCTTTATCCAGGCTTGGGACTGGCAATTCCAGGGTACGGAGAATGGCGGAGATTTTCCGTATCTTTGACCAATGACCTCTTATTTACACGACTCAACATCAGTGATTGCTCGTGAATATTCATTAGTAGGGAATCGGCCAGCGAGAAGGCGCAAATGGCTAATATGGACTAAAATCAGATATATGGCCTACACTGCTAATTTGCGCCCCGGGGCTCTAGCCCAGGCAATATTTTTAATAAGCCATTGGTTTGGCCCCCGGCAGTATTTTAACTGCAAAATCGGTAAAGGTAAACTATCGTGCATGGCAAAATTACCTAGTAATTAGTTATGTTGATGTAACCTATGCAGGGCGCACACGTTACATCAATATAACTAATTACCGGGAACTCAACGTGTTAGGATTCTGTGATATGAAAGACGACCAAGCGATCGTTATATCCGGGTATAGCTCAGAATACCCGGACATGAACTCCACGTGTCTATATTAAACGTCCCTGTTCTTTGTTTTCTGTCTTAGGATCAGCAAACAAAACATGACAGGACTTCTAACTGAGAAGCTCTGCATGTTAAAAAAAACGTCATACAGCACTATTTTGGTCCTTGTTTGCTTACGTAGAATTTATATCGAGCCATACCCGAAGTTGTTAACCTGGACTTTAGTCACAATTTTTGCAGACAAAATCAACACGCTGTCAACAATGTGCATAACATGTTGTCAACAATGTGTATAACATGTTGTCAACAGCGTATATAACATGTTGTCAACAACAACGTATGTAACATGTTGTGCCAATACGGACAACTTATTGCTAGAAATGCTGATAAATTATTGATGAAAATGTATATTGCAAAAATGTGACCAGCTAGTTTAAGTATGTGATAGAGAAACAGACAAAACAAAATATAGTTGAAACCTGCAGCGGCATTTGTAATCTGGATTATTATTATCCGTTTCCGATTTCTGTGAATTTCTATCTCCAAGTATCTTTACGGCTTCTGTTTCCATCCGATGTAGACTTCCAAAGAGCCATCTGTTTCACAAGGTCTATCTTATTAGACTGGTTGCCTGTCTTATCTGACAAGAACTTATCGGATGTGTGCGGTTGGTTTTAATTATACATGTTGTTTTCGGGGACACCATAGATGTGATTTGGATTTAAATGAGACAGACACAAATGGCGAACTAATTGTTTCTCAGAATGACTGATTGCCTTGACTTAGTTAACTGCGTTAGTATTAGCTATATACATAAACCAATTTCTACATATGCATATATATATATATATATATATATATATATATATATATATATACGACTATATAATTGCATAGATACATTAGGCCAATTAATTACATAATACGACCTGCATAACATATATATGGTCTAATATATTGCAAAATGCCAAAAACGAAAAGAGACAAACGCTGATGTGCTGTAGGCCTATACAACAATATTGAGCCCTATAGCATTCATTCATTCATTCATTCATTCATTCATTCATTTGAGCATTTATATTATATAGCGCCACTTCAAGGAGGCTACTCAGAGGCGCTCCCGACTCCAGCACGGATATACAGAACAGTTTTTAGCATAGTGTAGAAAGACTCAGGTTGATTTTTAGGAAGGAGACGCAGCTCCAGAGGTAGCCCGTTCCATACCACAGAGTCAACCACCAGAAAGGCTCGATTTTTCATAGTATATAGTAGTACGGGCAAATGGCACCGCAAGCACTCCTCTCTCTGCAGAGCGGAGTGAGCGAAAACGGGTTTCCCCGACAGGCTGGCAGAGGGACCTCAAATAAGCCGGAGCGAGGCCCAGCTGGCAGCGCCAAACCAAGGAAGCAATCTATAATAGTTAACTGGATGTGGAAGGGAACCGGGAGCCAATGTAGGTTCCGAGGCATAAAGTCGGACACAATGTCATGGTCAAACTTGGACTTCCGACCAATGCGTCGGGCAGCAGTACGCATAACACGTTCAAGACAGGCCAAACGCACTGCAGGCAGGCCAATGTAGAGGGAGGAGCAATAGTCCACTCGGGTCGTGATGAAGGCGTGGACCAGGGTGGACGTTGCAGATGGAGAGAGGGCGCGATAAATAATACGAAGCTGGCGCAGTTGATAGAAGCAGTCGCGGGTTAAGCGGCGAAGCTGCGGCTGGAAAGTGAGCTCCTGATCGAGCATGACGCCAAGGTCGCGCACAGTAGGGGAGAAGGAGAAAGAGGGGACATCAGCTGCAAGCGAGGCCTGGTCAAGCCCAGCCAGTCGCTGTCTGGCACCCAACCAGATAAATTTAGACTTAGCAGAATTCAGTTTAAGACGATTGGAAGCCATCCACACCTCGAGGCAGAGTTGATCGTGCATTGGTTGCGTCTGATATGTTTGCGCAACGACTGAAAAGATGCACAGGACAAAGTTAACCAAAGAGTTCTGACTATAGAGATCTCAATGGTGTGTAACACACAACGGCTATGGACATTTAGCTAACGATATGGTGCGGGGAGATGGTTGAATGGTAACAAGCTGGCACAAAGATCAGAATGACGCGGGTTCGATACCCACTAGCCACGTAAAGGTTGACTGAGCGTTTTCACTCCCTACACTTCCTTGGGGGCGATTGTAAAATGAACAGTAGGACAGATGGGCGCCTTGCAGGCTGCCATACAGTTAAATTCGACTCCTAATAAATTTGTTATCATCTGTTGCTACTATATTCTGCGCACTTGTCAGTTTGAATTTAATAAACGATTATTATTATTATTATTATTATTATTATTATTATTATTATTATTATTATTATTATTATTATATTTATTATTATACTGATATAATTCTGCTTACGCTTCTGGTTTCGAACTTTATAGCTACCAAAACATGATAACAGATGGCGGAAGTGTGTCGATTTCATATGGCGGTTCAGAAGCAGAACCCGCGTCGCAGAGATGAAAAGCCGGCGCATTAGCTGCTGTGCCAATGTGCATTCGCCTCATTGGCTCTATAGAGGTTCGGACGGATATACAGTTGATCTTTCCATGGTCTAGAACGTCAAGTGGAATGGTTTGGCGTTCAGTGGACTATGCGGGGAAGTGTTATCTGTATTCTGTTGGCATGAATGCTGTAAAATACCGCTGTCTCGTCGGAATACACGGCTGGCGTTGGACCGTTCGTCGAAGGGACGGATTGGCCACAGCAGGGCTAACTTAATCTCCGATCGACGGTAAACGTTATTACGGCGAGATTTATTCGACTGGAGTCGAAAGCCCGATAGGAGGGTCAATCGCCTGCGCTACCCGCGGTGACCGAGTGACCGGCAGGGCCAAACGTGGTACTGGACCTCGCGTCTATGCGTCCGGTCCAAGGTCACTGACATGCGCACACACACCACAATAAACACGCACAACAAAACATTCAAACAAACAGAACGCAGGAACACATTCACAGAAAACGACTATACATGCGTGAAATCGAATGATAAGTTATGGCGCTTGGATGGGTAAACAGATGCAGACATGGCTGCTGTGAACTGAGTTTTGTGTACAGTTTTGCAGTGCGAGATATTTAGCGTATATATTGAGTACGCTTACTTTAGTTTCACGTGTATATGTATATATGATAGATGTATAACGTTTAGTCTTAGTGACACGCGCGGACGGCCGATATCGGCAGCGGCGCGCTATATGTATATTATTAGAGTTCGCTTATGCGCACAGAAGACAGGTGTGTCAAGAGGCGCGAAGAATTATGCTGACTAGAGAAGTTTGAATTCGAGTGTGTTCGCTGTAGTAGTGTGGCTGACTAGTTGAGTTGTAATCGAATTGAGTTCTGTCTGTTTGTTTCTTATTAAACTGAAAAGATATTAAACTGTGTTGCTGATTAATTCAGGTTATACTTATACGTAGAATTAGTGTTCAAAAGGTGAACGTTAAATAGGCGTTAAGTAAGAAGAGAACAAGGATTTAATCAGAAGGATTGTCAACGGAAGGATTGGGTTGACATTATTGGTGGCAGCGGTGGGATAAATACTCACGGTGGAATAAATACTCACGGTGGATTAAAATTCACGTTATCACCTCCTTCGGCGGATAGAAGAATCTACGACGGTGATAAAAGAATTTACAACGGTGTTAGAAGAAGCTACGACGGTGTTAGAAGAATCTACGCGTTGTTACTGTGTGACGAGTTTACGATATCAACGACGGTGGGACACGAGAAACGGTATAAATATTTCGTTGTTTTCCACGAACAAATATAAAAGAAATCCCGTTTGTTTATCGATTCACACAACAAGAAAAACTGTGACTTCTTTGAAAAGAGAAATCACCAAAGTAAACAAGTAAGATGGAGAAACTAAGTGCTGAAAGACAAGCAGATATTAAGAAGATGTCTACGGAAAGGCTAAAACAGCGTTTGTTGAAAGCCGGTTTTAAAGAAGAACAATTAGAAGGTATGTCACGTGGTGACATGATACAGGAACTCGCTGAGGTGTGGGTTAAAGAAGAAGTCGAAGAAGAAGGTGCCGTTGGCGGTGCCGTAGAAAAGGCTATTGAAAAACCTCCTGCGCCTATGTCTATGGAGATGTTGATGCAGTGGATGATGATGACTAGGCAGGAAGAGAAGGATAGAGAGGAGAAACGTAGACAAGAAGAGAAAGAAAGAGAAGATAAACGGAGACAAGAAGAGAAAGAAAAAGAGGAGAAACGTAGACAAGAAGAGAAAGATAGAGAGGATAGACGAAGACAAGAAGAGAAAGAGCTAAGACAAGAAGAATTGCGCTTGCAGAGAGAGAAAGAAGAGAAAGCGGAACTTGCAAGGCAAGAAGAATTGCGCTTGCAGAGAGAGAAAGAAGAGAAAGCGGAACTTGCAAGGCAAGAAGAATTGCGCTTGCAGAGAGAGAAAGAAGAGAAAGCGGAACTTGCAAGGCAAGAGGAATTGCGCTTGCAGAGAGAGAGAGAAGATAAAGCAGAACAAGTGCGTAAGGCAGAACTGGAATTGCAAAAGAATCAGTTTGAGATTCAGTTAGAACAGTTGAAAAGAGATAGGGAAGATGCTGAAAGAAGAAGATTGGAGCAGATGATTGAATTTGAAAAAGCTAGAAAAAGTGATGAAGAGGTTCGTCAGCAACAGATTGAAGCAAAGAGAATGCGTGAAGAAGAAAAAGAAAAAGCGCGAACGTTAGAGTTAGAACGCGCAGAACAGATCAGACAAGAAGAACTCAAATTTCAGAAAGAAAGTTTGGAAAAGGCAGAGGCCGAAAGACAAGAACGTCTGAAACTGGAGAAATCAAAATTGACATTGAAAGAAACGCAAATGAAAGAAGAACGGGAAGCAGAAAGAAGGAAACAGCAAGAAAGTGAAACTTTGGTGTCAAAAATTAAGAAAATAGGTGATGCAATGAAGCATGTATTGCCTCAAATGCCAACTGATATGATGGAGGTGCCATTATATTTTGAAACAGTCGAGAACGCATTTCGTAGCTTTGCTGTGGAGAAGCCGTTTTGGGTTAAATTATTACTACCATTGATGACGCCGAAAGCTCGAACTGTTCTGAATAGATTGTCATTCGATGATCTAGACAATTACGATAAAGTCAAGCAGCACTTATTAAAAGAATTTAAATTGACCTCGAGAGAATACAGAGCCAGATTTGTGGATGCTAAGAAGACAACAGAAGAGACTTATACGATGTTTACGGCAAGACTGAAGAACTTGCTAAACTATTACGTGAGAAGTCGAAACGTGAACAGAGAGTATGATACGCTCTTTGATTTGCTGGTAGCGGATAAGCTAAAAGAATGTTTACCGCCAGGTCCACTACAGTTTGTATTGTCGAAGGAAGGAACTGACTGTCTCCAAGCTAGTGCAGTGGCAGACCTAGCAGACATTCATGTAAACAATCGAATTGGGTTTGCATTTCCAAATATAAACAGTTATCCTTCTCAACGTTCCGTAAACCAAAGCCAGAGTGGAAAGTGGAGAAGTAATCCAGGAACAGGGAATCAGTTCAAAGGTAAAGAAGTCAAGGCTAGTGTCCCTGTACCCAATGAGACCAGAGAAGTGACGTTTGGTCGTCAGGGATTTAACAAATCGTCAGCGCCGTTTGCCAAGAGGGAAGGCAACACATCGTTTACGCAGTATAAGAGATATGAAGGAAATGAACAACGAGGTATGGTTGTGAAGCGTTGTCACAACTGTGGTTCAGACAAACATTTGGTTAAATTTTGTCCAGTTCCAGTGGCAGCAGCTAGTTCTAGCAGAAATCAAGAACACACAAGGGTGAATTTGATTCAAGTGGTTAGTGATACAGATAATCAAACCGCGAGTCAAGAAAACCAAGAGACTGAAGTGAAGTCAGTAATGAAATGTGGTATTCAAAAAGAAATTCTATTGGATGCTGAAGTTCAGAGAGAAGTCATAGGAAAAGATGACAATCGAATATTGAAGAAATCGTTCTTGCAATATGTCGAGGTTGAAATTCGTGCAGTAGACGGTAAAGAGCCAGTGAAAGTCAAAGCACTGAGCGACTCGGGTGCAGAAATTCCGGTGATTAGTGAAGAATTACTGGAAGGCATGAAGGTGGAACAAATTGGAAAAGTGAATTTGCAATGTGTGGCAGGAGATGCCATTCCTGCGAAGTTAGTGAAAGTGGATGTTAGACTGTGTGATAGTGACGTGGAAGAAGAGGGATTTCCGCGTAAAATCCAGTGTTCACTTACACCTTATGTCACCTTGATGTGTGCTAGTATTGCAAAGATGGGCAGTACAGAAAGATTCTTGTTGCATCCAGAGATAATTGCCGAATTAAAAGCCGTACCACAGATGAAAGTTAAAACGATACAAGGAGATGTGAGTGTACGAGCAAATGTAATGACGAGAGCGCAGAGTCGGAAACAGGAAATGGTAGATGTTGATGAGAAGAGTGAAACTGAAAGTTCAAGTGATGAGGAAAACGAAAGTAATGAGCAACGAAGTTTATCGCGAGATGGTGTAATAGCAGAGATGAACGAGCAAGAGATGGCTGCATGCGAGAATGGCACATTAAATGAAACTGAAGAAGACGATGAATGTGATGTGGGGATAGGAGACTTGTATAGAGATGAAGAGATGGATGAAGAACAAAAGGTGCAGATTGCCGATTCGAAGAAGTTCGAAGAGCAACAGAGAAAGGATGAATCGTTGAAGCCGTGGTGGAAGTTAGCACAAGAGAAAGAATCTGAATTCTGTGTGATCAACGGTTTATTGCATAAGAAATATCAGATATTAGACCAGACGATATATCAACTAGTGTTACCAAAAGACAGACGAATTAAAGTGATGGAGTTGGCGCATGAATCAGTGTTTGGAGGACATCTAGGAGAAGAGAAAACAAGAGAACGAATAAAATTATCTTTTGTATGGCCAAAGATGAGAAGAGACATTGTGAAATTTTGTAAGTCTTGCGAGAAGTGTCAACTAAAGGCAAGGAGTCTGGTGATGGATAGAGTGCCTATCACTCCGGTCTCAAGAGAAGAGGTCGCCTTCAAGAGAATGACGATGGACCTCGTTGGCCCGATCGATCCGGTATCTGCTGCAGGTCACAAGTATTGTTTATGCATTGTGGACTCGTGCACCAGATGGCCTACAATCTTCTTATTGAAATCGCTGACAGCGAAGGCTGTGTGTGAAGCGTTGACGGAACTGTTCATGAACGTTGGTGTGCCGTCCGTGATTACAAGTTACCAAGGAACGAACTTCACAGCCAGTTTGACAAGAGAATTTCTCAATTTAATGGGCTGTAGTCCACGATTCGACACACCAGGACACCCAGAGGCTGCTGGATTAGTAGAAAGATGGAATCAGACATTTAAAAAGATGATCCATCATGTGATAATAGACAACCCGAGGAAATGGCACAAGATAATTCCTTTCACAGTGTGGGCATTACGAGAAGTGCCGAATGCAACTACTGGAGTATCACCATATATGCTTGTCTATGGGAAAATTCCGAGAGGACCATTGGCAATATTAAAAGAGAGTTGGACTAGAGAAATAAACTTACCACCTCATGTTGGAGTTAAGCCAGAAAAGTATTTGAAAGAACTCAAAGAAAATATGGAGAAAGCATTATTGTTTGCAGAATCTTACTCTCGAGAAAAGCAATTACAATACACGAATCAGTATAACAAGAGAGCAAAGCACAAAGAATTTGAAGCTGGTGAGAAAGTCATAGTTTTGTATCCAACGTCAACGAACAAACTTATTTCTCGATGGCATGGTCCATGTACGATCATACATCGAAGATCAAAGTACTCTTATTTAGTCGATATGGGTGAAAATGGTCGAAAAATAATTCACGCCAACAAGATCAGAAAATATGTTACTCGAGCATTAAGTTGTGGTCTAATCGTTGAAGAAGATGAAGATTTTGGTTCAGTGGTTGAATTACCAATGAGGAATGAGGTTCAAGATGACAAGAATTCACTTAACCTCGATCCTGAACAAATTAGCCATTTGACAGTAACTCAGCAAGAACAGTTGTTGAAAGTTTTGAACAAATACTGTGACAGATTTTCAGAAAAACCCGGATTATGTACATTGGTTGAACATGAAATTGAACTAAAACCAGGATTTCGTGAAAAAGAATTTGCAGCATACCGAATTCCTTTGATTTATCGAGCAGAAGTGGAACGTCAGATCAAAGAAATGTTAAAAACAAACATTATTAAACCATCATCGAGCAGAATGGCAAGCCCTTTGGTTATTGTTAAAAAGAAAGACGGATCTTTAAGACTTGCCTGTGACTACAGATATATTAACTCATTCACAGTGGATTGTAAATATCCGATGCCGATTGTCAGAGACGTTTTGAACAAAGTTGGAAAGTCTAATGTGATTTCTATTTTGGACTGTCGAAGTGCTTATTGGACTTGTCCTGTAAAACAATCTGATCAATGGAAGACAGCTTTTGTAACACATAATGGACTGTATGAATTTACTCGTGTTCCTTTTGGAATGATAAATTCAGGCCGAACTTTTGTTAAGGCGATAAATTTAGTTTTACAGCCTGTAAGCGACTTTGCAGAACCGTATGTTGATGACATTGCTGTGCATTCTGACAGTTGGAAAGTTCACTTGCAGCATCTAGATGCATTTTTGATGCAAATGAGATTGCATAACGTTACTTTGAATTTGAAAAAATGCATATTTGGTAAGAGTGAGATAAGGTTTATCGGTCATGTGGTTGGGTCTGGTAAGATAAAGATGAATCCAGACAGAATTGAAAGTTTGACTAATTTGAAGATCCCAGAAACTAAGAAGCAAGTTAAGCAACTGCTTGGATTTTTTAATTATTACAGACAGTTTATTAAGGACTTTGCACAGATTGCGAAACCTTTATCTGATTTAACTAGTAAACGTGTTTCTGATAAGATTGATTGGACTGTTGAACATCAGCAAGCATTTGATTTACTTAAAGAGGCTGTGCGATCCAAAGTAGTATTATATGTTTTTGAAGTGGGAAAACCATTCAATTTGTACTGCGATAGTAGTGACTTTGCAGTCGGTGCTGTTTTAACACAGATGGACGACAAGGGAATAGAACGCCCTGTGTCATTTATCAGTCAGAAATTAACTGATACCCAGAAGAGATGGGCTACTGTGGAAAAGGAAGCCTATGCTATTGTTTGGGCTCTAAACAAGTTAAAAGAAATTATAATTGGATCAAAAATTTTCATTTTTACTGATCACAATCCTCTTACATATTTGACTGAGTCAATGTCTAAGTCTGCTAAACTTGTGCGTTGGGCGTTAGCCTTACAAACTTTTGATGTTGAGGTGAAGTACAAGAAGGGCAGATTGAATGTTATTGCTGATTGTTTGTCAAGGTTATAAGTAATCGTAAGACTGTTTATTAATTAGTTAGATATATATGTATGTTTCATGTATTTTGGTAATTTCGCAAATTTTGAAATTTAATTTGCTCAATTCCAGAAAAAGGAAGGAGGTAATGTGAACTGAGTTTTGTGTACAGTTTTGCAGTGCGAGATATTTAGCGTATATATTGAGTACGCTTACTTTAGTTTCACGTGTATATGTATATATGATAGATGTATAACGTTTAGTCTTAGTGACACGCGCGGACGGCCGATATCGGCAGCGGCGCGCTATATGTATATTATTAGAGTTCGCTTATGCGCACAGAAGACAGGTGTGTCAAGAGGCGCGAAGAATTATGCTGACTAGAGAAGTTTGAATTCGAGTGTGTTCGCTGTAGTAGTGTGGCTGACTAGTTGAGTTGTAATCGAATTGAGTTCTGTCTGTTTGTTTCTTATTAAACTGAAAAGATATTAAACTGTGTTGCTGATTAATTCAGGTTATACTTATACGTAGAATTAGTGTTCAAAAGGTGAACGTTAAATAGGCGTTAAGTAAGAAGAGAACAAGGATTTAATCAGAAGGATTGTCAACGGAAGGATTGGGTTGACAGCTGCCTTAGTCCAATTTCGTAATATACGGATGCATAGCGTATACATGCCAGCATACATGCGTACATACGTACATGAACATGCATACATATATATATCATGTTGTTGTGGGGCGTGGTGGTTCAGTGGTAAGTTCGGCGCTTTGTGACCGGAGGGTTGCAGGTTCGAATCTCACTCTAGCCTCTGCGTACGGACCTTGAGCAAGTCCTTCACTCGCAATTGATCGTGGCTCTTCGGCGTGAAAACTTCGACACAGTAGGGCCTATCAATGCTGTAGTCGGGAGCGCCTCTGAGTAGTAGTAGACTTGAGGAGGCGCTATTGAAATATCCTAAATAAATAAAAAAATAAAAATGTAGACACATTCATACATGCAAATACATGTGCATACATACAGTCATGAAAGCATACATAAATACACATGCATGCATGCACATACATACATATACCTACATATACATATGTACGTACATACATATATTCAAGCATAGATACATATATATGCAAGTCATGCATACATGCATACAGTCCATACATAATGCGTGGCATATACTTGTGCAGATACAGACATATGTATGTGTGTACATATACCTACATGAAATACAAATTACACGTCTGCTGAGTTATCATTTTTTAACGCCTTTCTATGGTCGCAGACGCTCAGTGCGTTTATATATATTCAGATGAGTTGATAGCTTATCAAGGAAGCTAACTCAGTTACAGCAGCAGGAAGCGTCCTCTTTTCCCTGCGGCGAAAGAATGCAGCGTTGCTGCAATTGTTGTTGTTGGAGGTGGTATTGGTGGTGGTAGTGGTGTTGGTGATGGTTGCGGTGCTGGTGTTGGTGTTGTGTTGGAGGCGGTGTTGGTGGTGGTGGTGGTGGTGGTGGTAGTGGTAGTGGTAGTGATTATTATTGGTGATGTTGAAGGTGGTGTTGATGATGGTGATGGTAGTGTAGCTAGAAGGGTGAAAGGGTCCAGGCGATTCCATGGCAGGCCGTATCATATCCTAAGCTAATAATTGCGTCAGAAATGTCAGAAGTGAGAAGTCGACTGACGCGGGAAATGCCACAAACGAAGGCATGGTCATCTGCCTCGTTTCAGTATATACGGGTCTCAGTTATTTAGTGCAAGACCTCGTCAGGCATCGGTGAAAACAATAAATGCCTGGCAAACAAGCAAACAGACCAAAGTAATCGGAAACAGTAAAAGTCTCTGCCAGCCTTTTTGACGGCATTAGATGGGACCTGCATGGGATCAATATATGCCATGGGTCTCATGTGGGAACATTGTTCTTGTATGGGCTCCATGTGGGCAAACTGGCAGGGATACGTGTTTTGACCTTGCGATCACTTTCTTATACTTACAAAAGGACATATGATGCATTTGATGACAATTTATGGTCTAAATTTTACTTATGGTTTCGTTTGTGGGAGAACAGTTGACATAGAACCTAAACCCAGTGCCAGATTTAGACTTAGTAAGGCCCTAACTGCCCCTAAGCCATATAAAACTTGGAGGCCCCTTGTTCGGGAAGTCTCACAAACTTGAAAACATAGGCGTAACTGTCTTTTAATTATTTAATACCAAGGCATTCAAATTGAAAAATTCAAATTATTTTAAAATGAATACATTTACTCAGGGGAAATGGAATTTGCTACAAAAGCCGTTAAAACAGGTTCTATACAATGTACGTGTATATAACACACTACATAAAATTAAAAAAGCCTCCCCTAAAAAATTCTCAATTTTTTAGGTCCCTGCGGATTGTGAGGCCCTAAAGTGTAGCTTTTTTTTAGCTTAGACCTATGCCAAAATTCGGCACTGCCTTATAAACCACAGCGATTTGTTGTGACTGAACTTCTGTGAATAAGCTCGTTTCCACGACTTAAGCTCCTTTTGGGCATTATAGAAGTCTCAAGATTATGATTGCGATTGCTTGTCTTCTGTTTTTGAGCATATAGAATTTTATAGATCCTACATTATTTTACAGATTTAACTTTCTGCATAGCAGGGCATGTACGCAGGGACTTAAATGGCGTGGCTCCCATTCAAATGGACAGCGGTTGTGAGACAAATTCATTGAACAATGAGCAGGGTCGAGGCCGTATGGTCGCTATATTAAAACGTGGATATCGCATTTACATATTATCTTCTAAAAAATTTGGAGATAATATGTCCTTTCTAATCCCCCGCCCATGGTTGTTGTGCCAGTGCTAGAAAGCCTAAAAGCTGGATCATTTGCTATAGTCAGCAGCTGCTGAATTGCATCGTTTATGCGCATTAGGGCGCTATATTATCGTGTTCGGTCATTTGCAATGCTTATTAAGGAATTCTGAAGGGAGCGTCGACATTTGGTTTCATATATTACCCCGTTTTTGGTATCTTTTGCAGAGAATGTCATCTGTATAATGCCCATGAATTATATATTGGTTCCATCTTTATTTCCAACACCAATGAGATCTGAGACTTGCAGTTATTATTAAAACACGTTTTATATTCGCATATTATATAGACCTATTTATGTACAGGGTGTATATATAGGCCTATATATATATATATATATATATATATATGTGAACAGTTATATAATCATGAGAATATGCGCAATTCCCTGTGTAGGCCTATATGCGTTATACCAAAATTTTGGCGATGGCTCGCACATTTATGTTGCATAGATAGGGCTACTGAGAGGCTCGTAAAGGTCGCTATAGAAATATCAAAATGCATGCATGCACACATACATATATATACATCTAAAATTGCTGGCCTCACCTTTCCCTCATTTTACCTTTTTCTCCAGTGTTCTTGTCCTGGGTGTCACATTAGACACAGCCTTGACTTTCACTGAGCATCTCTCTCTTCTGACCCGTTCTTGTTACTACCAACTGAGACGTCTTAGAGTCGTCAGGAGATCGGTGTCCTCTGCGGTGCTTACGACCATGGTACATGCCCTTGTATCTTCGCGCACTGACTATTACAATTCTCTGTTAATTGGGCTCCCTAATGTTCGGTTGTCTCCTGTGCAACCCGTCTTAAATGAGGCAGCTAGACATATTGCCCGCTAATCACACATTACCTCATATATGCAAAATGAACTTCATTGGATCCCTGTCCCATTTTGTATTAGATACAAGGTCCTCATTCTAGTCACTATATCCCAGTTAGGCTTAGCGCCTAAATACCTTTCTGAACCAATCTCTTCACGCTCCTCTCACTCCTTCCGTTCTGCTGACCGATTGGACTTGTTTGTACCTCGGTCGCGTACCTCATTAACTCAGCATCGGGCTTTTGCTTTGGCTGGTCCTTCACTGTGGAATGAACTCCCTTCTGTTATTCGGAGCAAGACATCTTGAGGCCTTTTCACCAGCTTCACTTCAATGCTTAAAGACTTTTCTTTTGGCACGAGCCTATCACGTTGGAAACGCTTCTGAATAGCTCTGCTGCGTAATATAAATGTTTATATTACATTTACATTACATGCATACACACGGAAGAAGCTATCTACTTTTCATGGTAGGAGTGTTGAACTGTTTTAATACGATGCCTATGTAAATTATGTTAATATATCGCGAGAGCCGCATGGAAATGAGACTCTATTATGTTGATAGGATAGTATATTTAGCTAAGTGTAAACAGAACCAATCGTGAAAGGACACGTAAACTATGTTTGATACTGTATATATATAGTATGGTATACGTTTAATAAAGAAGTCATATTCAGTCCGTGCGTGGGTGGCGGTTTACAACGCTGTCGTCATTCTCCAGTGGTTTATTGCATACATTGTACGGCGTTTACTGTAGGTGTGTGAATTTAGCCGTTCGTAATATATTGTGTGCAAGTCCAGAAGAAGACTGATGCACTGGTATCTCTCAGGCATAATTAGAAAGACGACGACGATGAGGAGTAGGAGGAAGAGTGGAAAGAGGAGGAGAGGAAGGAACAGCAGCAGGTGGAATGGGAAGGAAGGAAGCGGGAGGAATAGGAAGAGGAGAAAGAGTAGGAAGAAGGGATGCTGTCTGGGAGGAAAGTGGCTGATTCTAATGAATTGCGCCGTCGTCGGTCTTCGGTGTGAGGTGATGCTTCTTCATAAGAGCTACTCTTCAATAATTTAACTCATCTCCACAGTTGCTGCTGCTGCTGCCTCTTCCAATTGCAGCCGCTCTCTGCCATCTTCTCCTCCTTCCTTCCGTCGTTTCTCTCTGTCTATCACGTCCTCTCTTCCTGATCCTCCTCCTCTTGTCCCTTCATCTTCTACTCTGTCAGGCTCTTCCTCCCCCTCTTCGTTCCTCTTCCTCTATCGCCAGAGGCGTCATTTAGTCTTTCAGTCGTTTCCAGGAGCATCCGTTGTCTGGACGGTTCCTCCGATTTCTATTCCTACTCTACCTCTGTCTGTCTGTCTGTCTGCCTGCCTGTCTGTCTGCCTGCCTGTCTGTCTGTCTATCTGTCTGTCTGTCTGCCTGCCTGTCTGTCTGTCTGTCTACCTGCCTGCCTGCCTGCCTGTCTGCCTGTCTGTCTGCCTGCCTGTCAGTCAGTCTGTCTGTCTGTCTGTCTGTCTGCCTGCCTGTCTGTCTGTCTGTCTGTCTGTCTGTCTGTCTGTCTGTCTGTCTGTCTGTCTGTCTGACAGGATATGGCATTCGGCGTGGAAATCACGTTCGTTCTAAGCCAAAGATGTTTCTCGATATACATCGTACATGGCACTGAGCTAGTATGGCAAAAGACGAACTTAAAAAGAACAGCAAGAGTGTTTAAAGATGCTAAAATATGAGTTGGTATGGGAAGAACATCAGTCTTCTAACACGAGGCAAGGTAGCCGATTGGTAAGAACGCTCGCCTTGTGACGCGGAGAGTAAGCACAATTGCTCATCGCATCGATTGGTGCTTCGTCATTGTACACTGGCGCTCGCTTCGTGCATACATAATAGTAATGAAAATAAAAATCCTAACAGAAGACGGTATAATTAATGCATCAATAACAGTGCCTAAACAGTAAAAATATGACTTACGATGAGTATGAGATCAATACCAAAATGAATGGCAGTTGGATTTACCAGGGTAAGAAAAATAGCATTTTGGTAGGCGAAAGTATAAGTGCATGTGGTATGAAGCGGTGAGTAGCTCATGTAACGTTGTAAATGCAAAATAGCTATTGCAAGCTTTAAAAGGTTTTTTTAGTACTTATCGGACAGCAACGTTTGCTGGGCCGACATTATGTCCATAACAGGAATAATGTTGGCCCGATTTTGGGTCCAATGGGTAGAGGTCTGACTGTAATCCTTCTTTGGCAGTAGGCCGCTACCACATTTCTGGTAGTGCAGTATATCGCTCAGTTTTTACACAAGAGAAGCATGCTAAAACATAAGCTATCTAACAGAAGTTTACAGAAAAACTTTTAGGGTGTCAGAGGAATATATTAATGTAATATATTTTAAGTCAACTTTTAGGTATGCCTTTTTTGAAGCGACTAGAAATACTCTTGATAACTAAAGCAGTACTTGGAGTTGAAAAGGTATTCTCTTGGTTCACTCTGAAGAAACTTACTAAGAAAGGCTCACATCGGAGAACAACAAGTATTTATAGCCCAAGTAGATGAAAGATTGATTAGAGGACATGAATGAAAAGTAAAGTATACTCATCTAAACCGAGCAAGCAGGGTGTATTCACCTGAAACAGATCAGGCAGATTCTAATCATGATTATCTGAGACAGTTCAGGCAGGCTCTAATCATCTGAGACAGATCAGGCAGACTCTAATCATCTGAGACAGATCAGGAAGACTCTAATCATCTGAGACAGATCAGACAGACTCTAATCATCTGAGACAGATCAGGAAGACTCTAATCATCTGAAACAGATCAGACAGACTCTAATCATCTGAGACAGATCAGGCAGACTCTAATCATCTGAGACAGATCAGGAAGACTCTAATCATCTGAGACAGATCAGGCAGACTCTAATCATCTGAGACAGATCAGGAAGACTCTAATCATCTGAGACAGATCAGGCAGACTCTAATCATCTGAGACAGATCAGGAAGACTCTAATCATCTGAGACAGATCAGACAGACTCTAATCATCTGAGACAGATCAGACAGACTCTAATCATCTGAGACAGATCAGGAAGACTCTAATCATCTGAGACAGATCAGGAAGACTCTAATCATCTGAGACAGATCAGGCAGACTCTAATCATCTGAGACAGATCAGGAAGACTCTAATCATCTGAGACAGATCAGACAGACTCTAATCATCTGAGACAGATCAGGAAGACTCTAAACATCTGAGACAGATCAGGCAGACTCTAATCATCTGAGACAGATCAGGAAGACTCTAAACATCTGAGACAGATCAGGAAGACTCTAATCATCTGAGACAGATCAGGCAGACTCTAATCATCTGAGACAGATCAGGAAGACTCTAATCATCTGAGACAGATCAGACAGACTCTAATCATCTGAGACAGATCAGGAAGACTCTAATCATCTGAGACAGATCAGGAAGACTCTAATCATCTGAGACAGATCAGGCAGACTCTAATCATCTGAGACAGATCAGGAAGACTCTAATCATCTGAGACAGATCAGACAGACTCTAATCATCTGAGACAGATCAGGAAGACTCTAAACATCTGAGACAGATCAGGAAGACTCTAACCATTTTAGACAGATCAGGCAGAATATAGGTCTACTCAATGCTCATCCGAAGCAGATTAGGAATATAATCATCTGACAGATTAAGCAGAGTATATACTCTTCTGAAACAGTATGGCAAGATGCAGCAATGCAAAATGGTATCAGTGCTGTCAGCCATGGATGATATGACTCTACTCTTACGCATAGAATATAGGATCGCTGCCTTAGTATGGCGATGTTGTCAGGGCCCTGCCCCTGCTTACCTTCGAGAGCTATGCTGCACAGTTTCAGGTGTCCAAGGCCGACGTTCCCTCCGCTCAGCGGGAAAAGGGGTACTTTTAGTTCCATTTGCTCGTTCCACGACTATGCAAAGTCGAGCTTTTTCAGTGGTGGGCCCGGTAGTCTGGAATAGACTTCCCTTAGAGCTCCGCATGTGCCCTGGGGCCACCCCTGGCATATTTCTTGCAAAACTTAAAACTGTCTTATATGAACGTGCTGGTGTCGGGAGCGCCTCTGAGTAGTCCCCTTGAAGAGGCGCTATATAAATATTCGAATGAATGAATGAATGAATATAAATGGAACAATAATGCGGGAATGCCCACGTGGTTAAAAACTTATGCATCAGAATGAGCCGGAAACGTGCGAAATTGAATTTCTTGGTGGTCTGGAAATGAGTTTGCACGTTATGGCTCAACTTGGACGAAATCCAGACAACAAATACAGAAAGGAATTCCATATTTCCAATATTATGACCACGTGTCAGGTTACAATAACATCGACTGCAATTCGAAATTGAAAAAAACAGCAACATAATCTTCTTTGCTTTCGACCATTTTCAATTCATCTTATATAGCTCATTCCATTACAAATTAGCAGCATTTCCTTCTGCGATTCTTGGATTTTCTCGTCGTTATTGTCATCGCCATTCTTCTCCTTCGTTCTCCCTTCTACGTCCATTTCTACTCTGTTTTACCTTCCTACTCTTAATCTCTCTGTACCTTTTCTCGACGTCTCCATCGTAATCAGTTAACCATGGATGCTCCCTTTTCCACTCTTCTTCCACTTCTCCCTTGGATTGTGTTTCTTTTTTCTCGTTGGAAACGTTTCTGATTCCGTCTGATTAGCTTTCGTTCATCGTCCACAAGCAAAAAAAATGTTTTCTCGAATTATCCATACATTGTTCAGATGCACACATACATATATATATACACATACATATACAAATACATATGTATGCATGTATTATGCGCGCCGTATATTATGTGTTCATGTATGCATGTATGTGTGCATGTATATGTGTATATGTGTATGCGTGTATGTATGCATTTATGTATGTATTAGACAGTCCAGACGTCTTGGCACTTTGATGTTACTGGCCTTTGTCTGCCTTCGGGAAAAGCATCGTGACAACTCTCCTTCCTTCCTTCCTTCCTTCTGCTCTTCCCGTTCCCACTTACGTCCAGCGTATAGCCTTTGAAAATCGCATAAAACGATCAGATGAGGTCATCATTGGCATCGTACAGGATCCGAGAAACGGTTCCCAGGGCGTTGATTCTGCGTAGATACATCGATGTCCGGAGGCAAATAATGCGGCCCTCATTGGCAGATATAGCCGTCGTTTCGCTGTATATAGTAGATACTACGCCTCTTAACAGATAGCCGTCATTATGCTGTAGGTATACTAGGCGCGTCTTTCTATCAGAGTGTATGTGGTCGTAAATGGGTGCGTCGGTTCCCGCATGACCAGCCGAGGTTAGTGAGACATGCGCCGCTTTTTCTGCCCGAATGCACACATGCTCAGATAGCCTTGGGCTGCAACACTCCATCCAGTAAACGCCGCGCCAACACATCCATCCTTTTGCGTATTCGTTTAACCCTTAGTCAACTCCTTCGCATATCCATCAGGTCGCGGGTACCAATCATTTCAGTCATGTTTGCAGTGCTTTCGAGATCGAGGTACTTTATTAAGCGCGTTGATAAAATATAATATAGGCCTACTCTCGAACATATATAAACACATACAAACATGCACAATTGCACACACATCTTGAACTAAACAAGATGCTGTTTTGGCATTGCATTTGAAAGAAGTCGTTCATTGTGACAGCGCCACAATAATTACACTTTATTTTCGTTTTAACTTTTCAAATGAAAGTGTAGGCTATAATATCGTATGTTGCGCTGCTCTATAGTTCACTTGGGTGATTTGGTTGTATATCAGTTCCAAAATCTTCTGGAATAGGCTACACCAGAGAAGGTTTCCGAAGCGTTGTGGATTTCCGGTAACCTTCGCATGGTTCGATCTCTACACGTCAAAGTCAAACTTTCCATTTTAAACAAATTTAGTCCGGGATGTTGGCCTATACCCTATTGCAACCCCCTCCGTCGTTAACCAGTAGGTCTGATCATGCTTCAAAAGTCTAATTTTTGAAAAAGGGTTTAAAGATACGCTCTAAAATCAATGGCAACCGGACGCTTAGCGATTAGGTCGAAAGTCAGCCACCCTTGTCGTGAATTAAAAGAGGTCACTTCCACCCATCAACCTCATCGGTTCCCATATAATGTTTAAATGATGCGCTTTAAAACTGCTGTATCTTTTCCCTGGATTTTCAGAGGGGCTAAATGATTACATTGATTAGGTCAAAAGTCAATCACACCAGTTTTCGTCGAAAAGTTCAAGCAAGGTGGCAATTTTTAACGTCTTTGCAAGCGCACGACCATTTCATGTACAAATTACCAAGTTAGCGAGATTTTATGTAGTACATGGTATGTGATAGGGTATACTCTAAAATCTGTTAGCGTACCCCGCTGGGGAGCGATTATATGACACTCCGAATAGGCCTATATGATCAGAAAACGGTGTGCTTTACGCCTCTAGAACCTCAGACTGGTGCTTTGATCACGCCCTAGAACCTCACACATTTAAGTGTTTACCGCGACCAAAGTTTCATTAGTTCAACCCTGGGCTATACGCGGGATAAGCTGAACTATAGGCCTACAATGATTTACACTGACAGAGACAAGTAATGTTGTTTTGGAGCGACGGTCCAATAAAGCCTATAAGACCGGATTCCACATCATAGGAATTTCACAGCGATTACTGAACACTGAGCAAAATACTCCGCTCGGCTTTAAAAGTAGCGCTTTAGAAGTTACGAGCATTAAGACCACGACTCAGAATTACAAAATTAAGTAGTTAATTCCCAGCCTTTACACGTCCGACCATGCATCAGTAGACCTATACATGCAGTCGCCTACGTATAATATTCCTACAACTATGGCTCAGTCCAGGTCCTTTGCCTGCATAGGTCCCTCACTTTGGAACCGACTTCCTCCTTCTGTCCGCACCACCATTCTCTCTGGTAGCGTTGCTTCTTCCTTTTCTCACCTTAAATCCTGCTTTTTCTCTCGGGGTCTCGCGCACTGGGAGCGCCTCTGAATGGTATATACCGCGAGAGGCGCTTTATAAATGCCCATATACAATACAATACAATACAATATAATTATGAACATATCATCTGCGAGTTATTTTCCTAGAAAAATCTGTCAACTCTGTTATTTCTGTTGCCTTAAATCGTCACTGTGCAGCACAGACGAAAGCGACCATATTAGCCTAATATGTAGGCCTAATCCAGTACATACGTACTGTGTAGTGTTCTATGCATAAAATTATGCAGGTGTACAGACCAGTCTTGTTGTCCTCGAGACCAAGGTCTTGGTCTCGAGTGCACTCGAGTTCGTTTTTAAAAGTCTTGGTCTTGCTCTTGGTCTTGAGGTTCAAGGTCTTGGTCTTGGTCTTGGTCTTGAGGTTTAAGGTCTTGGTATTGGTCTTGAGGTTCAAAGTCTTGGTCTTGGTTTTGCAAGACCAAGACCAAGACTTTTGTCAATTTGAACAGTCATTAATTTTAACAAACGGCAAGAATTTTAAAAATTTATCCAATAATTACTCATACATTTATTGCTTTAGTATTTACACGTTGTGAATAAGGCTTCACTGTTGTTTTGGACAATTATTTTGACTTCCGGTTATTTACCATGGAGTGATTTCAAAACAGACTCATGATGAATTTGTACATTTACATCCGGTTCTTGAAAAGCTGCTTTGTGTGCTAGCGATTTCAGCACTTGTAGACCGTGTTTTTCACATGGCAGAATTTTTGCTCGGAATTTTCTGACTAAGACGTGACCTGTGGGAGGTCACGTCTTAGTCAGAAAATTCCGAGCAAATTGGTTTTTATAAAATTCAACAGGCATTTGGAATAACATTCCGCATGAAGAACTTTTGTAAATACGAATTCGGAATTCTCTGCAGTCTCCATTTAGGTCTAGAGTTGTTTTGCTTGAATTAAAGAAAAAACTCGTGTTTTCATTAAAATATCGTGTTGTCCGACTGGACAATTTTTAGTAAGGAATAGAAGTCTGGATACGACTGTGATTTTTTTGGGTCTTGGTCTCGGTCTTGGTCTTGAGGTTCAAGGTCTTGGTCTTGGTCTTGAGGTTCAAGGTCTTGGTCTTGGTCTTGAGGTTCAAGGTCTTGGTCTTGGTCTTGGTCTTGAGGTTCAAGGTCTTGGTCTTGGTCTTGGTCTTGGTCTTGAGGTTTAAGGTCTTGACAACAAGACTGGTACAGACTGGAAATATGGCTCTTAGGTAGCCCATATGGGCATTTTTTATCGCGTCCTGTAGCTGTATCCATATTAGGCCTATACGTACGGAAGGACGGACAGACGGGCCAAAAGCGGTCCATGGGCAAATGGATTCAATCATATGACGGATTTAATATAGGATGAAACTCATACCAATGAACGAACATCTCTTTCAAGCTATGGCTACGATGCGTGATTCACAAGTGATAACTCGTGTCACTCCTCTTTTCCTCTGCTCAAAGTTCCATTCCTTTATCCTAAATTCCTCAATTCCTTCGCTACTCTATCCCTACTCAAACTCTCATCGCTTTCCTAGTCTATCTCATCTCAGCTTCAATCGCCTTTTCATTCGTACTCAAACGAGCATCACTTTCCTTACCACATCCCTATCCAAACTCTCCTCATCATCATCATCTACCGACGAGATGTTCTTTAGGGGCGCTGTATAAATATTTTATTACATTACATTACAAAAACTCCTATCACTTTTTACTCTACGTAATTCCCACAATTTTCTGCCTTTATTCCTAAGATTCGAACCCTAAGCGTTCTCCTACTCAACCCCAGCCAGAGCCCCACCCTGTTGTAAGAGTTGCGAGTAGGAATTGACTGCTGTTTGCGTGCACTCTCCTCTCTGAAGATAGTTTTACCGAGGGCTTTGACAGATTCGTCTCTAGGCTGACGCTAAATAAACACCAAACACTGTCGCTAGGTGGCAGTAGGTTGGTGCATTTGTTGACTCGGAAGCAAAACAAAGAGTGAATTATTATGCGCCAGCATCTTCACATATCCTGAGTTTTAATGACTAGACGCATACAAACGTACACGGGGAACAGACGAAGAGCCAGACGAACGAAATACTTAAACAGATGTTAAAACAAAGCTGAAATGAGGTAACTGTGAGGTTAAAGCGCCTCTGAGTAGCCCTCTTGAAGAGGCGCTATATAAATGTCCTAATGAATAATGAATCTAGACAGACTGGTAATGTTTGCGGTCGCCAGTGGAGTCAGGTGACGAACGGAAGACTAAGTCAACTGATCCGCTCTCTGATTGCAGGTCTTCATGACTTCATGACTTCAGGTCTTCACGACTTCATGACTTCATGACTTCAGGTCTTCATGACTTCGTGTCTTCATGACTTCATGACTGCGTAGAGTCGACGATTGTCAGTTTGTTGTTTGGTCATAATGTTACCTCATTACCGCCGTAACCACCAGGTGAGATATTTCGCCATCCAGATTTGGTTCTTCGTTTTCTGTATCTTCATCTTTCACTTTTTCTTCATCGTCCTCTTCTCTTTTCTCTCTTTGTATAAGACGGAGGGACAACAGTCTGTGCTGGCCTTGGCCTTTCTCTTCGAAGGTCTGGCCTCGCTCCTCTGTCTTGTTCTCATTCTTCATGTTCTGATGTTGATGTTCTTCCTTCCCTTCGTCGTCATAGCCCTGTTTTCTTCTTGTTCATCTAGTTCTTCTTGTTCTTCTGGTTCTTATTCTTGTTCATCTAGTTCTTCTTGTTCTTCTGGTGCTGTTTCTTCTTCATCTAATTCTTCTTCTTTTTCTGGCGTTATGTTATGATATTCAGAGTTAATTTCTGTTAGCTGCATGAATTTATATTCCTTCAATTATAGTGTAGGCATGTTTTATAAATGTATTAAGCGGTGCGTTGGCGTTGAAGAGGAGCCTGTTTGTAGAGAATACTTTCAGCAGAATTAAACAAGGCACAACAAAGATTAATTCCCGTATAAACCCCATCCGACCATGCACCGTATGAACCCTATGCCACTATGCACTGAGCAGCATTCTTTCCGCCACTTTACGAAGCCTGGAAGATAACTCTTCGCTGGGAATTGCTGGAGAGTAATCCTTCCTCCTTTTCAGCGTAGTCGCAAGAAACAAGAGGTGATCAATTCTCGAAGAAGTCTCCAAAGGATAAGCATAGAAGAGAAACTTAATTATTTAATTAGCTAATAATGGACGAGAACGTACTTTGCGTGTTGTGGGAAAGGGCTCCATCGATGGTCTGTCCATAGATTGCTAGGCCTTACTTGTTCGTTATCCTCAAACGACTTGACGAGGCTCATAAGTTATCGACAGCTGCATTCAAATTCAGGAGAATGTGCTGCCTAAGTCAACTACGATGATCCATAATACAGCATGACATGACAACAGGACATGAAGTAACAGGACATAGCAGGCGAGATCTTAAGAAGAGACAAAGGTACAGACTTGGCCTCTATCTGAGTTGGAGGACAGCAGGAAGCACGATGCCCTTCGTCTGGGAAGCAGCTGACCGGCTGATATTCGATTTCTAAGCGTAAATATCAGGAGGTAAATAAACTGAAGTTGATCGTCCAATTTTCGCCAAATGCACGCAATAAAACCTAAACTGACGCAGTTAACTCTGGCGCCATGCCAACGGAAAGAGAAGGTTTTGTCTGTGGATGGAAGTTCAGGCGCCAACCAGTCATAAATTGGTGCCAGTGAAACAGATCGAAATGACGCATAACAGCTGAGGCTCCGGTAATTGCTGATGTAGCCACAGATTATAGCGACAAAAGCCTAACGGATATAATGCTCCTGCTGCTGAACTGAATACGGATAATGAAAGTCTACAGGATTTTAAATTATGATAAGCGACGACAATGACGATGACAGCCACGATGATGACGACGATTATGATGGTGTTGTTGCTGATGATGGTCGAGACATTGAATGATGATGATGAAAACTACGATGATGACGACGACGACGATGATAATAATAATGTTGTTTTTGATGATGATGATGATGATGATGATGATGATGATGATGATGATGATGATGATGATGATGATGATGATGATGATGAAGATGATGATGATGATGATAATAATAATAATAATAATAATAATAATAATAATAATAATAATAATAATAATAATAATAATAATAACTATGACGACGATGACGGTGATAATGATGATGTTGGTTGTTGTTGATGATGATGATGATGACGAAGATGATAAAGGCGTTATTTATGAAGATGATGTGATAGCATATATGCATTATGTTAGACTGAGTTTTTTTCTATTTTCTATCGTCTAGGTGAGCTCATCGGACGGGGGTGCCGGACGAGGGGCTGGTTTGCTGCCGCCCGGTGCAACCATCTTCATCCTCGTTGTCGGAGTGGCTGGCGGATTGATCATCATCATAGCCATCATTCTCTTCTGTAAATGCTGCATTCAAATGGAAAAAGACATCAGAAGGTGTAAACAACTAAACATATCTCTCTTTCTCTCTGTCTCTGTCTCTCTGTGAATGTGTCTGTCTGTCTGTTTGTCTGTCCGTCTCTCTGTCTGTCTCTCGTTCCATCACAATCCGAGGGACACAACACAGACTGACTAATACGGAGACACTTAGACAGAGATCTAGACAGACATAGTTCTTTGGGAGTGACTGAGAGAAACAGACAAAGACAAACACAGAATTATATGAAAGAAATGCACGCATACCCCTCCTCCTCCTTCTCTTCTTCCTCCTCCTCCTCCTTCCCCTCCTGTCCCTCTTCCTTCTCCTCCATAACCTCCTCCTCTTTCTCCTCCTCCCCCTCCTCCTCCTCCTCTTCTTCCTCCTCCTCCTTAACCTCCTCCTTGTTCTCCTCTTCCTTCTCCTCCTTCTTCTCCTCCTCCTCCTCCTCCTCCTCCTTCTCCTCCTGTTCCTCCTCCTTATCGTTATCACCATCAGACCACCAACAAAAACATCGCCGTCGAGTTGCAAATGATGTGTGTGTGGGTGGGTGGGTGGGTGTAGGTGGGTGTGTGTGTGGGTGGGTGGTTGGGTGTGTGTGCATGTGTGTATTGACGTATCGCTGTCGTCTGTAATTATCATGCACAACAATAGCCACAACCGCGCATGTCATTGTTATGGTTCTATATAAAGAAAACAATGCGATATTATTCAGCTATATTTATTCATTATGTTTATACATATAAATAAATGTCCATTTACATAATTTCCCTTATTTTTAAACTGCACGACGAGAATTGTACATTAATTCAGTAGATCACTAAACGACAAAGAATCGTCCAGCAACTGGTTGGTTCTATAATTCGTTACGGAATTAGTCGGCAATGATTGTCACCGTCAGCTATAATGAGTACACTGACCGTACACTGTCGGTGGGAAGATGAGACGGCTTAGAAGAATGTGAAGTCGTTAACATTTCATACCAATGGCTTCATCGGGGCTAACTTAAGGGACTGATGTTCTTCTTCTCCTCCTTCTCCTTCTCCCCTACTTCTCCTTCTCCTCCTCTTTCTCCTTCTCCTTCTCCTTCTCCTTTTACCACTCCTCCTCCTCCTCTACCTCCTCCCCTCCTCTTCCTCCTCCTCCTCCTCCTCTACCTCCTCCCCTCCTCTTCCTCCTCCTCCTTTTCCTTCTCTTCTCCTTCTTCTTCTCCTTCTTCTCTTTCTCTTTCCCCTTCTCCTTCTTGTCCTCCACATGAGAGTCCACGAGTTCAAAGATCTTCAGGCCGCAGCGCACACAGGACCACAGCATTCCAACAACAACACAGGATTGGCCTAGCTCTACCTAAAGCTCAGCTCATCGCAGCAACTTGCGCATTACAGCCTAACTAACGACAAAGATGACGTATCATCTATTTTTAGTAACGATTTCTATGCCACAAACTATGACTGGCCCGATATCTGGACTTGTCGTGTGCACTCCGCTGACCCGTAATTGCCTCAATTAGCATCGATTAGTGAGACCACAGCATGCCATTGCACTGACTTGGTTTAACCTCTGTGGATGACCTTTGGTGATATGTGGCGCCTCATGGTAGGCATTTCACGTCAGAATTATGCAAACGAACCCTGATGGAGCGTTCTGAAGTTATGGTCCAGCTAAGATACGCAACGTCTGACAGAGACTGCACTCAGGGGCGTCTTTCTCCCCTAAGTCATTGGAGCAACTTCCCCTTTCCCCCTCTTCTTCCCCCTCCCCCTTCCTTCCCCTAAAATGGTGGCACACACACTGCCAGATATTACCCCCCCCCCATTTCTTGGATGGAGCATTTGCTCCAAGGTTCCTATGGTGTAGACGCCCCTGACTGCACTCGTAATTATACGACAGACCAACTACAAAACACTGCGAAACGATTTGCCACTAATTAGAAAGCCTTAATTGAAAGCGCTGCGGTTAAGATTACTGTACGTGCGTATAGGCGAATTGCACGAGTCGTGCTCAGCTCTGTTGAACAACAGAAAACACCAAACACTGCGTTCAGATGATTGGATGAGTGAATTACATATTGATTCATTCGTTTGTTGGCTGTTGGTGCAACTGACGATCCGCTGGAAATCAGGCTTTTACGATACTTCCCTCCATCGTCTAATTGATTTGCCGTCCAATTGCAGCAGAGCCTCGTTAAAAGCACGAACAACCAGATCCCATGTCACAGAGGACGTACCAACACAATTAACATCCGATCGCTAATGTATCTGCACATCCAAAACTAGCCAAAGTCCCATATTAACACGAACACGATATCCCTGCAGGCATCAGCAGATACACCATAACACCGCGACTATGCCATGTCATACGAGCCAATGGACAATGTTGTAGTTATTACGAATAGCATCAACAACATCGCCTGTATTTGGCAAGTCATTGATTCCCAGTTGAGTTATTGTACATATATCGTTCTTTGTTTTCGTCATTGTTTTCCTGCGTGTTGGACATTCTGCGCAATTTAATCCAATGGCTTGTGTGCCATATTGTTTAATGGGTTACGATTCGTAGCCGCTTCTAGGTTATTCTAATGAACCCAGTCCCTATGCGGTCATGCGCGCCATTTCTGGGCCAGTTTGATCGGAGTCGATTTGCATTTCAATTACGCATTGCTATACAAAGAGTAGGCCTACTTAAAATCGGCATTCTAGTTCCGTTTTTCCTCAGTATGCAGTATCAGCATTTCCCAGTTCCGAAATTCCCCAGTAGGCTCTACCAACATTCCCCAGCGCGAGCGTGAGTTCGTTGATGCTACGCAGAAGCGATGGATTAGCTAAAACATTTGGAACGATCCACGATTCTTCTATGGCGGAATGTTGGGAAAATCACATGCATGCGCAATAGCGAATGTCACAGACCTGTCTAAACCAATCTGAAAGAATATAATATATACTGCAGTGTGGAAGGAGCTAAGGGATCAAGTGGCAAAGAGTATTTAGGTTCCGCTCTGTTTATATGTTAGTGACGGGTTCTTATGTCTAGACCAGTGGTTTTCAACCATATTTTTAGTGACGGAACCTTACACAAAACACTCATCTGCTCAAGGAACCCAGCGCGTTTCACCCGTCCAACTTTTTAAAGAAATGTCAGCGAACAACGGCATTTATTGTATTTCTGACAGATGGATAGAATATTAAAACTATCCTGGAACTGAGTAATTTATAGAAACGCTGGGCTACATCTAACTTTGATCAATTAAGTTTTGTATGAAATTGTTGCCTGATGTTTTCGGCATAAGTTCTATACACTGCATGTCGACGACTTAGGTTCCTCTTCAGTGAACTGTTGTTTACTTAATAATACGCAGACACATATTGAGTTGCTATACCCTACGGATCGGAAGGGTCGGGCGATCGAGACGCTATCGTTTGAGAACTTGGGAAGTCGTTTACACCGAGCTGCATCAACTTCCGTTAATTCCACTATATCCCAGAGTCCCACCATTACCAGTGGTCATCATTGCTTGTCATACACGTTGATGTAAAAACTTGAAATGAACGACCAAGCACAGAGTAACCTGCCATTCTTTTGACTAATTCATGCAGTCGACGTCCAGTGCTCTTTCGGTCTGCCCTCCTCCTCTCACTTTCATGCACTTTCTATCCTAATTTCAGAGGTCTATTCACTCTATTGTGTCTGGCGACTCTTTGTTCCTTGGGACTTGATATTTCTTTGTGTTTGTCCGTTGTTTGATTGATCCTCATTCTTCCAACGTGACAATGGTTGACTCATTCCTTAAATGTCTCAGCCTAAGCTACAAAGACATCAAAGTTACAATGACATGCATTGTACCCGACAGCCATACCAATCAGCATTGCCTATGTAGGCTACGACGATTGCTTTATATAGCACATGTCGGTACTTCTCAAAAGCTTTGTGAATGTGGCTATTTAATGGATTTAAACAAGTATGCATTCACACACGGATTCTTGGATTGGGTCTAAAGAAAAAATGCAGTTGTTCACAGAAAGACTTTTCCAGAGGGATGGATCTATGCAGGACAGTGGGTTTCACGTGCTGGTGTATGGGAGCGAGGGATCTGCAGATCTCCCCTTGCAGCCGAGAGAAGCAATTGACGACCACACTTGGTACCAGCTGGCACAAACAACTCTCGCACAAATGTCCGACCCAGGAGCAGACTCTTGAATTTGATTCTTTTCCCAACAAGTAGCTAACGTAATGGTGTCTCTCATATATTTTCAAATACGACAGAATTGGCCAATAGAGGGGCGATACAGTTCAGGAAGGTCTGAAGCTGATAGATTCGGAATGTTTGCAAGGATGGAATTGCAGTTGTCTAGTCGCGTCAAGATAAAGGAATGGAGTAGCATTGTTGAGTTTCTAAACGAGACATTATGCCATATTGTCCCAATCTGACGCAGCTGATAGAGACATGACCTGCACAACGGGTTCGCATGGTCATCCATGGACCGTCGTCGATCAACATCCACAGATGACAGACAAGGCGTTGGGGAGACCAGTCCGAAAAGGAGCTCATCTTGGTTGATATTAGCCATCGCAGGCAAATCAAACAACAGATATTACTTCTTAACTGGGTTGAGTAATAGACAACATCCATGCGTTTGCCTCTGTCACAGTGGTGAGCCTTGACTTAAGACAGGCGAATGAATAAGAAAAACGACAACTGCAGAGAAAAGTGGGCATCGTCTGCAATGGGTGCCGAGTGCAGTGATGATTCCAATCAAATCTGCTGTGTAAATAATGTATAGGAGTGGCTCAAATAGAGAACGGACACCAAGTCAGAGCAGGCTGACTCGATAGATACCAAAATCGTCCTTCCACAAAGAAACGATCAAAGCCATTTAAATGATTGATCTATATATCATATGATGCATTGAGACGTGTCAAACGTGGTCAACCGTGTCAAACGCCGCGCTTACGTCGAAAAGAGTGAGCAGCGTCATTACTAAAGACTGATTACTTATAGACGACTAAATAAATTCTACATCAGCCGTGATAGAACCGCCTTGATGGAAATACTCCTTCTGGATCCAGATTACAGTTTAAGTATAACTTAAGGTTAGACTCTTCCAGATAGCGCAACATCTGTTCAGCTACCATTTTCTCAATTACTTTTGCTATAAAGACAGGCTGTTGTTGATAGATGTTGATATCATCATGACCTATGCCCAGCTTCTTCAGTGATGGCCGTGCGATGGCGCCCTTCTGGCTGGCTCGTAAGGCTACATCGACAAGCGACGCGTTACAGAACCGCACCAGAAAGGTAGCAGCTCATCGATGAAGACCTGGATGAGAAAAGATTGAATTGAGTAGAACGTCCGTGATATTTGGGCAGCAGAGACAGAATGATTGACCTTAGTTCCAATTCAGTCACCAAGTCGCATAAAACATAAGATACATATACTGTTATACATATATATTATGTATATATGAAGCCAATATAATTATAATATGTACCGTAGGCCTATTATAAATGTCGATGAGTTAATGTTATTATATATATACTTTAATTAAAATTATATGAAGATGACTGCAATCATAGCAAGATTTTCAGGTCAAGTGTGAATTCCATGCTAAGCCATTGTATTATAATGGCAGGTTAAGTTAATTACATTAACTTAGGCCTCCCATTATAATTGAATCATAATTGCATAATTAAATTATGATTTAATTATAATTAAATTATACACTAACTTAGGCCTACCATTATAATTAAATCATAATTGCATAATTAAATTATGATTTAATTATAATTAAATTATAATTGTACAACAATGCACTATAACAAAGCTGTTTATGCTTCTAGAAAGCTGTATTCGATAAAGAGACAGAAGCACTGCCTCGGTCATTACGTCAGCCTAGACTGTACGTCATCGAAAGAATGCGATGACGAAAACAACCGACGCATCAGAAGACATAATTCCGGTTCATCCGTCGACTCATCCACCATCGAACAGTCGTATGCAGACACGATGATTATAATAATCACCACCTATAAATACCTCTTGTTCTGTATTTTCTAGCTCCTTGTTTCTCATGGCGTTCGCTTACGTACAACTTAAATCTACTTCTTTATTTGCTTCTTGACTTTCTCCTCTTTACAATAGACCTCTGCAGCTCTTTAGTTTCCATGGCGTTCTTGTCCCTTTAACAGGCCTCTAATTTATTATCACTGGCTTCATCTGTCTTTGATTCTTCGTAAAAGGTTTAATTACCATTTATCATCTGTTGTTTTCTCTCGCTTTGCTGCTGCATCGTCTAAAGCAGGGGTCTCAAACACGCGGCCCGCGAAGTCCTTTTTTGCGGCCCGCGACGGTCTTCAGAATTTCTTAAATATTTCACAATAGGCCTACTTTTTAATAAAAATTATGATGAAGCTCTAGAAATGGGAGAACTTATATTTTTATGGAGGTAAACGATCAAATTCAGTGTCTTGTTTGTCAGCAAACAATTACTGTTCCGAAGGAATACAACATACGTCGGCACTGATACTTGGCCCAGTTAGCTACATCGGTAAGAGCGTAGGCTGCGTCTCATGCGCCTCTGTGTTAGAGAGCATGCGGACCGCGGTTTGCTTCCCGAAGGTGGCTTATTTCAGAGATTTAAATCTCGAGCTAGCCCGGTCCCAACACGGGGACCTTAAATGGCGTGGACACGGGCAGCTGTGGTGAAGGATCTCACCCCATCAATTCATTGAAAAATGAGCAGGGTCGAGGCCATAATATACGGTCGCTATAGAAAATCGCGTACATTTACATCTACAGTTAGGCATCGCGAGAAATATGACACTATCACAGGCAGAAGTCAGAAGTGAAAAAGTCCAGCAACTTAAAGCTGGATTTGCCAAACAGAGAAATATGTTTCTTAATATTAAGAAAAACAGCAAAGATTCGATACGAGCAAGTTTTGTAATTAGCGAAATGATAGCAAAATCTTCGTGTTCTTTTACAGAAGGCCAATTTATAAAGAATGTCTTGGGAAAGCTATAGCGAAATTTTATGTCCTGACAAGAAGAAAGTTTGTGAAGGTGTGAGCTTGTGTGCCAACACAGTTGCCAGCAGGGTTACAGATTTAGCAGATGATGCGTAAACGCAATATTATTAATTAAAATGACACAAAGCTTCAAAGTAGTTTCAATTGCTCTTGGTGAGAGTAGGCCTACTGTAGATGCACCAGACACCAATAGTGTGCAGTCTCTGCTAGAGTTGTAGATGGCAACGTGAATATTATCGAAGAATTGCTCGACTTGATATTTGGGAGCGTGACATATTTCATCATCGAAGTGTGCATTGAGAAAGCTGGGCTACTATGGAATAAACTTGTATCTTTGGCTACAGACGGAGCCCCATCAGTGTGCTCTGTAAATGTTGGTGTGGTTGAATTGATGAGGACTAAACTGAGTAGCCTCAATATACATGGAAATAATTTCACTAGTATACAATGAATTTTGCACCAAGAAGCCTTGTGTAGTAAAAGCCTACAAATGAAGGAAGTAAGGGATGTTGCCGTTAAAACCGTCAATTTTGTACGTGTTGCTGAATGCATAGGATCCTTAACTTACGCGGCCCGGCCCGCAAGCTCACATACTGGTCATCCTTTGGCCCTCGGGGTAATTTGAGTTTGAGACCTCTGGTCTAAAGGTTGTTCCGTAACCTTCTATTTCTTCAATTGTCTTTAAGTCGCATGTTTATGAAATGGGCTTCGGCCACACTTGACTTTAGGTCCTCTAATTGTCCTCTAACTTCCTCATTTCCTTCCAAGTTCTCGTTGCTCCATTGCCATACTCGCTCGTGTTCTCTTCCTCCTACGCTGTCTGTCTGTCTGTGTCTGTCTATGCCTCTATCTCTGTCTCTGTCTCTCTGTCTCTGTCTCTGTCTCTGTCTCTGTCTCTGTCTCTGTCTCTGTCTCTGTCTCTGTCTCTGTCTCTCTGTCTCTGTCTCTGTCTCTGTCTCTGTCTCTGTCTCTGTCTCTGTCTCTGTCTCTGTCTCTGTCTCTGTCTCTGTCTCTGTCTCTGTCTCTGTCTCTGTCTCTGTCTCTGTCTCTGTCTCTGTCTCTGTCTCTGTCTCTGTCTCTGTCTCTGTCTCTGTCTCTGTCTCTGTCTCTGTCTCTGTCTCTGTCTCTGTCTCTGTCTCTGTCTCTGTCTCTGTCTCTGTCTCTGTCTCTGTCTGTCTGTCTGTCTGTCTGTCTGTCTGTCTGTCTGTCTGTCTGTCTGTCTGTCTGTCTGTCTGTCTGTCTGTCTGTCTCTCTCTCTCTCTCTCTCTCTCTCTCTCTCTCTCTCTCTCTCTCTCAATATCTCCCAATATCTCATCTCTCTCCTCTTTCTCCGCATTCCAGCTACAGTCTATGTTTGTTTGTCTGTCTCTCTCTGTGTCTATTCTTCTTTCTTTGTCTCTCTCTGTGAAACTCAAGTACCTAAGCTATGTTGTTGTAAAATAGGTACATATATAGTCCATACATATTTCTGTCGGAAAATAATAAGATATTTTCTGCAATATTACTCATCGTCCCCGTCATACTCTTTTACTCTTCTACTCTTACTCCTCCAGTGCCTCTTTTTCTTTCCATTTCCTCCCTTTCTAGGCCTTTTTCATCCTTCTTCTTTGCTTCCTCTTGCTACTCATTTGTAATCTCAATATTTCTTTTTTCTTCTTCTTGTTATTCTTACTGTCTCCTTCCTATTCTTTTCTTCCTCCTACGCTTTATCCTATAGTATCAAACTCCAACCAAAGTCTTCTGTTGTTCTGCTTATTGTCAAAGGCTAGCAGAAGACACAAACTTGGATATGGAGAACGAGATTGACTTTGTCGTAGCCAAATACAAGGAGGGCATTCAAGGTAAGTGGTCAGAATTGTTTCCAACGACTTCGAGCGAGTTATAACTAGCTAGTACTCTTCCTTGTGAGTATTAGATAACAGTTCACATGCATTGCGTGCACGCATTTAGTCGTTAGCCGAATCAGCACATGCACTGAAAGTGCCTATAAAGTGCTTAAAAGTGGGTTTATGTAGCTAAAAAGTGTGTGTTTTAAAAACTGTTCACCAACAATGGCAGCTGTCCGCATTTTACTGTTGCAAACTCGCATTTTTTTTTAAATTTCTAGTCTGTTTTGATAGTTCTTTGCATTATTCTACCCCGTTCTACTCAATTTATTCGAATCTAATCATGGTTTATAGGTTATAACTAAATCCCCTTTCTAATGATGTATTTGTATCTTCATCTTGCGTGTCATGATGATTGTGCTCTTGACGTATAGTGACCGGATGAGATTATTGCCCTACGTACATAACATTGCGTCGACAGATATTAATGGTTCTTATACGTGTTCAAGAAAAGCTTTTATGCTGTCGGAAAGAATTTTCTGTTCTATTTGTTATGCTTAAATGATGACAAGATCTCATAAGTAGAGACCCAACGAACGGCAATAGTTTGTGGAGTCTGTGTTGAACGTTATGATAACGAAATGTCTGTTGTGACTAGTAGGCTAAGAGGAGCTTCAAGTAATTCTTAAGACGCAGAAAAGATTAAGACACAATGAGACGTTCTGAAATAGCTAATCAATTATGCATGGTGAATCCACAGCATAGGCAATTTTTATGCTTTTTTCAAAAGATGATGCTTTTCCAATTTAACGTGTGGGCTACTTTTTGGCTTAACGGCATACAGGACAAGATTGTATAAAAATAGATGAGATAGTCTAAGGCTAGTTTAGATTCGGTTGCATTATAATATTTTAGATTATTTTCCAGAATTTTTGGACCGTACTCCATTTATGTTTTCATTTGTTTTCATTTCATACGTCATAACGGTTTTTTTTTATCTTAATTGATTTTATTTTCTTATTGTTAACTTTGTTATAATGCTGTAAAGTTTCTAAGTCGTTTCTGTGCCTCTTTCAATGGCAGCAGAAACCATTCTAGACGAATACGACAGCTCCGAAGTGCCTAACCTGGTGTCAAGAGGTCACGGAGTGGTGGCCTTGCAGACCACCACCACGGCATATGGGACATCACCGGTCGGAGGAACATCGGGCCAGAACTCAGAGGAGGCTGACCGCGAGGAGGACAGCTGCAGTAACTCAACGCCAATCGATGGATCGTCCTCAAACGAAAAGCACGTGTCCTTCCTTCTCACGGAAAAGTCCGGCAGCTTTGGCGGATATGGTGGCCGAGGAATCTCGAAGCCTCACAGGTGTTTCTTTTGAGTAGTTCATCAAATGCGCTATATAAACCCAAGCTACATTCACACAAGAATCAAACAAGATGACGACTATGACGATGATAATCATGACAAAAATAATAACACAATGACACTCAACTAGATGCGGTGCAATTATCTCATAAATCTCTAAGCTAATCATGGTCGTAATCGTAAAAGTTTCTAAATCGCTACTCGAAAGTTAAGCGCAGAGCACCAGCTTATTCACGAGTGCTGCGGAGTGTCAGAGGGGTTGTTCAGTGGAGATACGGGTCCGGTTACCATAGATACCAGAGAGAGGAGACAGAGGAGCTGTTAATGCATGAGTTCCATAGCATAGGGTTTCATACGACGTCCCCAAGAGTCAGGCATAGCACAACATCGTTGCTTAGTCAGTTTCCTACTACAGAGGCAAACTCTTGTGGGCGTAGGCTCGCAATTAGAGATTGTCTCTAGGTGAGTTAGGGGGACTGATTGCCATGCAAAAAATTAAAGACATGGAGAGGCAGAACTCATTGGCATTATCATCATCATCATCATCATCATCATCATAGTTATAATAATAATAATAATAATAATAATAATAATAATAATAATAATAATAATAATAATAATAATAATAATAATAATAATAATAATAATAATAATAATAATAATAATAATAATAATAATAATAATAATAATAAATATTAGTAGTAGTATTACTTATAAATATTATTATAAAATGTTGCAGGTGTACTGAAGGAGACTACCACCAGTTGAAACATGTGAAGATCGACCGTAATTCAGCCTTCGTTCGCATAGTGCGTCAACCATCGCTTGGGAGCCTCGGCTTCGATCGGCCACCCTTCTTCTCATCAGTGTCCATGGGAGGGGGAGGAGATCAGGGCACCAAAGCCATCATAGAGTCCACTAACAACTTCCAGGCCACCGATCAAAGCCTTGCGCCAGCGAAGGAGAAGAAATTTCTTCTGAGCGGAAAGTACTACCCTCCAGGGGGTCACCGGACTGAGGTGGTCGTTGATGTCCACCCGGGGCCACGCAACGACCTTTCGTCGACGTCCGAGAGCCAGCGCAGCCTTTCGTCAGAGACGAAACAGACCCTTGTCGTCCCTGTAAAGGTGGAGCATCAAACGAGAGATGGAAGGCGTCAGTCCATGAGCCTCGAGATGCCTCAGGACCCGGCAAGAACCAGTCCACGCGAGACGCGCAGGGTCAGGAGCTACGAGGAGTATAACAACAAAACAGGGACCAGGGACTACGACCGCAACAAGATAACGCAGTTCATTCGAAAGCCACTCTTCAACAACGATCTCCTCGACGAGAAAGAAGGAACTGCGGCACAGAGCAAGGTTCGATACAACGACACCGGAAGCTTCGAAGAGGTGGACGAAGAAAAAGCGGAGCTTCTCAACAAGACCTTTGCGTCCGTCGACGACAAAAGGTTTCCAGACAAGACTCTGAGATACCAGAGTTCCGGCGGTGAATTGGAAAAAGAGGCGGGCAAAGAAGGCGGATGTCGAAAGCCCGAGAACTACCAGGATATCTGGAACCTTCGAGCGACATTCGAGGAGGAGGAAGAGATGGCCGCCGTCATCCGCATCGAAGACACGTCCCCCGATGACCTCCAATCACCCTCCGACGCTGACAGAGGCCTGGCGATGACTGGAGGACCGAACAGAACCCAAGGCTACGAGGCAGACGACGCAAGAAACGGTGTGCGCCAGGATGGACGCTTTCTCGGCAGCCGGGGGATTGCGGTGGCTGGACGGACGTCAGAGAACCACCTCCTGTTTCCGGATCCGGAAAGTAGACGGCAGACCTACCGGAAGGTGATAGCTCGACGCATGTGTCGGATCGACTCCTCGTCGGTCGGAGGAGGAGGAGGAGCGCCGTCCTCCTCTGCCGTCCTCCCCGGCCACCCATCGACCGCTCGTCCGGTCATCGTCGCCACCGCAGCCAACAGCTTCGACAGCGCAGAGACGATGGAGACGGACGGAGAAATCTCTGACACGAGTAGACACGACCTGACAACGACATCTTTCGAATCAACAACGACGACGACGACGACTACGGAGAACACGGACAGCACAGGAGACGGTCAGGCACACAAGGTCAGCGGGATGAGGGGCGACAGCGGCTACAAATCCCTCGAGGCACAGCACTCGCTCGGCCTCTCCTCCGCAAGAAACGCCTCCGCTCCTACGGGCCTCGCTCCAGACTCGAACTCACCAGGAGAGACCCAGGTCCACGTCGTTCACCCTTCACCATCCATCTCGCTGTCGAAGATCCCCGAAGCAACCGTCACGGACATCAGTCAAGCGGAACGAAGGACACCCAAAACCCCTCACCGAACTGTGACGGGTGCTCGTTCAAGCGCGACGGCGCCTTTCGACCGTCGCAGCACAAAGACGGCTTCGAAGAAACGACGAGACTACCGCGCCGAGCGCCACCTGGCGTACGACAGCCTCAACGAACCAGGCGCCGTCTACTCGAACGCAGAACACTCAGGCGACAGCTTCGAGGAGTGCTCTTCGTCGTCATCATCTACTCGCCGTCTCTCGGTCCTCCCTCGCTTCCTCAGATACCATATCAGAGCGACGACGTGCGCGCGCGCTCACCGGATGTCACGTGACTACAGCGTGGACGAAAGAACCGACGCGCTTTACAACGAATTCCTGCGCTACGATCCGGCACTCGACCGGAAGTCCAGCCTCCGAAGCTTCAGCGGATTCCATCGATGGCAGCGAGTCCATTGCAGCAGCAACGGCGGAGGATGTCAGCAGCAGCAGCAGCCGCTCACCGACCAGTCGCTGGACGTTGGATGCAAACGACATCACCTGAGACTGACGACCAACCTCCGAAGCACGACGTACGCGGGTGAGGGCAAAGGGTCGTCGTTCCGGCGTCTCTCACCCCAGGACAGCATCGAGGAGGAGTTGACAGGGGTTGTTGTTGAGAGTCCCAGCGCAGGGTCACAGGGAATGGCAATGACCGAGCCGCCCTCGACGGGACCCAGGCATAACATAAAGTTAAAGGGGGTGGGGGCTGGGCTCAGCAGTGCAGCTGACATCGTTGGATCCTCGTCTTTCGATGTTCCTGTTATTCGTCTGCCAGACGATGACATTCAGACTTGAGAGTAATAAAATACATAGATATATACTGACACTCAGACAGATAGATAGGTGGAGTCAGAGAAGCAACTGGAGAGACAGACAGACATCTAACGAGGGAGATAGGAGAGATAAAAGAAGAAACAGAAGAAAGGGACAGAGTAGGAAGGCAAAGAAGAAAGAGACAGGAGTAACGAAACAGACCATGGGAACTGAGCTACAGTAGATATACGGACAGCTAGACACACAGATTGATCTAAATAAAACAAACAAATATATTGACAAACAAGCAGACTCAAGTCAGAGAGGCGACAGACGACAGGCAGACAGACAAACAGACATACAAACAGACACGAAAGGAAACGATGAAAGTAGTCGCATCGTAGGCCAACGCCTTGAATTGCATCTTCAACTGTGATATGGTAGTTACAGATTTCAAGAGTATTTTTACGCTTAAGCGTTATTACATTTAAAACGACGCTTTTAAATATAGCGCATCAAGAAGCTCTTTTAAATGTCATTGAAAACAAAACATATTTATAATGTTCAACGATGCGTAGTTTCAGATCAATCTCTCCTACGTAAGTGAAAGGCAGAGTTTTCTCGCATTGCTCACTGCATGCATGGCCCTCGAAATATCCCACTGCATGCCAAACTGCTTTTTCATCTAATGACGAAATGGATGCAATCGCTAACGCATAATATACATTTGAGTACACAAACAAACGGTGATAGGGTTAAGGTTATTATTTTTCTACTATTAATTAGTAACGTCTATCGCACTGGTGTCTAATGCAGAAGGCATCAACCGATTGCGCGCCAAACCAGACCCTTCTGACGTCAAGGTTTACACGCCTTCTTATAGGCTAAGGAACCCTACAGGATGTTACGTCAATCATCTTCGATATGACGGCGTCGTTAAATAAACGTTACAAACACACAACTCTACAGGATGCGTATTTCGAAGTTAAATGAGCTTTCGTCTGAAGAAGTGCAAACATGGCCACAACAATCTACACGTCCAAGACAACCATTAAAATCTCAACACACTTGCGTTGATAGTCAAAACAACCAACCATTAAAATCTCAACACGCGTTGATAGAAATTTCCAGTGATGGGTATGAGTTAACTCAGATGAGTTTAAACTCACGAGTTAACTCACTTGCTGTGATTTATGAGTTTCAGTTAACTCACCTTAAAGAGTGTGAGTTATGAGTTTGAGTTAACTCATATTTTCTGTGAGTTTGAGTTGTTACTGTCAATTATTTAAAACTCAACTCACTCTTCGACACTCGGCACATATTATTTTGAAACAAGCCTTTTTTTATATCGTCGGCTTTCCATACTGGTGAGTGGTGACGGCAGGGAGGGTCGTAAACACTGCTAGCGGACAGTATTTAAGCACTGCATATTTTGTATATTGTGAACAGTTAAGAACAACATGGCTGAAGTACCGTGTATTCTTGATGGAAAATATTTTTCTGTTACAAGTAGGCGTGATGGAAAAATTGTTGCTCGATTAGAACGTGCTAGTATGAAACGTGTGAGTTTATGAGTTAACTCATTTGACAACTGAGTTTGAGTTAACTCATTTCACTTAGGATGAGTTGAGTTTGAGTTTAAACTCATTTTGAGG
>OY744606.1:61092535-61172142 GCA_963556255.1 Allolobophora icterica
TTCTTTCGATTGTGATGGATCATTTCTAGCTCGGAACAAATAATAATGTTAATAATATTAGGCTAATCATAATAACATTGATATAATTATAATTATTAATAGTAGTAATAATAATAATAATAATAATAATAACAATAGTAGTAGTAGTAGTAGTAGTAGTAGTAGTAGTAGTAGTAGTAGTAGTAGTAGTAGTAGTAGTAGTAGTAGTAGTAGTAGTAGTAGTAGTAGTAGTAGTAGTAGTAGTAGTAGTAGTAGTAGTAATAGTAGTAGTAGTAATAGTGGTGGTGGTGGTGGTGGTGGTGGGGGTGAGTGGTGGTGGTGGTGGTGGTGGTGGTGGTGGTGGTGGTGGTGGTGGTGGTGGTGGTGGTAGTAGTAGTAGTAGTAGTATAGTAGTAGAAGTAGGCCCTATTATTATTTTAACCTAGGTGAGAGTATCCCTCAAGAAAAAAAATTCTGCTAGAAGCTGGTATTATTATTAATATCAATATTATTATAAGTAGTAGTAGTACTAGTAATAATAATAATAATGATGATGATGATAATAATAATAATAATAATAATAACAATAATAATAATAATAATAATAGTAATAATAATAATAATAATAATAATAATAATAATAATAATAATAATAATAATAATAATAATAATAATAATAATAATAATAATAATAATAATAATAATAATAATAATAATAATACAGGTAGTAGTTGCAGTAGTATTACATGTAGGCAGTCTTGTTGTCCTCGAGACCAAGGTCTTGGTCTCGAGTGCACTCGAGTTCGTTTTTAAAAGTCTTGGTCTTGGTCTTGGTCTTGAGGTTCAAGGTCTTGGTCTTGGTCTTGGTCTTGAGGTTCAAGGTCTTGGTCTTGGTCTTGAGGTTCAAAGTCTTGGTCTTGGTCTCGCAAGACCAAGACCAAGACCGGCTGTTAATATGAACAGTCATTTAACAGAACTCAAGAATTCTGTATCAAGCCTGCTTGCATCGTACGACCAATATAGATCTATGGATGGATACAAGTCATGTTGGTCAGGAAAACCCATTGGCAGCAGCAACAGTTATTCTGTATCAGACGGTATGATAAACCATGGGAAGATTTCAAAAGGACTCACTCTATCTGTACATTTACATCCAGTGCTTGAAAAGCTTCTGTGTCTGTGTGTGTGTGTGTGTGTGTGTGTGTGTGTGTGTGTGTGTGTGTGTGTGTGTGTGTGTGTGTGTGTGTGTGTGTGTGTGTGTGTGTGTGTGTGTGTGTGTGTGTGTGTGTGTGTGTGTGTGTGTGTGTGTGTGTGTGTGTGTGTGTGTGTGTGTGTGTGTGTGTGTGTGTGTGTGTGTGTCAGCGACTTCAGCACCTGTAGAACGTATTTTTTCACATGGCGGAATTTTTATGAGGCCCACCAGGCACGTCTTGGTCAGAAAATTCTGAGCGAATTGGTTTTTATAAAATACAAAAGGCATTTGATATAAGAGTTTGTGTGAAGGACTTTTGAATAAAAATTCGGATTTATCTGCAGTTTGCATTTAAAGTTAATTTGCTTGAATAAAATAAAAGACTCATGTTTTCATTAAAATAGCGAATATTCCGACTTTACAATTTTTTGAAATCTTGACCTGATTTCGATTTTTTGGGTCTTGGTCTTGGTCTTGGTCTTGAGATTCAAGGTCTTGGTCTTGGTCTCGAGGTTCAAAGTCTTGGTCTTGGTCTCGAGGTTCAAGGTCTTGGTCTTGGTCTTGAGGTTCAAGGTCTTGGTCTTGGTCTTGGTCTTGAGGTTTAAGGTCTTGACAACAAGACTGCATGTAGGAGGCGGTGGAAGAGATTGGATTGGAAGGAGCGCGAGTGTACTTTGGCTCAGCTTATTTGAACTCGTTCACACCCACGGCCATGGCTACTGGTAAACAAGGCCATCAGTCGGAATGATTTACTAACCGACCTTGTAGCATTACATCAAATAAACTTATCTAACACAGGCCTACTATTCATACATGTAATAAATTAAACTGATTACATATGCATGCATACATACATTCATGCATATATACATAAATACATACATACGTACGTACATACATACATATATACGTACGTACGTACGTACGTACGTACATACGTACATACATACATACATACATACATACATACATACATACATACATACATACATACATACATACATACATACATACATACACACGTACTGCCCTATATCTAATTTGTTTATCGCAATCGCACTTGTTCAATATGGAGGATGTTTTCAGCAGAAATGATGTTTATTTCTGGAATTTTTTTACTTGGAAACCACGAATGAACTTCGGGGCCTCAGTGTTATGAGGATCTTAAAAGTTGCTGGAGAAATTTTAACATTCATACAAACATGCTCCATACATACAAATATACATTCATACATACGTACTCCATACATATGTAGTGGGTAAACGGGGAGAGAGAGACAAACAGACAGACAGACAGACAAAGAGAGACAGACTGCAAGAGAGATGTGGAGAGGACGAGAGAGACAGACAGACAGACAGACAGACAGACAGAGACACACACAGACATAGACACAGACACAGATACAGACACAGAGAGGAAAGAGAGACAGAGAGACAGAGACAGAGAAAGAGAAAGAGAGACAGAGATGTGGAGAGGAAAGAGAAGGGGTGAGCGGAATGAGGGAAGCCAATAGCTTCAGAGCTGGAGAACAGCAGAGGATGACTAAGAGATGGTAAGGAGATGGCCTTTTATGGACAGACGCTAGCTACCTAAGTCAGAAGCAGGCCCACATTAGGGGGTGCTAAGGGTGCTGCGGCACCCGGGCCCGCAGTTTTGAGGGACCCGCACTTTCGGAAGTAAATAATTTTTTTTAATTGTACTTGTAATTGGGCCCCGCGCTGATGACTATATTGGTAATCACAGCATCCGGGCTCACACTAGCCTTAATGTGGCCCTGATCAGAAGGACAGTCCCCTGAAAAGAGTGCATAAAAGAGCTGCATTCTGTTACAAAGATTAGAATAACGATTACTTCCTGTCTGATGTTTGAAACGTTTGAGTGAAATAAAGAATCTCTACAACATCGCGTTCGGGTCTATCATTGGTCGACAACCCCCCCCCCCCAGATTTAAGCAACCTACGACAGCTGCTACACATGCATACAATGTCATACATACATACATACTCCATGCATACATACATACATACATACATACACACATATATGCATACATACATATATACATACACGCATGCATGCATACATACATACATGTGTGTATGTATGTATGTATGTATGTATGCAGGTATAGAATGCATACATACATACATACATACATACATACGTTGGTACGTACGTACATTTCTACATATGAATATATATATATGAATATATGGCACAGGTCTCTAAAATATATATATATATGAATATATGAATATATATATATATATGAATACATACATACATGCATACATAATTACATGCATACATACACAGATGCATACATGGATACATACACACATACATACATACAAACATACGTACATACATGTATCAATCAATCAATCATATATATACAATGTTATACATACATACATAGATACATACATAAATACATACACACATGCAAACATACACACATACATACATACGTGCATGCATGCATACATACATACATATATACATACATACATACATACATACATACATACATACATACATACATACATACATACATACATACAAGCATAGTGACATAATTATATAGATACGTGTATGCATACATACATACATACATACATACATACAAGCATACATACATATATAGACATAAATACATATGCATACATACCTATACATACATGCATACACTGTAAATGTATACAAATGTGCATATATGCGGACATACATTCACACAAACATTAATGCATACACATACATACAACACCCACTGTTCTATATCTAAATATTCCTGAAATAAGTTGTTTTCGTAAACGTTATTTCTATTTTTGTTTGTTGCTCGATCTCTGTCTAGTAGCTGTAGCCAACCTTTAGCCGATTTCTGGTCTGCTTTTATAGAGACCTATGCCAACAGACTAATTATATGGATAGACCCTCGGACCCAGAGACAACAATTAGGCCCTATATAGTCTAATTAATGCTACTCAGTTGTAAGTTGTGTTTGGGATAAACGCTATAGAAGTGTTTGATTGAACTCGCTCTCATTTAAGATTCGAAGACTTAAGGCGACAGTCTCAGCTATTTATATTCTTACTTTCAGTCGTAGTTCTGTTATTATCGATCAGGGGCCTATCAGTACTGTTGCTGCTGTTCTTGTTATTCTACCTCATAAGCGAAGTTAACCAACGAAGAACAGGTTAGATCAACAGTTTGCTTTAAGTTAACAGGTCCTTAATATCTGTAAACGCCCTTTCTGACACGACGCAGCGCTCGCCAATAAACTGGGGCCCTGGACCATTTTTAAAGTAGCGCTTTAGAAATTTCAAGATTACAATATTACGATTGTCACTTAGGTCAGGCCGAAGACATCGCTTCGTCTTCCAGATGTATTTTTTCAATAAGATCTTGCGTCGTCCTTTAGTTTACTCTACGTGTCGACATGTACCGGGTATGCCCTATTCTCACTAGTTCAGTTTCCGTGTCTTTATCTGTGTTTATTTGGATTGTACACTACTTCTAGCTATTATTTTCTATTTCAATCAATCATAGAATTTTCAATCAATCATAGAATTTATATAGCGCCTCTTCAAGGGCTCTACTCAGGGGCGCTCGTTCGTTTTGCTCTATTCATCGTCGTTCCAGTCCAGTCTCATCTGCGCGCATCGTTGAGTAAGCTTACTTTATTTGGTCAGTTCATCGATCTGATGCGCGTTTTCCGAGCTTATCTTCTCTAGTCAAATTAATCTTATTTACCACTGATGCCACCTGGTGTAAAAGCAGGCCAACAGATGTCCTTTAAACCTCAATAAGTCAGTCACGCGTGTTGATTTAGAGAATAGGTTTTATTTATGGGTATAAAGGCAAGTAAGCAGGGCTTAGAATTGTTGGTTGTTGTTGACATAGACCCCCTACGTGTTTGTTCTTCAACCGAAATGTCTTTAAATGCTGTTTTGGACTTCACCTCTGATGTCGAGGCCCAAACAACAGGTAAATACCTGAAGTGATCATAAATTCATAAGCCGTAATTAACGTAGACCTACCTACCTGTTTACTGTCAACATTTTCATTACCTGCGAAAGTTGTTTGTCCTATACTTGCCGTGCATTTCTGTACTCCTTGATCGCTTTCTCGGATATATCAGTACACACCTCGGCATAGTAAACAGACTGTATACAAGTCCAGGAAGTCAAAGTTTCTTGGAAATTAAAATCAGGGTCTGTTTATAGAAATCTGTAGCTACTAACCTGGTTACTCGGAACTTGAACTGTTACTTGACAGTCGATCAAGATGCACAATTGTATATGGCTCCAAAATACGTTTAAGATTTAGGGTTGCAACATGTATACAGGCTTAGTAATTGAACTTATTGGGCCGTATGCGTGCTATGGTTCACCGACCTTATGCTCTGTCAGCATTCCTATGGGCATTAGATGAGATCCAATTGGGTCTATACAAGTCCCATATGGAAATATAGGTACTCTATGGGCCCCATATTGGCAGGCTGGCAGGCTGACCGCGGATCGAAATATGGCATCAGAAACACTTATAATAGTCGAAGAATTACACCTTTTTATGGAGAAATTAGTGGTTGAATTTCCAGAGGAAGGTCTAAGTGAAAAAATCTCAGCAATCGATCGGATGATGATGATGATGATGATGATGATGATGATGATGATGATGATGATGATGATGATGATTATGATGATGATGATGATGATGACGATGATGATGATGATGATGATAATGATGATGATGATGATGAATGATGATGATTATGATGATGATGATGACGACGACGACGACGATGATGATGAAGGCAACGAAGATATATTAATATTACAATGATATTTTTGTGCTGTTGCCGTCGTCGTCGTTGTTGCTTATGATGATGATGATGACGCTGACGACGAAGAAGAAGAAGATTAAATTCCAGCTCTTTGGCCTATTACCCCATCTAAGCTATAAGACTGCGCAGTGTGTTTAGACCTACCAAACTTAGGCCTAGACTGACAGGCCCTTTAAATGACCTGTACTGAACTGTTAAACAGATGCTCACGCAAACATAATGTATACAGTTAAGCCATAGGCCTTTATTGTTTTGAACCAAACAGAGTTTCTCAAGAGATCAACTTTCTATTACAATTCCTAATAGACCTTTGTAGGACCCGACCCGGATTCTGGCCTGGCACCGAAAGTGACCAAACAATAGATGGCTGCAGGCTGCTGCGGACATCGTAAACCCCAAATTTCTAAAGCGTCACTCGAAAGATAACCACAGGACACCACCTTGTTCACGAGAGCATGATTTGGTATTGCACCGGTTGAAAACCTGGTTTCACTGAAGGCTGACCCGGCTTTTGTGTGGTGCTGAGAAGTTTCGCAGATTTACAGTTACATTTAGGCCTAAATTACTCCGTAAAAGTAAACTTTCGATAGAAACTTTCAAAACTTCCACTTTAAAACCGCTGGCGGGCATGCGGAACTGTAGGCCTATACTACGCTGCCCAGACCCTCTGTAGTCGGAAAACTGAACCTGTTATATATTTGACCTATGAAATTTAAACCGGTAATCCTGGGTTTTAGCGTCCGAAATTATTTTCATTGAAACGTTCTAATACAATATACAATAAATAATCATCGTTCATCCAACTTCTAGTTTTAGTTATATTTTAATCGATTATCCAGCTTCTAGTTTCGTGAATATTTTCGTCAATCTTCCAACTTCTAGTTCGAGTTTTACTATAAAATATTTTCATCGGTCATACACGGGAATAATATCGGCACTAAAACGATGTATTTTCATCGCAATTCCAACTTCTAGTTTGACTTTAACTATGTAATATTTTAATCGATCATCCGGCTTCTAGTTTCATTGATATTTTCATCAATCTTCCAACTTCTTGTTTGAGTTTAACTGTGAAACGTTTTCATCGCTCATGCAATGTAAATAATTTCGGACGCTAAAACCCAGGATTACCTTTAAACCCAGCTAAATGTCACAAATCCATACCTGCCTATAGGCCTATATCCATTATCTTCATCTGCCGCAACCTACAAGTCTTAAAGTAAGCCTATAGGGATACAGTTGAATGGCAGCAATGACCTCTTCATTCATTGTGTCTCTAGATAGTGACCTGTCACTGGTGAGCTTTTTGCTTACCCTATAGTTCTCTAAGTTTGTTATTCGAGCTTCACACGTGTAGTACTAAAAGTCTAAAAATTCTGAACCCGATCTAAGGTTTAGCTACACTGCTGTGGCTGAGAAATTCATTATAAATACCGTGCACTGTGTTTTATCTTCGGAACAGGGAGAATTTGGGCAAACTGCCAAGCAGGCCTAAGTGTCAAGTCTGCTCCTCTCCTTGACTCGGATCGTAAACTGCTCAGCGACATCTCGAGAATGAGATGCTACATGAGCCAGCTTAAAATAGGGTTGGCTGCATCTTATGTACAAGCGGCTATGCAAAATCGGCTGCCAGCAGATATTTAACCGCTATCCGTCACTATGGAACATATTCTGATGTGCTGAAGAACGTTAATTCTTTAATTCTTTGACTTGTGAATGTAGGGCCTAATTGCAGATTTATTCTTCAAGAATGATTGATCTGAGGCGCTACCGACCTAGCGACAAAAACCAGGATAGAACAAAATGAGGTCTATTTTCAAGCGCTTGCAGAACAGATAAAAAAAATAGCCTAGGCCTACCAAGGAGTTCATTCCATAGGGTGCTAGACGAGGACAAATAATGCACAGATTCCTTAGGGGCTATGCAACATATTCCAGAAAGGTGGACCTACCACAGCGAAGAGAGTATACCGCCATGGCCCGTAGGCCATAAATAAACTTTAAAAGTAGCAAAACGTTCCAAAATTTCATGAATAGGCCTACAGTGTGTCCAAAAGACAACCGAGACCGTGCAGAATCATTTAATAGATTTAATATTAAAGATGTTGACATCTAGTTACAGGGTATGGTTAGGATTGCCAGTGATGTCTGGTTTTGAACAGAACGGAGTCCAACATTTGTGCCCCCACCTGTCCTCGTAAAGGCTGGATCAGTAACGGATCTGTAAACGATATTTAGGCCCCTAGTGGTCGCTGATGTCGTCATCAGAGCAGTTCGGTATTTTTAGAGATGCCATCTGGCAGCCATAGTCTAATGAGTTTATTTAGAAATTAATTATAAATTATTGTCAAGCTTTTAGGATCCATTAGGCCTAGTGATGAATAAAATATGACCCATATAGGCCTATAGGTCCTGCCTAATCAGAATCAATGAGCTTTCGCTTAGCCTAATCTAAGTAATTTTATAACTTAGAATGCCTAAATAATTTTATGTGAACGCTCAAGAATTCTATCATTTTAAATACGTCTTTACCTTCTTTATCTCTCTCTCCCTCCGTCTCTGTAGGCCTATATAGGCCTATATGTGCCTAAATGGATTCATTATTATTATTATTATTATTATTATTATTATTATTATTATTATTATTATTATTATTATTATTATTATTATTATTATTATTACAAACATTTTTAACGCATGCATAGGTGATTCATGCATAGGTCCATTTGAGTAGGCCTAGGCCTATGTATGATAATAGGCTCGTTGCACACCCTTTATAGACAGTTTCTAATTTAATTTAAATATTCTTCGTCATCAGGTATTGAACGTGTAAATCTATTAGGTTAATCGTAAAAAATGTAAAAAACGGATTATAGACAGTTTCTAATTTAATTTAAATATTCTTCGTCATCAGGTATTGAACGTGTAAATCTATTAGGCTAGGTTAATCGTAAAAATGTAAAAAAAACGGATTAAGAACCCAGACAGTAGGCTATATAGGGCCTACGGCCGCCTACCTATTATTCTGTTCACGGATTATTTTGAATCGCCGATGAATATCTTCAAAATAGATAATTGACCCCAGCTTTCGAGGGAATGACATCGCCAACTGCCATCATTTTGAAGAATATCAGATTTATATATAATATGTGGCTAAGTTCGACAATTCATCCATTTTGATCGTAGGCCTAGGGCCTAATCGTGATCGTAATCTCAAAACTTCTAAGGCGCAACTCGAACAGCAGGGCACCAGCCTATTCACGAGCGCTACGTCAAATCAGAGGGGGTTTTCCAGAGAGCAGTCCAAAAGAGGTCCGAGTCCGGCTTCCAGAAGGCTGATCAAGAGAGGAGACAGAGCAGCTGTTAAGGCTAGTGTCGTTTGGGGCGAGAAGAATTGAATGGCAGGGAAGCAATGAATCAGATTAGGAGTAGGCCTACTTCAAAAAGTGAGACCAGTTTTGAGTGGAAAGTCCGGAGTGATTGATAGGGGAGGGCCAAGAGGAACATGAGGAGGAGGATTCGTGGAGGACGGGTCCGTCGGGTTGCAATGATGACGGAGGACGTAGGCCTACTAGACCCTGTGTAGTATAATGGCTAAATAGGCCTAGGTACTTAGCTTGAACGGCTAAGATAAAATGTATTATATTAAAACAAAAATTTATAGAGACTCCATTCTTAGAGATGATTAGAGTTGTAGGCCTATCATTTTAAACTCTCTGTCTCCTCTCTTGATCTGGGGGGGGGTCCATAGAGTAGTGGTAACATCACTGGCGTGAAGTGCAGTTAGGTAGCGGGATCGCCTCCCGCAACCCTCCCAAGGTCCACTCACCCTATCATTCGCGAGATGGCGCGTTTGTTAAAATGAGATGTAGTACGTGATGGGCGCCTTGCAAGGCTGCCGTATACAGTTAAAATTCGACTCCTGTAATAACTTGTGATCATCCGTTCATACTGATTTGTAATCATACTGCGCAGAGCCGTGGTAATATACGGCTCTGATACTGCGTAATTATTGTCAGTTTGAAGATATTAGACGAAGATTATTATTATTTAGACAGACAGCTGCTGAATTCCTAGCGCAATTTGCTGCAGTGATAGGTTGCAACAATTTCAGCCGCTTAGAATGCGAGCTTAGCCGCTTTGGCCTAAGATCGCCCTGTAAATAGGGCGTTAAGGTTGGCTTAAATTCGTGCATCGGAGTTAACTGTGTTTAATTGGTTTTAAGTCCTAAGTAAGTGATATTGATATTTAGTAAAGTTGCTTGAAGCAGCGAGCGAGCAAAGGAATCGATTAAATCTGGCTCTGGTAAGAGTAGGATGTTTAACATGAAATCGATCTCTGTATAAATAAATGGCAGACATGTGGCGGTAACACGAGTGTAATCACGAGTGATACGGTCGGTGTCTTAGGCTATTGTCATTGCACAAGTTTTGGTTGGCGCCATTGCGTTGTTCGACACGTGGTATTGTAGTCTCATCGTTTGCAGTTTTTTGTGCTCACAACGCTTTATGGATTTTTCTTGAGTTTAGACTATGAGCTTGGAACCGTTAGTTATAAGTTCGGTAGCATAGGCTAATGCGAGCAGACGTGCAGTTTTGCGCAGTAACTGTAGCGCTTTAACTAATTTACCCAACAGTGACCTGTTGTATGCTGTTGTGCTTCGTCGTTATTGTGATGTATCGGCCAAGTTCAGGTGGTTCATTATGATTCTAAACTATTGTTGGTTTTACTTCTGTGAATCTATAGCTTTTCAAGTGGTTCGTTTTTTTATATAATCTCACTTAATATGTAAGCTGATAATATGATGACATTGAAGTTACGCTGGGCTTTTAAAAACTGTAGCTATAATGTTTGAGAATTTGCAAATGATGTATTATATATCTAATTAGTGACTTTGGAGTGCACAGTTGTGTAATGGGTGCTGAACATCAACTTACAGCTGGGATCTAAACCCTTCCAGGAAAACAGATATGTGAGACTCTGCTCCATTGCTCCATTGTACTTCTTACTTCTCAGAAGTGATCATGACTTGTTTATGAACTTTGCTTCTGTTTTGTTTCTGTATTTCTGCGTTTGTGGTAACAAACATACATATATATTTGTGCAATATATCTGAAGATTAACAGTGAATTCAGCCCTAGTGAATTCAGCTGTAGATGGTAATTTATCAGCTGTACAGTGTACACTATTAGAAAGATCAGCAGGTAAGAGAGGACTGGCCACTGTACCTCATAATGAAGCTAAGAATGAAGTTGCTGACACTTCTGACTCATGGCTTCATCTGAAGATCAGCGTAAGGAACTACATGTCTGCTACTGAGTTATTTGTGTAAGCTAATATTGTTGTTTTGCACATTTTAGATTACAAATGTTGAACCTTTTGAAGAAGACACGGGCCAAAGCAATTAAGCACGTGACTCAGACGATTGAAGTATGTCATCGTCCGGTATAAATTTTGTTTCATCGGACTTGCAGTTGTTGTTGACCTTGGGCACTGGGAACAAGTGGATCAGCAGAGGCTACACCGCTTGCTGCATAAATAGGAATAGGATTCACTGATAGTACTTCATTGTTGGACTGTAGCGAAAACTTGATACAGCTTATCAACCGAAATGGGAATAACTCTACCTGAAGTTCCTCCAGAACAGATATGGATGGTCGTCGTTGGATTCCTCATTGCCTTTGTCTTGGCATTTGGAATTGGAGCGAATGATGTGGCTAACTCCTTTGGAACATCGGTCGGCTCAGGCGTGCTTAGTCTGAAGCAAGCTTTTATTCTTGCCTGCATATTTGAGACACTTGGTGCGGTTCTGCTTGGTAAGTCAGTTATACAACTCTCCAGATTAGCTTGTCAGTTAAGTTTTGACTTGACTGTACTCTTTTAAGTAATTAAAGCAATTGTCAGTTTGGAACACAGACTGAACTTTGGTTTTCTGATGAATTTAAGACGGCACATGTTCATAAGGTGATGATGGCTTGGTGATACGATGAGGGTATCTCGTGACGAATGTGTTTGTTCCCTCCTTTACTGTCTCTTGATTTATAGCAGACTTTATTTCAAGGATCTAGCCTTCTGTTTAATATTCATGACAAAAAGTCATTGCTAGGCAACTCAGTTACTAAACAAAATTACTTGAATATTTTTTGGCTAAATATTTTAAATTTAACAAAAATATTATAAATTTTCACTGGAAGCTTGTAAAGAAACTGGATTATTTAATGCCTTCATTAATTTGCTTGTTTGATTTTTGCAATTCTGTAGCCAAATCTGAGGATTGCCTCTGTCATACTTTTGCAAAGTGGGATATTATGATTTTGTTACCAATTGCTCAATTAATTTATAAATTTTTGCTCAATTAATTTATAAATTTTAACAGTTAGGTCTATCTGAGTATTGGTGACGTGTGTTCATCTAATCCAAAATCAGTTCAAATATGACATATGTTTAGTGGGTTGACTATGGAAAATTGTAGGACTATCAAAGTGAAGTAATTTTTTAAAAAGGATAATATAAGCAGTAATTGTAATCCATAATTTATGTAGCACTGCTCCAAGAGAAACTTACTGCAGGCTCTCCAGACCTGACAGACAAAACCATGATGGAACAAAATGGAGAAGAGGCAGACAAAAGCCAGCATTCATGTCTCAGGTTGCAAGGCAAATTATTGCAGAAAAGGACTGACCGCAGCAAACATCTATGATGGACTGTGAGAGATGGTGCTGAAAGACAAACCTGCACATCTTTGTGCAGAAGTGCAAAGAAATATGGCTAGGGTGGAGATGCAGACAGCTGTGCTGGATAGAGTTGTGCAGCAAACAAGGCTGAGGGTTTATTCATTTGAAAAGAATGCCAGTTGACAAATTCTGCAGAATGAACTACATGCAAGATTCAACCGAAGGATAAACAGAGGAAGGATAAACGAAGGAAGACCATGACTACATTGGATAGGCAGTATTACAAGGATGGAACAAGATAAATAATTACGGCAGTAAAATAATTAAGGCAGTAAAATAAACCGAAGTTTCATTAACACTTTAACGACGAGCGTGTACTAAAAGTGACTAGGAAATCAATGCAGCTCGTTGTTAAAGTGTTGAAAGTTTCCAGTAAAACTTTTTAATTTTATAATAAACTTGAGACGTACTTTATTTCAGTGTAATGTTTCTCTTAGACTGAAAACATCAACAGAACCTCTTCTCGTTGCTAATTAAACAATTGATTAGTATTATCAGAAGAAAGCATGGTTGAAGATTAAAAACATGCATACTTGAGCCGATCAGCCGATCACAAGTTCAACAATGTGTCCCTTCTTGAGAAAGTCCTCCATTGCTTCCTGTTCTTCCTCCCTATCTTTCCTCCAACAACTCCTCCCTTTCCCAAATTGCCCAGTAGTTGTAGTAGTAGTAATAGCAGTAGTAGTAGCAGCAGCAGTAGTCTATTTAACCTAGTACTAATAATGATGTAACGGTGATGATAATGACATTTGTTTAGCCATATATGTGTTGAAATTTATTTTTTCATTAACTAACTGGAAACTCTACATCTTGAAGTAAAAACTTTTATAAATTGCATTGTCACTGAGCAGTTGTTATCATTTCATTTGCATGTGTTGCCATTGACTACCCATGCATGACCCTAAGCCATACATGATGTCAGGAGTTCTATGGCATATAAAATTTGAATGCTTCATTTATCTTTCTTGCAAGCGTGAATTATGCATATATAATGGTAAACAACTATCAATTATGGTTAAGAAAATTGTGAACTGTGATTATATGCACAGCAGAGCACAGATAAAAGTAATTTATTGCAGAGATTAACAGGTCAAAACCTGTGCATATAATCACAGTTTGCAATTTTCTTAACCATAATTGATAGGTGTTTACCATTACATAATACAAAATGGTAATGGCTTACCCTGAAAACAACTTCGAGTTCTGTTATAAAATTTTTGCCATAGTTATTTTATTTTGTGATCTGTTAATGCATGATTATTAATTTGTGCATCAGAGTGGCAGAGAGCTTCAACTTGCCTACCAGATGTTATTGTTTGAATGGTCTATAGATCAGGATCAGCCGATCACAAGTGATGTCTGGCTTTAATGTAGAACACATGCGTGATTTATGCATGGTTTCTGGAATTGGGAACTGCACTAAGCACTCTGTTTCGCAGTAGTTTATCGTGCATGGAGCATCTGTGCTATTGTTCAACAGTGTGTTCATTCTTGAGAAAGTCCTCCATTGCTTCCTGTTCTTCCTCCCTATCTTTCCTCCAACAACTCCTCCCTTTCCCAAATTCCCCAGTAGTAGTAGTAGTAGTAGCAGCAGCAGTAGTCTACTTAACCTAGTACTAATAATGATGTAACGGTGATGATAATGACATTTGTTTAGCCATATGTGTGTTGAAATTTATTTTTTATTAACTAACTGGAAACTCTACATCTTGAAGTAAAGACTTCTATATGCTTGTCACTGATGAACAATTGTTATCACTTCATTTGCATGTGTTGCCAATGACTGCCCATGCATGACTCTAAGCCATACATGATGTCAGAAGTTCTATGGCATATAAAATTTGAATGCTTCATTTATCTTTCTTGCAAGCGTGAATTATGGATTAAGAATTAATTATAAGTTAATTTTGTTGGAATATTTACCTTTGTCTTGTTTATTATCATTCAGGGGCTAAAGTCTCGGATACTATACGAAAAGGCATCATAGATGTGGAACCCTATGAAAACAACACGCAGCTGCTAATGGCAGGCAATATTGCTGCACTTGCTGGTAAGTTATAACCCGTTTACAGCTTAGCACCTATCGATGCTCTTATCTAGGTTGCAATTGTTTAGGGAGTGAGTACATTGCCGATAGTTGAGTTGTTTGATAGGCCATGTGCTCGTGTCAAGTGAAGATATCATGAGTAAAAGTTACTTGGTAACGCAGTGTTTGATCGAATAGCTTATTACTGATTTTCTGATAGGCCTGAAGTTCAGAGAGATAACCTTGTTAATCTAAATTTGAGTACTGGTGACAAATTTGTGTATTCATTAATGTTTTTTAAGGCAAATTTTCTAAAGTAAATGTTCAGACTGAAGTGGTTCCTAATTTTGTTTTTCGAGCCTTATTCATTTATTTAAAAATACAAATTTCTGTTACTTAGAAAGGAGTCTGGGTTTTGTATAAGCTGCAATTTCTTAACCGATTGGATTTTGACCATGCTTCTCAAAGGAGGGTGCGCAATAGTGTATTGATTAGCGTGCTGGACTGTCAAGCAAGAGATTAGAGGTTCAAATTCCAGCCAGGGCAGAAATTTGGTTCGAGATTTCTGCTCCACTTGCGCCCCTAGCCTAGCCAGTTCAGCTCTAATGAGTACACTGACCGTACACTGTCGGTGGGAAGATGAGACGGCAAGGGAGACGACTGGCCATCCGCCCTCATATGCAGAGGTTAAGAACATAAAGTCGCAAACACTTCATACCCATGGCTGCCTGAGGGCTAGCTAGCTTAAGGGACTGCTCTTCTTCTTCTCAAAAGGAGTATGATTCTCAACTTTGATTTCATTTGAAGTGACCATCAATTGATGCTTTGTACATTATGATAATGGTCTATAGAAGTCTTTAGATTAGAACCAGTGACCTTTTTATCTGGCTTTTGTTGCCCTTGAACTCTCTGTTATGCTATTATTAGCGTCACAGGCTGTAGTGTTGTGTTTAGCATGTGCGCTTCCATCATGGCAGTAATAATATTTATGATATTGATGATAATAGAAATATGCTAATTAGTATGGTGTGCTGTGTGTGAAATTATTCGCTTGTGCAGATTTGTTGACAGATGAAGTCGATGATGAGGTTTTTTATTTTGCACTGACTGATGTTTCTTAGGTCTATGGTTTTACTTTTGTGGGTGATTTATATTTTACTTTGCATTAAGAATATGTATGCTGTTGATTTTATGATCAGTTGATTGTACGATTGATTGTTTGTATGATTGTTTGTCTGTGTTAGGTTCGTGTGTGTGGTTGATTGCTGCAACCTTGTTGAGGTTGCCGGTTTCAGCAACACACAGCATTGTGGGATCGACGGTGGGATTTGCCCTGGTTGTCCATGGAGCTCGTGGCATCCACTGGAACAAACTTGGAATGATCAGTAAGTGCCAGAGACTCAAACATAGACACATTCATTCGTGATACAGCGTGTAGAGTTGTATGGTTTTCTGAAATGTTGCTTGGGTCTTTTATTGAAATTGGAGAAGTCACTGCAAAGTTGTGAGGTTCATTTATCATTCATATCTGAAACGTTCTGTCTGAAAAACCTGTTTCAACAAGCTTATCTGTAAGCATGTGCAGGGATAAACAGTGTAGTAACAGATCTATGCATAGAATGAAGTTGGTGGTGCATAAGCAGCATGACACAGCAGTAACAGACCAATGGCTGAATACAGAATATAAGGATTGTTGTTATTTTGTTTACACTTTCAAAGGAAATGTTTCTTCTGTGCCAGTTCTACACCTTTGGTCATCACTAAATTTCCATGTTAGCCTATGCACAACTTCACAAGATCATAATTAATTTTTTGCTCCTCAGTTGAGTGCTGACCTGTTGTTTTGACGGCTTTGTGACAAATGATTAGGTTTAATTTATTGCACATGAAATTTGAGTCTTGGTGAAATAATATGGTTCATGACTTCATATCGTGTTTTTCATAAACTTGTGTATATATGTGGTCTCATGATAGGCTGTTTACTTTACCTCCATATGTGTGATCAGTCTTAGATCAAGAAGTTGTATATATGACTGTGGGTTATTAGCCTTCTAGTTTCATAAATTAAAAGTGATTATAGCAGCGTTTCCCAAACTTTTTTGGCCAGGGAACCCTTGTCATCTTTTCAAATTATGGCGGAACCCCAACCTGAACTAAACGTATTGAGGCATACGTAGCGCCCGAGATGTATACTATAGGCCTAACTAAACACACACCCATATGAGGAGTTTATGAAAACAATTTATTTTCGCTCATATCAAATGTTAAAGTGTAAAGTTTTTAAGACCAAGATTTTTGGAACACAATATTGGGAGTACATGAAGTTTTAATATATGTACAGTGATTTTGTTTTTTCTTGTGCCAATTTTTTATATTTGGCTTAATGCTAGAAAGCTGGATTCTTATGTCAGGTGCAGCATTTAGTCAATTTCTATATTTGGTTTTCATTGCAATATAGCCTATTATTAGAATCCAGTTTCGCACAAATGCGTTGTTACACATGGCAAACTACACATTTCGCGACAGTGGGGTAATCTTTAATTGGCCCAATCTAGAAATTGATTAATGAAAGTTCAGTGAAAGTCTGCTCCACTTGCAAGTCCGACTTTATCTCAATAAGAAGTTCATAACCTTTATTACAAAAGTTTGCTGGTTTTCGGCTACTTTGAGTGGGTTTCAAATCCAATTAATATCACCCTTCATGGCAGAAAGTATTTAACCAAGTTCGCTTCTGGGTCGTGAATATGACGTGCAATTTTTGAACGAATGTTTTGGTCGAGAACACGATCCTTTTCAACTAAACACTCATATGAGGTTGGAAAACAGTCCACATTACTAGTTTGAACATGCGCCCAGAACCCTTAAATTTCATTCTTTGAGTCAGCGCTCTAAGTCAAATTTTTATACAAGCAAATTAAGAAAATTAATTGCTAATACTGTTGTATGATTATCAGACTCCGCTGTACTTTTTAAAATCATTTTCTGATTCGTTTCATCGCGATAACGATAACAAAGTTGGCTACGTCCCTATTCAGACTTACAGCTCTGACGTACATGAGTACCTGCAGTGACCTCTATTATCTATAATTCTATATAATTACTGACCTGATGTAAAAATAGCACATTATGTTACTGGATTGCTAAAGGGCATTGAAAGTCCGGATTATCGCTCAATGGGGGCAAAGTACAAAAGATACGACTCACGGCAGTTTTGAACTTTCATTAAACATTCTGTGTATTTTTAAAGAACTGCTTGGAATGTTTTACTCCAATGAAATTTTTCAATGAAAATTCTTTTAAATTACAACTTTTCGCGGAACCCTTGTGTTCACCCCGTGGAACCCTAGGGTTTCGCTGAACCCACAAATGGGAAACGCTGGATTACAGATTATAAATTTTAGGCTTTGAATAGGTAAGAGAGATTGTTTGTACATATAAATTTATTGACCTGCAGAAGCTGTTTGTTTAATTATTATTTTATTAATGGGTACTCAGAGATAGTAACTGTAATCATCCTACAGGACATTTTTTTTTATTAAAACCTGCACTGCAAGTGCTAACTTATAAATTTGTAAGCATGCTTTGGGATTTGAAAACTTGTAGTGTTACTGACTAACAACCAATTGTGTATTCACTGCCAAACGATTATATATTATATATTATATATATATTATATATATAATATATATATATATACCATACATATATATATATATATATATATATGAAAATTCGTGTTACTGACTAACAACCAATTGTGTATTCACTGCCAAACGAATATATATATATATATGTAATGTATATATACATATATATATAAATATATATATATATATATATATATATATACATTCTCATCTCAAAAGTATTGCACATTAATTGTTTCTAAGCTTGGTTTCAGCATTCTATTCACTGGGTCTTTCGCACTGGGAGCGCCTCTGATTAGCAAATACTGTGAGAGGCGCTTTATAAATGTTTAGATACAATACAATACAATACAATTGTGTTTTGACCTGTTAACAACGTACACACAAACCACACAGCTCCTTTGGAAAGAACTGAAAATTGATGTGATGCAGGTTAATCAAAGTCCAGTGATCACGAGCTCCCATATTTGCAATTCATTAGCCTGTTTTTATGGTGTAATGTCCACAGGAGAATTCTTTAGTTACTTGGGCCAAGTTTAGGCAATTTGATGCATTTCCAGCAATACAGTTTAAAGCTCATTTAAAATTGGTGGCACAGTGGGAAGTGTCCCTGTTCTGACCTAAAAATGCAGAAAGTATAGTTAAACAGAGGGAACACATGTGGTATAAAATATTTTGCAGTTCTTTAATATGTCTTGTTGAAATCACTTGCATATTTACTAATTTTGATTAGGACATAGATACTGATTTCTTGGTAAGACTTGTTAATTTGATTATATGAGTAAACATTTTAGTTTTGTCAGATATAATTTGTTTACTAAACAAATTGTATCGGACAAAACTAAAATAACAGTGTCTCTGATCGGCTTTGCAGTTGTAAACGTTATGGTTGTTGCTGGTTTTCAGTTGGATCGTGGTTCATTTCACCTGTTTTGGCCGGTGTCGTGTCGGTCGCTCTGTTTTACGTCTGTAAATACTTCATACTGAGCAAGGTTAGTCTAGAATTTTAATTTGCCTCTGGTATGTATCCAATCATTTAACATTGTTTATTCAGTTTTATTGTGTAGTTAGAGCTTCGATAACAACTATATGCAGATTAAATGTTTGAGCAGTGTCAATCCTGATTACTGTTTGGCTGTAATGATTCATTTATTTTCGGGTTTTTGATGTCTACAAGTGTTTTATCAACGCTAGTATGTCCAACAAATTGCTCTCTTCAAATGATTTGTTTGCAATATTGACCATGGATATTATCTTGGGTATAGTGTGCATGCGTGCATAATGCACATCCTGTTGCAAAATTTATCCTAATGTAAAAGCTTAGTACTTACCTAAGTTAATGTGAAGGTAAAGTTCTGCGTGCCCATGTAGTACAAATGTGAAGTCAGAATTTTGCTAAAACAGGCACTGTAAAACCATTAGAATCTTAGACATATGACATTGACCTGCTGTGGGATGTTCCGTCAGAAATGAAACTATGTCCTGTGAAATCTTTTGGTGTGAGCTACTGGTGTGCCCGAGGTGAAAACATCTGCTGAAAGGTGTATTATACTTACTTGCAACTTAGCCAGTCTAGTACATTTTTATATCTATAGATGGAATAAAGTACCGTATATACTCGCCTATAAGTCGATTCACGTATAAGTCGAAGTGTACTTTTTTTGGAAAAATAGTGTCTAAAATCGACGACTCGCGTATAAGTCGAACTCATAAAAGCATCTGACTTCTATTTTAAAAGTAACATTTTCGTCCCTATGCAGAGTCATATAATAGGCATGGACCAGCACGTTGATCGTTTGTTGTCCTTAAACTATAGGGCGTTACCCAACAAATTATCTACCAATAATTGCACATTTTCTAATAAAAAAAACCACTTTAAATTATCAGTCAGCTATTTACAAGTTAATTTTGGCCTCTTCCCGGTGTTTTCTCAAATTATTGCACACTCATAGTTTCCATTTTGTGAAAGTTGCGGTCTTCGATTCGAGGAATCCGGAATATGGATGAAGGCAAAATATTATAGCGCTATTACAATTATTAACAAACTAAACTGCCAGTACCATTTGCGGCTTCGAACTTCAAAAAGTCTCCTGTTAATTTCAAGTCAGTGGTTGTGAATGCAAGTTTCGCCGTCATCGTCATCGATTTCCGAGTTCTCTGGCGTCGTTTTGCAAACCGTCTATGTAGGTCCATGTAATATATTTATATATAATGCTTAGGCTTCAAAACAAATGCTGCAGTGCTGTACCATATCTCATGGCAAATCATTTTGGAAGAGCTTCGCCCATTCACAAGGTCAAGCAGGTTTCGTCATCGTTGTCAAGCCCGATACCTTTATCACCTGATCTAACTGGACCAGTCAGATACGCGCGAATCATGTCTTAAGACTGGCATTCCTCTTTTCTAATGACCTGACCTCGCGTTCCACATGCATTACAACCAATCCTTTATTCATTCTTCGTAAAACCAACCTGTGGAGTGAGCCTTTACAGTAGAGCCTCTTAAAAACCTCGTTTTGGGGCGTCTTACTATTGCTTATAAATAAATATTGGCATCCGTTTCATCCCATCTGCTAGACAACTAATTATCACATGAAATGCGTTCGTTATGGCCATCGACGTATATTGGAATATACGTCGATGGTTATGGCCAATAGTTTTGACCTGAATGGTCTTATATCGTTTACAGTACAATTCCCAGGCAGATGAAATTTGGTTTTATCAATTTTCTACCGTACACTAATTTACGGTCGTAAAGAAATGCGCTATAAAATCAAATGATGCATAGACTGGAACCTGCACCCAATCAAAAGAATAATAAACAAGAACTGGCGTTGACGTTATTAGTAGCATGGTTCAAATTTCAATAGAACATTATTTTATTCTACCAGATATTTTGTCAGTATTGTGCTAAAAATTGAATCTTTATTATAGTATCATTTGTTTATAACATTATATTATTTCCTTCACGGTCATGCGATCGCTCATTGTTGCGTCATGCGGTATCGGACGGGGTATGTTGTTTACCTCGGTTGCATGTTCATGCGATCTCGGATGGATAAATCTTGCGATCTTGGCTTGTCCCTCGTATAAGTCGACCCCCTAACTTTGGACTTTCAAAATTGTCCAAAAAAACTCGACTTGTACGCGAGTATATACGGTAAGCTATGTCTGGTGAACTGGTTTTCTTTTCTTTTATATTGTTGAAACATAACTACGTGCTATAAATTAAAGTTATAACAATATTTAAAAACTTATATTATAAAATTAACATAATAAGTTCAAGTTAAATAAATTAAACCAATAAAATAATGAGGTAATTCGGTCATTTTAAACTTTTATATTGCCTTTGATTAGTCAATGGTCCTCACATGTGATAGGTGTTTGCGGTAAAGTATCTAAGAAATTTTACTGTGTATAATGCATGCCCAGACTTTGAGCAGATTTTGTGGGGGGGAAATGTGCAAATTATACCCAAGATAATATGGTAATTACCGATAAGAAGGTAAGCGTGAAGGATGCTATTAAATTCTCTGGACAGTAGCACTGTCTTTGAGGAAGCTTAAACTACAATGCAAGGCACTTAACCAATCAGCTCTGTGTTGACATAAGTAAGTAAGTAAGTTATTACAGGACAAATTTCGCAATAACCGTGAAATGAGCACAAAACAATGCATTATAATATAATTTTGAAATGAAAATAGAGTGTGCAACAACATTTCTAAGCAATTTCTATTAACTGTGGTTAACTATAGTCTCAAAACTATGGTCACAGTTTTGCAAGCGCCTGAAATCTTTATTATTCTACAGTAATTTCACTGGTTTGGGTTGGAAGCACCACTGATGAGTTTTTCTTGAAGTGGTGCTTTATAAATATTAGATTACAATTACAACATTGGATGACAAAATGATTTGTGAGAGATACCTATCAGGAGAAGAGTTGTTCCTTGACAACTCTAAGAAATTTAAATCTGTTTGTTTTCTTTAAAAAGTGGAAACCTGCTAACCTAGATCTTTTGTTACATTTTATTCAGACTTTATTTTGTTAACATCTAGTATTGTCTTATGTTGTAGTTTTGTGGGACTATCTTATGTACAATTGTTCTTTGTTGTTATTTCAGTCTGACCCACTGGAGCCGGGCTTACGATTTCTGCCCGTATTTTATGCTGTGACGATTGTAGTCAATATGTTTTCAGTTTTCTACCAAGGACCTGAAAGTAAGTTTCTGGTTTGCAACCCGTTTGTTACATACTGTCATTAAAGTTGGGTGCTTCTTGCTTTTGTAAAAACCAAGCTCTTGGTCACTAACCTTGTTTTGGAGACATGTGGTCAGATTTACAGGTTTTTGTGTTCGAAATTGATAAGATGAATAGTAGTCGAATACAGAGCCTGCGATACAAAACAATGTTTTAATTGAAATTTGCTTAGTTTATAACTCTGAAAAAAACCAGCTTTGTAATCATTCAGTATTTAGAGCACTCATTAATTATCTGTTGCTAGTTTACATTCTCTGGAGAAACATGTGCTGATGTTGCTGTTAAGGTCAGTTAGGTCAGTTCTGTTTTGCTGTCATGATACTGGAGCAGTGTTTACTAATAAACAAAAGATAAATATGATGCAGTTCTGTGGAAAGCTGTCCTTGACTCTACGGGTCACATTTAATTGCGTTGCCTGAATTATTTTAAATGGATAATGGGCAATTAACACTTAACAATTGACACACAAATTAGCCATAATTATCTGTTATTAGCTTTTTCATGCTGAAGCAGCGCATTTATTTGTTGATATGATTTAGTAGAGTTTATGGCTGCTTGTTTGTGGCTTATGTCAAAAGGTGAAGGAAAAACAGACTATACCTATATTTGGTTACTTTCTCGTCTTAAGTGTTGGAAATTCTGTTTGCTGAGTGTGATGTGCTCTCTTAGTGTTTTTTTCTTCAGTAGTAGTATATGTAAATGGAGTGGTCATCGAACAAGTTGAGAGATTCTGTTACCTAGGAAGTATGGTCACGAGGGATGTGAAGTGCCATGCGGAGATAAAAAGAAGAATAGCCATGGGAAAAGATGCATTCTATAAAAGAAAGGAGCTCTTGAGAGGAAAATTAAATAGGAATCTGAAGAAACGAATGGTTAAGACGCTGGTATGGAGTGTGGTTCTATACGGATCTGAAACATGGACTATAAGAGGGGAGGACATCAAAAGGATAGAAGCCTTCGAAATGTGGATATGGCGTAGAATGGAGAGAATCAGCTGGGCAGAGCACAAGACAAATGACGAAGTACTGCAAATGGTGGGAGAGGAGAGATCCATGATGAGGACAATCAGAGAGCGTCAAAGAAGATGGATTGGCCATATAATGAGAGGAAATTCCCTGCTACGAGATATCATCGAGGGTAGAATGGAAGGGAAAAAGACAAGAGGAAGACCAAGAACAATGTTCCTAGACTGGACAATAAAGAGGGACGGCTACAGACAGATGAAAGCGGAAGCTCAACATCGAGAGGAATGGCGCCGTTGGACATACGAACCTGCCTAAGGGCAGAGAACCAAAGAAGAAGTAGTATATGGTTTTATTTAAGACTTAACTTCCTCCACACCAACAAGCAAGTTTGTGTATTTTGCAATTACTCTCTGGGCAGACTGTTAGATGAAGTATTGCACTGAGTGCTTGGTAAGCCATATTCATAGATTTGCTTATCGAAGGCTGATGTGATCAACCTGGTATGCTGCACATTTTGAGCATAATAGTAATAAGATAAAAGGGCAGCTTTATGCATCGCAGCAACATGTGTGCTGCATATATGTATATGTAGATGTACCCAGTACATCAATGTATAACAACATATATACATGTATAGATGTATATATATTAATATAACTAGTCATGTATATTTAAATTGGGTATTTAATATATATATATATATATATATATATATATATATATATATATATATATATATATATTACTTGTATACATGTGTATGCTTTATTACTTTGCCTGTATCTTTTTTTTGCAAATTGCTGTAGGTACTTTTGTAAATTGGAATGTTAATTGATGTTATGCATGAAAGTACATCTTAAATTGTGCTGAAAACGTTAAGAGGAAAATTGTTTGTCAGGTGCAGTTGTTAAGTTGTTAAAGGCCATTCCACGGAGACTCTCCTGTTGCGCCTTCTGTCGGACATTTATGGGGCCATTGACAAGTCACAGGTTACCCTCTTGGCACTGTACGATGTTAGCGCTGCATTCGATACAGTTGATCATTCTATCCTTCTAACTCGTCTCTCCACTTCTTACGGCCTCTCTGGTAATCTTCTTGACTGGTTCACATCCTACCTGCATGACCGTTCCTGCACCGTTGCCTGTGGGTCTGCTAGGTCTCCCTGGGTCCCCGTTCCTTTTGGCTTGCCCCAGGGCTCTGTTCTGGGCCCCTTATTATATATTCTCTATACGGCAGACCTGGGTCCCCTTCTGGCTGCTGGTGCAGTTCTCAGCCAGTCTTATGCAGATGACCTCCAGGCTTATGTTCACTGCTCAGCTTTGGCGGCAGCTGTTGCTGTCCGTGAGATTGTCCGGGTCACGGAGACCTTGGAAGCCTGGATGTCCTCCAACCGCCTGAGGCTTAACTCGAGCAAGACGCAGTTCATCTGGCTGGGTACGCGTCAGCAACTAGCAAAAATTAACCTTGAGGCTCTAGCCCTTGAGTTCCCTCGGGTCTCTTTTGCCTCTTCTGTACGCGACCTTGGCGTTACCCTGGATCAGGAACTCACGTTCACCCGCCACATTAACCTCCTCTGTCGCAATTGCTACTATCAGCTGCGCCAGCTTAGAGTGGTGTCGCGGTCTTTGTCCCAAGGGGCTGCCTCTACCCTTGTACATGCATTTGTAGTCTCCCGGCTTGATTATTGTAGTGCCCTTTATGCTGGCCTCCCAGCTGTCCGGGTTGGGTGCCTGGATCGGGTTCTCCGCGTAGCTGCGCGCCTCATTGGCCGTTTTCCTAAATATGGCCGGGTTTCAGAATTTATGAGGGATGTGTTGCACTGGCTTCCATTCCCACTACGAATCACATATAGGGTTTCTGCGCTTGTTAGGCGCTGCTTGGAGGGACTAGCGCCCCTATACTTACAGGGTTTCTGTCGCCCTACATCTGTTGTCCAGCGGCGATCTAACCTTCGATCAGCTGATCAAGCTGTACTCCTGGTCCCTCGCTCGCGTACCGCAATCATGCAGCGCCGCTCCTTCTCTGTTGCTGGTCCTATGATCTGGAATGGGCTTCCAATAGCGCTCCGTCTGATCCCTATAGATCACTCTACTACTTTTTATACTAATTTGAAGACTGTTCTCTTTAGCCGTGGCTGAACTGGGAGCGCTCCTGAGTAGACAGCCTTGAAGGGGCGCTATATAAATGTTCCGTAAATGAAATGAAATGTTAATATATACAGTTATTTCTGTGTTTCAGTGCTCGGCTTTGACAGAATTCCTCTGTGGGGGACGTTTATCATTAGCTTTGGGGCTGGAATCATTGCTGCAATCATCATTCGACTGTTCGTAGTTCCGTGGCAACGGAAACGAATTAAGAGTTAGTGTCTGTGCTCATCTCTGTTTAACCTACATAGTTTTTTCAGTTTTTTGCCATGAGTTGCAGTAGTGCAGACATTCGGTCAACTGTTGCTTGCATAATGTACTGCAAATGATTATATTATTATGTAGTGCAAATATTCTATTATTTAGTGTAAGCACTATGATCTGCTGCAAACTTGAAAACTGTTATGGTAATGGACATGTAGCAAATAAGTAGTTACCTTTGCTCATCTTTGGTAGGTTCATTTGAACTTCTGGTCTCTCTGTTCAAGTTCCTCATATGCATTTAGTAACTTAGCCTTGCTTTTGGTGAAATATTTATGAAATTAGCTTGCAAAATTTTGTATTATGCCATGTGATGTTAAGTAAGTGAAATTGGTTTGTAGCTGATGTTCTAAGGACAAGGTCTTGTGGTTCTGATGAACGTCCAATTTTCCTGGTGGGGGATGAAGGAGATGTTCCGGTGCAGGCAGACCCAGAAGCACCTTTGCCCCTTGAGACAGTTGTTGAAGTTCCAAATGGTGTGAACAATGTGGTGGTGCATCAAAATGGAAACCAATCCGCCTATCCCAGTTCGGCATTTCTTCTGACTCCACCCTCCGTCTCTCAGACTTCGTCATCTCTCAGCTCAACTACTCCAACCACTTGTCTTTCATCTGGTAAGATTTGTTTCTTTAATATGATCTCTGTTTTGATCTCTTCAAAGTTTTGTTATGTAATATATTAATTTCTGTCTACTCCTATCTCTTGTTTCATTGCTAACATGCTGATATTCTGAAACTGCAAAAAAGGTGAAATTGTCACTGATAAAGCTTTGTTTGAGACTAATTATAATGTATGAGGTCTCTGCCATAATTCTGCTTTAACTCTTTCAATGTACTGTTTGAAAAAATGCAACGAAATGGAAATCTTTTTCCATAGCCTGTTGTCTCATCACTGGGACCTTGTGGAACTTGACTGGTTCTGTCGCAAGGATTGTGATTCGTTATGTGGTTTTCTTAGTTGCGACTAGGGGTCAGCCGGAAATTGCCTCGGACATTTGCCTCGGCCGAATATCCCATTTTTTGGCACTATTCGGAAGTATTCGCCTCGGCAAATACTGTACACACAAATAGTTGCTTGTCTGCCTCACATGCCGGAATTTGTAGGCTCATAATATCAGTTTTGAGCTTCATCCAGCATATTTATTTTGAAGAAGAAAAGTAGAAAAAACGCCAACGCTGGAAGTCCACAACGGAAGTCATGTCCATTTTATTCATTATTTATTTCTAAAATTCAAAATGTATTAGTCAGTTATTATAAGTACAGGAATTTATTTCGATAATTTTTCATTACATGAAAATGCGAAACTTCGCATACAGAACAAATAGAACCCGGTTCGTACCCGGATCCGGCAAATAGTACATCCAAATACTCGGATTCGGTACTCGGTCGAAAATGTCTACCCGGCTGACCCCTAGTTGCTACCATGCTCTTGCATGTTAATTGTGTTAATATCAGGGGTCACATTTGGAATGTTGCACACAGCACTTCATTAATCATTCATTTAAGCCAACTTCAAAAGGCATCTAGGCATTTTTAGGTATTTAGCTTTATGTTACTTTTGCTGTGCGCTTTAATGGATGAAGGGTATGAATACAATGCAATAAAGTATAATACGGCCCAACGGGTTTTATATTGTCTACCATACAATTGCGTAGAGGTGCAGTGTGTTAGTGATTTCACCGTGTATGTTTTGGCTATAAATAATGTTGGGTGACAAGTCTACTCCTTTGTTTTCTGATCTTCCCATGTAGAATTTGTACAGTCACACTCTGCAGTGTGCTGTTACAAAGTTACACATTGACATGAATTTCTGATTTCATTGTAGGCAATGATTCCAAGATTAATTTGAATGCAACGGCTACTTCTAAGGTATGGTACTTTCTTGACTAAATATGATTTGCAGGCTTTAAAATGTTTTCTCTAGGCGAAACTCTGTATGGTGTTTATGATTTGCTATTTGCCAGCAGTTAATCTTTTGATCTGATTTAGTTATGAGCCGATTATTTTTTATGCATGTAACGTGGAGCTTAGTTTGTTGCGCTTATAGAAATTACCAGTCAAAGAGATTGAGGAGAGGAGGGAATAAGGAGTAGTTAAAGTTTAAGAAATATTAGGAACTAGGTTAAATGGGTGTAGATAGAGATGGAGAAGGTGAATTGATAAGAAAGGGTGCACAATTTACAAGATCGCAATTTTATCTGTATCGAAACTAGAGATTAGTTAAGGAAAACCATATTATAGGATTCTTAACTTTAGCTGACTTTGTATGAATTCCAGAGAAGTCTTGAATTAAATGGTACAGTTTGCAAGTGCTGGGGAAGCAGGGACACTGAACGTAATAGTTAGCTCAGAGTTTCCCAGGTATTTTTACCAGATGTGTCATTTGCCATGTATGTATTTCTTAGGAGAAGGCTCTGCAGAGTGGTCGGAATGCCATTAAGGATGTTCCGGAGACAGCACGCCTCTTCTCATTTCTTCAGATTCTTACAGCTGTGTTTGGTTCCTTTGCACATGGTGGAAATGACGTCAGGTGAGAACTTCACCTGTTAAACATTATGTGACTAAGTTATGTTGTAGTGAATCATCACGCCAATGCAGTGCTCTTTTGTTGCGTACGTATGGTCTTATTGGGGAATGAATTGTAAGTAATGGCGTGTAAGGCATTTTAAATAGACCTACACTGTACTGTGTGATGTTAGATGCAGCACGTGCGAGCCAAGAGACAGAAGGAGCAAGGGATTGTTCAGAGGTTCCAAAAGACACAATGAATGCTGATAAACAATATGTTTAAAGATGTAAAAGTTTCCATTATACATAAATACTAAATTAACAGTAATTGTTCTAGTTTGTGATATTGTCAATGAGTATTGTGAACTTCAGCTTGCATGGCAGTTCAAAGGGCATTAGTGTGACAGGCTTGGATGACACTGGTTGTGCTTAAAACTCTTTTATTGTAATCTTTGTAGCAATGCAATTGGCCCTCTGGTGTCACTGTGGCTTATTGCAACAACTGGAATGGTCTCACAGAAAGCACCAACTCCAATCTGGATTCTACTGTATGGAGGCTTCGGAATATCGTTGGGTTTGGTGGTGCTTGGACGAAAAGTAATCAAAACAATAGGAGAGGATCTCGCCAGAATCACTCCTTCGAGGTAAAGCATTTTTGTATCATTCCCGAGACTTTGTAACTACCTCTTCATAACTTAGGTGAAGGTTTCTAACTTTGGTCGTGCACATTTTTAAGGACAGCTATAGGATACTGGACTCTTGCTGAGTATTCATTAAAAGTTATTTATTCTTAAATAACATTTTTACTTGATATGAATTTCCATTTGTTTAAGTTTACGCATAGGCGCGTGCCTAGGACCTCAAATTTCAAACGAATGAAAATATTTTTCAATTATAAAATTGAATTATTTTAAGTATAACCTATTATCTGTTTTTTACAGTTTAGCATTCACTTAAGAGTATATTATTGTAATTTATAATTGTTTTGTTCATTTGAGCTAATAATTAATCTTTGTGCAGTTGTGCAAAATAACATCAAACTTGTTAGCAACAAGCTGAAATGGCCGTCTGCTGCGAAAATGTTGCGCCTAGGGCCCCATTTTCTGTAAACGTGCCTCTGTTTGAGTCTTTATAAAAAAAATTCAATTTATTTTATTGACTCTGTAGCTTTATCTTCTGGTTTATTTCAGTGGCTTCTGCATTGAAATTGGTTCCGCACTGACAGTGCTTGTGGCTTCGAATATCGGAATTCCAATTAGCACGACGCACTGCAAGGTCGGATCAGTGGTTTTCGTTGGTCGATTTCGATCTCGTGAAAACGTCGACTGGTCAATATTCCGCAACATTGTTCTTGCTTGGCTTGTGACATTGCCAATTTCCGGAGGAATCAGTGCAGCAATAATGGCTGGATTGCGTCTTGCAGTGCCGCAATAGTTACGTACTTGAAGGGGGGTGCCCGGGTTGTGTGGAGATCAACCCAGGTCTCAGAGCCATAAAACTTTAGTTACGTTTACGTACATTGCATCTCTTGGGTTGAAGCGGGCGGGGTTCGTAAAACGTGAAGCTTGTCCATTGTTTTCTGTGATGTGAGAGCTGGAATGCGCGTTGTTTGGCAAGCAATGGTGAACGTGTGATTGTGTCAGTTGTTGCAAACTGTTTAGGTTGTGGTAAAATGACTTGTGAGAAACAAAGTGTCAAAACAAGAAAAGCAGGTTTGGATGCCCCTGCTAGAGACTGCTTGCCGGTGTTCAACTCAGACGCTGTAAACTCGTGGCACAATGTAGAAGCCTCTCGAAGACGTAGTATGGTCGATTCACTTGTTATGCTTCCCTGCTGACTATTGCTTTTTGCATGTAATTAGAGATTAACTGATAGCCAAGCGTTACGCAGGCCAGAATTTATCTGTTATTGGGGTGTTCTAGCTTTCTGTTGGTTAGAAAGAAGTAATGTTGACCAGAATGTTGAACAATCTTGAGCCCAGACACCACCTTCCAGCATTCCTGCTCTGAATTAATGTTCACCGCATTTCTTTCAATCTAACAGCTGGTTTATCAATTTTTCCGTTATTAATTTATTATTATCAACAATGTAACCTACTTACGGTATTATATAGCTAATAAAGGATTTTGTTTCAAGTCGGGATGGGAAACCACGATGTTGAAATAGTTATTGTATTTCTAATACTCGCTTCTGAAATCAAGGCTATAGTTATAGAAATCAGTTCTTGGTTAAGAAAACTTCTCGCTAAAAGAAAACGACTTTCTTTTTTTAGCTGCCATGGTCATTGTTAATAAGGTAATTAAATGCAATATTTGCATAATGAAAAAGAACATAGAACTAATTTGGAAAGTGAATTGCAATTTCATCTTAGTTATATTTTCTATTAACAAATTATAAATGCATAGAGTTTCAATTTTTGGGTATAGATCACATTTGAGTCACTTTTTATTTTGCTTTCATTTTGTTTTATTGTCATTTTAATCATTTTGTAAATAATATCTGATGTTTAAAATGTTCGGATTGTTTGCATGAGATTCAATTCATTTGGCTAACTGCTTCTGATGGATTTTGATTATTATTTCTGGTATTTAGTTTTTCTGTGTGTTTCTATGGTGCTTAGCTTCTCCTGAATTTTATTACAATTGGCATATACATGTATATTGCGGCTGCTTTAGCTTATCGCAGATTATTGAGAATGAAATTTTTCGTTTTTTGCGGTTTTTGGCAAAAAAGTGGTTTTTTGTGTGGCATTCTATTGATTGTTGTGCATCTTGACGTCATCTTGCTTTTCCTGTGTCAAAGGCTTTGCATGTTCTTGTTGATGCAGATTATGGCTTGCACTGCATAACAGTTTGATTACGTCATGTAAGATCATTCCACTGACCTGGATGGCATGATAATCTCTTCAGAGCCTTGCGTCTCCCTGTGAATTAGCTACTGGTGCGTTTTTTGTGTATATAATCTGGCCAAAGGATTTTTATAGATGTTGATGGATTGTTTTAAAATCAGTTATCTGACCCATTGTAAACAACAAAGCATATTTTGAATATTTTTCTCTTTGTATCAACACAGACTGTTGTAAACCCTCTTGCATTTGATTGTTAAACTAACTTGGCAGGAGGAACTTGTGAATACATTGATTCACAAATTTGTTCCCAAGTTTTGTTACGTGATCACAGTAATTGACAAAATTGTGAAGCTTTTGTGGATATTTTCACTAATTTTTTAAATTGAGAAACTAGAGATTCAGTTTCCTAAATCAATGAATTCACATATTATTACTTCGTAAAGTATCTGAAAGCAATATCCAAAATTGAGATGTTTCTGGTATATTTTAATATGGCTCTGAAATACCATAACAGCTTATTCAGTACTGGTACAGACAATGTAATGTAAACTCTGGATTAATGTTCAGAAAATTTCTTTTTTTCTAGCACTACCGGAGAAGTTTGTTTTTCTGTCCATTCCTAGCACTTTATAAATATAAACATCAGTTGAGATTTTGACATTTCTTGTGTTTCTTTTCCATGTAGTGACCATTAATTTGTTTTACAATGCCGTTTATATCAAGTGTGAATGAAACCAGACAAGGCTAGTCCAACGTGTATCTCGCAAATGGCCTGATGATTCATGGATTTAAGTGTTCAACTGTTTGAAATAAGACAAAATGGTGACCTTGTGCCACTTTTGTGTAAGAAGCACTTTGAAAGTAAAGCGGTAGTGACTCGGTCGACGTGTGTGTTGCATTCAACTTCCAGCTGATGGGAGACTTTTTCCAGCTGTTCTCGGTGCAAAAACTGATGTAAAGCAAAAAAATTTTTTCATAGTTGTTGTGCTGCTTGAGGCGTTCATTTCCTAATGTTCTTGTGGTTATGTGTAAGTTTTCTGAGATTACAAATCCTGTTGTGTCATAACGTTCTTGGTTGTTTAACGCTGAGCTGTGCAACCCATGAAGTATGACATTCTAGATAACTTTGAGTATGTGTGATTCCCACATGCATGATTAAATTTGTGTGGCCTTTCACTCTTTCCAAATGAGGAACATCGAATAATAATCAAGTCCATCTATTCAAGAGACAATTGTGTTCTATGTACAGATGGGAACCAAATAGCTTCTGGTCTTGGGTAGACATTTGTTTCTGAGCCTCTGCTGAATATTAAGAGGCGTTGCTACAGATGATTTTAACTGCCTCATTTTCACTGCATTTCAGTCTGTGTCCAGATTAGATTTTTCTAGCTGCTTTTTTAGTACTAAATCAGTATTAATTATAAGCATTCAAACAACACAGAGTAATCATTGTGTCTATTGGTGTCTGTTTAGAATGTGTTAGAGATTACTTTGAAGATTTTTGCACAGTTGCTTGGATTATTCTTTTAATGATTATATATTTTGATATGTGATCCGTAAGATTTTCTAGTAGTAATAATAATAATTAGTACATGAATATAACGACCTCTGTTGCACCGCTGTGATGATAATGAAGAAGACGATGAGAAAGATCACCTACGCGCACTGACTTCAGTCAATCGAGGGTACCAGAAGAAAGTGAACTATCCTATCAAGAGACAGTTGGACTGTAATTCATGTAAGACAAACTGCTGCCAACTTAACTTATGTTCAGTTTCTTTATATCTACAGGGCCAATCTGCTCAGCTTGATTTATGATTGATGTTGGATAAGCGTGCTGGAAAAGATCATAAGCAATTATAAGATGCTATGTTTAAATTCCCTGGACTTTACATATAATAGCAACTTAACTTATGTTCAGTTTCTTTATTCCACAGTTTATGCTGTTTCTAAATTAAGCAAGTCATTAATTCATTCCAAATTAAGCATTTGGAAATTCTGAAAAACTCTGGTTCTCTTTTCAACAGTTTTCAAGGCAGTATTTTACATTTTTCAAACCCTTCAACTTGGGTTAGTATGTCCACAGTAAGCCATCTCACTACTGAGCTATATAATTCGAAATTTTTTTTAGACAATGAGTGGATTTTCAGTTCTTTTACTGATCGATCATTGTGACCTGGTACTTGACAGAAACCGTTTAATGGTTAAACTTAGGTTTATTGTTGTTTAACAACACTGAGCAGTGTTGCTAAACAACTGTACTGTCTTTCAGCTGTGTTTTTGGATGGTTTGTCATATAACATGCGAAAGTCAACTAAGGAGACAGTCGTTCATTATCTGATTATCATGTAATTTGCATGACAGTTAACAGTTGATTTAGAATTAGAAGACTTGCTGAGGCCAAATCTTTTGCGGTTGACATACAAGTTGAGCAGTTATTGACATACGAGTGAGCAGTTAATCTTCTGTTGAGAAGTTTATTGTTGGCTGCATTAAGTGTTTGTATGTTGAGCATCAAGATTTTCATTGGTATGTGTTTATTGTTTGAATATTGGGCATCTGGGTCACTTGTGAATGTAGCTTATATTTGTGGTTTTTTTATGACAGAAAGCGTGACCAAATGTTAAAATGAAATTGCCAATTTTTTTTATAAATTTATAGGCTGATAAATTTTGTATTTGCTGATTTGAGTTCAGGATATCATTTTCATCTTTGTGAACTTTGAAGAGGCAAGCTAAATACTGAAATAATAATAGCTTCAAAATTTTGGTTGTAGAGGAGACTCTTGTTATTATGGACACTGAATATGTTAAATTTGTTAGAGTCAATAGATTTGACAGAAATTTGAAAGCAACAGAAAATGTTGAAGTGTTTGCTTGATAAGATTTTACAAAACTGCTTTATGGAAAGATCATCATTTTTAAATGTTGGAGCTGCATGGTATTAGAGCAAGGATTCCTTTTGGGTGGTCTATATTTTTGGGCGGTCTATATATCTTTACCTTGTACAGATTGCTTAAATTGAGAAAGGACTGTCAGTTGCAGAAAGTGTGGTAATATTCTCCCACCTTCAGTCAGATTTTCAAATTAAATCAACTGCTGTAGCATTCGTTGCTGAAGGCTTTTGTTAACTGTCCTTGATTGTGTCAGTTATGTTTATTATTTGCCATTATTATTACTATTATTATAATGTGAAATCTTGTATTTTTATTATTATTATCAGTTGCTCAATCAGTTGTTTTTTGGAGTGTTTTTCTGGTGGATGGTTATGTGCTAATCTGGTTTTCATGGATTAAACAGTTTAACGCCTTCATATTATCTTCTCTTCATTAATGTCCTTTTCTTTTGACTTGTTGATCCTTCTATGAGTAGATGGCAGGACATTTTTGTCTTGAGATTTCGATGTAACTCTGTAAGATTTCTTAGCGCCACACAAAATCCACATCAGAGAGACCAGCAATCGTCGCCGGCACTTTATCAAATCAAGTCTGCAAGAGCCAGGTTGTTTGTGTGAGGTTTCAATGCCAGGTTAAAAAAATACCTGAGTGGAGGAGTGGTCAAGCCAAAGAGATGGTGTGGTGCTATGGTGGAAATTGTTGGTGATGGTGGTGGAGTGAAACCAGGATGGGTGGATCGAAATGTTTGGTTTACATAGGTCACTGTATTATTATACATGTGTATATATATATATATACATATATATATATATATATACTTTATTTAACTCAAAGCAGAAACACAAAGATTAGAAAAACGCAAAATGAAAAAATTAAAAGACCCCAACTCAAGCTACTCCGTAGGCGTAAGCGTTAAAAGCCTGCGATCTGACATAAGACATGTTGTCCTTTACTGACACATGAAGAACATTAAGTAGAAAATTAAACTCGTTAATGTCACATTGCACTCAGTGTGGGAATTGTAGAAAAAAGACTGGTGGGGTTGAACATTTTATCCGTATTTTGCAAACTGATGTCAACAAAATTTGAAAGCAGCCGATTTCAAAGCTAGCAGTTTTGCAAGTCAGACTCAAATCAAAATCAATTCCCTTGTTCAGAAAATTCAAAAATGCATACCCGGTACATGATACACCATGGAAATGTCTTCTATTTGTCAGAGTCATATAATACTAAATCACACTAGCACAACTGAGGGGTTTGGAAACGATCCCCTGTGGTGTGCAATGAAGTCTTAGCTGGGGGTCCTAAGAAAGACTAGGGGGTTCGTAATAGATATAGGTCTATAATACAGTGGAATTTGTGACTAGGGTTTGGTGTGCCTTCAGCTGATGCTTGGTGTGTTAGATACAGGTTGACAGTATCGAACTCCTCGGCCAGAAGGGAATTGGGTGGTCCTGAGCACTGCCTTCTACTATACATTGTTTGGGTGTCCACACAAATTTATGGGGTTTCTAAAACAGTTTTTAGATGCCTAAATATTTTTGGGGCTAAGACAATACAGGTTTGATCAACAGCGCTCAAGGTAGAGGAGTGCGTCTGAAACAACAGTACGTTCCCTGCCTTTGGATTTGATAAGAGAATTCCTGAGGAATGAATCGAGGAATGACTTAGATGACAGTCCAATGCCTTTCTTTCGGCCGAAGATTGACCTGACGCACTTGTGTATGGAGGTATTCGTCAGAGGGCGCTAGTACAATGGCACGTGACGTCCTAATGCTGTAGCTGGAGTTAAACTGCGCTTCATGTGATAATCTTGCTTAGCTATCGTTACAATATTACGCCGTGTTGATTTGACTTAGGTAACCACATTTAGCTAGTTGCCCGTTTGTGCGTGCGCTTATCTGCCACTCTTGCGTCTTAATGTCTAGTAGTAGGCCTCTGTGTGCCAGGGATGGCGTCAAGGCCAAAACAAAAGCGAAGGCCAAGGTCGTTGCCATCCTTATGCGTAATTCTGTCTCTACCCTTTGCCTGCCTCCGTCCATCCACGCGTCTGTCCGTCCGTCTGCAATGAGCGTGCATGTGATCCGTTTCTGTAAATGTTTACTTGGAATTTTTCCTGAATCTTTCCTGGGCCACACAGAACGAAGTGCAACTGGAGTTCAGCTGGGAAAATGAGGACGAAAACTGAGTGCATTGCGTCGCGTGCTGCTGCTGCCGTACGTTGTTGTTGGTGGTGTTAACGGTGGTGTTGGTGCTGATGTTCATGGTAGTGTAGGAATGTGGTGGTTTTGTTGTTGATGTTTGTGGTGGAATTGGTGATGGTGATGGTGTAATTGTTTCTGTTGTTGATAATGGTGTTTTGGTGTTGGTGTGGTGTTGTAGATGTGTGATACATGCGGTAGTAGTATTTATGGCAATATTAGTGTTGTGGTGATAGTGATGACGGTGGTGGTGGTGTTATCATAGAGAATCAGTGAGCGTGTGGCTTGCTCTCATGTTTAAATGGCCAGCCGTAAATAAACCGGGCTTCGTGGCCCAAGGCTTGCCATGTGGTCTGTCTGACAATATAGTCTAATGAAGACAAACAGGCATTCGCTGACTAACTAACAGATAGTCACAAATCAACCCAAGCAGTGCTAAAGGTTGAAACCAGCCAGTTTATCAGGACCTCTTCCCACCCATTGACTGGATGGCTTCACTGGCTTAAGTGTTCCGTTAACCAAGATAATGGCATAACCAATGCACTGCATTACAAGTATGTATGTATTTATCTATGCATGTATGTGTAGGCTATGTATGTTTGTATGTATGTATCAAGAAAGGTAATTATGCACATTATGAGTACCTCACAAAAGCGCTGCACACGCCACTATCTAAGAGATTTAAACACATGTACTTTGAGAGATATATATACATATATATACACTCAGTTATATATATATATATATATATATATATATATATATATATATATATATATATATATATATATATATATATATATATATATATATATATAGTTGTCTAAGGTGGAATTATTTCTGTACAAAGCATGGTGTAGAGACACGGGAAATGGATGTGATTGTCGACGGTTTTTCTTGGACTTCGGCAAATCAGACGGTCTCATTATTCTGTGTAGCGTTGGCTGATGTTTGATCTAGGACCATATCACCATCACCACCACCACCGCCAGCACATGAACTGCTGGCTGCGTTGATTCTGAAAGAGGTTTCGTGAGAGGTTGATTGAGCACCATTTTCTGCACTTCCGGTTGCCTAGAACGAAAATGACTTTCGAAATCGGAACTGAAGACAAAAGGACGAAAAGAAAGAAATGACAATGCCTTCGGATGGAGGGTCAAAGACCTTCTCTGTAGCATTGCGCATCAGCAGTGATATACATATATCCACCCACACACATACACACACACACCTATATATAAATATATACATAGATAACAGCAGTGCGTAGGCCTATATATATGAGCGCATATATGTGTGTATGTGTGTGTGTATATATATATATATATATATATATATATATATATATATATACACACACACACACACACACACACACATATACAAGCCTTTCTACATAAATACGTCCATTGATAGCAGTAGTCATTGACAGATGGTGAGCAATTTCGCGCGTTCTTCGTCGATGAGAAATGTGATGCCACATCAATTAGTTCGACATCGGAATCCATTTGCTCAACGAAATGCGAAATGCGAGAGTCATCTTCTGCTCGTCAACCACGGAAGGACAATCTAGACTGCAAACAGAGAAAGACAATCGCCATTGAAATTACTCGGCAGCAGTTAACTACATCGGCTAGAGCGTATACGCTGCGTCTCATGCGCCTCTGTGTTAGAGAGCAGGCGGATCGCGGTTCGCCTCCCGAAGGTGGCTTAAATCTCGGGCTAGGACTGGGACCTTAAATGGCGTGGCGCCCATTCAAACGGGCGGCTGTGGTGAAGTATCTCACCCGATCAATTCATTTAAAAATGAGCAGGGTTGAGGCCATACGGTCGCTATAGTAAAACGTGCACATTTGCAGCCAGGCAGATGCATGAGGACCCGAAACGTGGAACATGAAATATGAACGTCATCTGCAATATTATAACAACACTACTACTTTCTCGACGCCAGTTATTCCAGCTGACGAAAATCGCCCGTCACAGCTATTTACGAATCCTAGGCTGAAGAATGCCACAGTCTCTATAATCTGCAGCTCGCCACTGTAACATCATTGCCCTCATTCTTACCCTCATTGCTGTTTTTCCACCGCAATGAGGGATGGGGTATAGAGTAGGTCCTAATGGTAACACTCATGGCCAGGAGAGCATAAGGTACGCGGATCGATTCCCGTAACCCCCCTCTAGGGCGGCGCCTTGCATGGCTTTCAAACCGTGTGTTTAATTAAGATCTTGATTATTGTACTTTCATGTTTCAATGTAATCTTACTGCGTCTGTCGGTTTGAAATAATAAAGAATATAATTATTATTTTTTTTATTATTATTATTATTATTATTATTATTATTATTATTATTATTATTATTAATTAATTAATTATTATTTAATGTCATTGTCCAAAAAACACATGTGTGCATGTATGCATACGTACGTATACACATACATCAAATCAGCAAATATATTACACCCAAACTATACATAGGCCTATATATATCGGCCTACAACTGCGCACACTACGTTATCTATGTATTCCGCACACCTACGTCGCCACCCCAGTTCACATCACCGTCGTCTGATTGGCCACGTGCCAGGAAAGTTAATAATTATAACGCTGATTAGTCAACAAGTTTTAAGCGAGCGTTTGCGTTGGAAAATTCTTTACGTCACACAGAGAAATTTTAGGAAATTTAGAATATCGAGGTTACGAACACGAATGTGATTAAACCGATTGATATTAACTTCTTCAGTCATGTGTCTGCTCTGAAAGATCGAGCTGTTCTTACAATCATGACATCAACTTTTGGCATCAATCGCTAGCCTAAATAAACCTTTGGATTTATTACAGCTTGAAACTTCAGCATACCAAATATAGAGGAAATGGGAGGGAGGGAGGGTATGTTTATACATTGAAGCACATATGCTGCAGATTTATACGTGTCTAGTATATGCACCATATGTGCCGTATGGTAGTCAAGATCATATCGACTGAAATACGTAGACACCTCCCTGTGTGTCGTCGTACAGATCCTAATTTATCACAGCGAAGGAGGGGAGGGAAACCGTGTTTGTTGTCAGTGAAGAGCAGCGTTGATTTTGTGGCTCTTATTGGCACGGATGACGACGGGTTTCTGTGTGCGGTCGATTTATCTGTTTACCGGACCAGTAGCCAGGAACCCGACCATGCACCCTCCCCAAGTCCTACTTTATCCCCGTCAGCTTTTATGCCTCCCTTTCCCTTCATTTCTCGCCGCAACGGTCTGCCGCCAGAGTGCGCCAATTAACGCCTCACAAATCCACGCTGGCAAACGACCGTGCAAAGCGCATGCGCGTCGCCGCTGCGACTGTAAACATCCGGTGTCGACTGGAAGAGGAAGGAACGTGGAACAACGTCTTGTTCGAGTCTGGAACGACGCCACAGGGTCGGATGTTTCCGGAAGAAAATGGGAAAAGATGGAAGGAGTCTTCACTCGCTCAGTCAATCCATCATATTTGTACGACTCATAAGACGACTGTGGAATGACGTCTAAATATTTAATCAAATGCTGAACAAATTATTTTTGCGGCTATAAATCAAGTATATTATTACCAAGGGATTAATCCAGATGCTCTGTGTGTATAATGTAAGCCACAGCAGTGGGTCTACACAAGCAAACGTGTTTCAACACTACATGTAGTGGACTGTATACTTTCAAAAAACGAATTTCAGTAGCCGTGAATGTGTTAGAATTTAGTAGGATCTAAGACATAAGCCAGACTTACAACCTGCCTGCCTGCCTGCCTGCCTGCCTGCCTGCCTGCCTGCCTGCCTGCCTGCCTGTCGGTGGTGTCGCCAGATCTACGAGGTTGGGGTGGGGCAAGGGAGGGGTCCTGAGGAACTTCCAGCAGAGTAAATAGGCAGTAGGCTTACCTTTGCTGGGGTCTGAGGCGAAGCCCCAGGAGCTGGAGAATGTTCCATTGGCAACTAATATTTTTGTGTTAAAAAATGCAACAAGCTCTGAATTTACCAGTGTCGCTAGTGTATGGATGTTTCCAACCTAATAGACCTACGTAGTTTTTCGTTTTTCTTGTGGTTTTAAGTTAAATAAACACAATTAACAAATATGATGTTATAACTCGCCTACAGCAAATTCATTCTACTACATTTAGATTAATTTCTTTATTAGACGGTCTTAAGTCTGTCGCATAGGAATCCATAACAACGGAGTCTTATACTGCCCTCATAAGAAAGAACTACGCATCTGCAAAAAGTTGATTTTGAGATAAATGCAAAAAACATAAACTGCTTGTTGCCAAGTAGATCCTATATTCATATTCATTTTTGCTTTTAACCAACATATGCAACAAAAAGCTACCATTTTTAGGGGAAAATGAATTTTAAATATTTTTTCTCATAAATATTTTAAATGTCAGTAAATGTGTTTTTACTTAGCTTTGAAGACCGACGACATAACCCAATAATTGTTAAGAACAACGCATCTGCATAAAATCGTGTTTTAGTGTGGAACAATTCAACAATTGACTCATATTTCAGGTCAATTATATCAAGCAACATAGGCGTAATGTGTGGGTAGTACGAGGGGTACACGTACCCCCACTATTTTTTGCACGGGGGTACCGTACCCCCACTTTTTAAACAATGCCAATAAATATTTTGTTATAATTATATTTTTATTCTCCGCCCAGCTTCGTGTATGTAAGAAATTGTCATTCCCACTTTTTAGACCAAATTTACGCCTCTGGGGGTACTAGGGGTACTTGGGGTATACGTACCCCCAATTTTTTTAAACAATGCCAATCAATATTTTATTACTGAGCCTTTCAAGAAATCACAGTATCTGCCTTGCTTCGTGTATGTAAGAAATTGGTATTCCCACTTTTTAGACCAAAGTTACGCCTCTGGGGGTACCAGGGGTACTTGGGGTATACGTACCCCCAATTTTTTTAAACAATGCCAATCAATATTTTATTACTGAGCCTTCCAATAAATCGCAGTATCTGCCTTGCTTCGTGTATGTAAGAAATTGGTACCCCACATTTTAGATCAAAGTTACACCCCTTGGGGTACGAAAGTACGCGTACCCCCTACTTTTTTTTACTGGGGATACCGTACCCCCTACTTTTTAAACCATGCCAATAAATATTTTAGTATTGAACCCTCCCAGAAATAGCAGTCTCTGCCTTGCTTCGTGTATGCATGTAAGAAATTGGTACCCCCACCTTTCAGACCAAAGTTACGCCCCTGTCAACCATAATTTTAAAGATATGAAACCAGTTATATACAGTTTAAATATATTGATATCGCTTATATATGATCATATCCGACTATCAAACCAGTCTGGGGTAGTGAACATGTTACAGGACAGATCAAGAAGAACCACACTTACTAATCTGCATCTTAGGTCCACAACATCTGATGTCTTAATATCTTGCCAGAATTTTTTCTATTTTCTGGCATCAGAACGGTCAGTTTAGAAATAATGTCATCTTTTATCTCCCGGGGAATCCCTCTCTCTTCAGTTCTTGCATTTGGGTTTTGGACGCCTAATTTGCATATAGGCCTACGTGCCATTAAGATAATCTTTACTGCATGAACAATTATGTAAAGAAAATTCTTCACACCGTTCACACTCCACGTTAGGCCTACCCATTTTGTAAATGAAATGGTCATCTGCTTTATCACATTATTATCTAGAGATCATAACAGCAGACTACAACTTAACGTTTCGCTGTAGTCATTATACATTTCTGTAATAGAAATATCTGATGGGAAGTAGCCTACGCCTGTTTGGGCATGCTTGCGACGATAGTGTGATATGGTTGGATGAAATGAATCAATGTGTAATCGAATAAAAACAGCCAGACGCGTCCCACATCCTCTGTACTTATCCTCTCCACACATTTTATCATATCGTCTTTCTGATTCTTTCAAGTTAAATCATAAAAACCTTAACCGTGTAAGCCTACAAAACAATCTGGGTCTACCCGAATCCCCGAAACCAGATAAAATGTGGAAATGCAAAATTGATCGAATTCTCGAAAACAATATTCTGCCAAGTGCTCGAATCCTGAAAACTAGTATGGATTAGCCGGCCAATATCCAAATATAGTATATTTGAAAATGTATCTAAAAGCTAGATTTGCGCAAATAACTTTGTTGTAACTTGGAAAATATATTTCGGAGATCCGACGAAATTCTGTTTCGGGAATTACGGTGTCGGGAATTCGCTACGCACCCTTAGTCACAAGCAAAGCCATGAAAAATCATTCAAAAACATTTAAACGTTTGAAATTACTATATTTATTGTTGCTCAAATTTCACTTAATCTCACGGCCTGATGAATGATGAAAACCACAAAGACGGATTAAAATTACAGTCTAAAAATAATTAATTATCGCTCCGATTCGTAAACTTAAACGTAAACATTGTCGGGAAGTAGTAACTGCGCATGCGCGTGGCCACGGATCTGCAGAAAACGCTGTGTTACTAGCAAAAAACCACGCATGTGAGATGCGTGGTTCTTACTTAGTATTTGACACGAAGTGTGCAGATACGTGGTATTAACAAACGCTGGTTCTCTATGATCGCATCAAGATAGGAGGTTCTTACTTCCTACCAAGGTGTAAGACCACTAATACATGCAGAAACTGCATCTAACTCAAAACGGCCAAATTTTCAGTTACGTGGTTCTTTCTTATGAGGGCAGTATAGGAGACTGATGTTGCATCTCTTATGCGCCATGGCACGCGTCGTGTTAACCTTGAACCCGATCGAAAGAGTAGCAACCATCACTCGGTGATTTGAGCCGCACTCCTGTCTGCGCGATAGGGTCTACTCTACGGTTAGTAGGCCAACCGTTCTTCGGCGATGGACCAAGACTTACGGAAGGAAATATCAACCCACGTAACGGTACCACAAAACACTCACCGGATTTGCACGAATCGCAGGACTCAACATAAGCAGGGTTGGGGAGCTACCCCCTTACTCCTTGGATACGCTAATCATGCCTGTCTGTATACATCTGAATGCCCTTCTGTCTGCACCCTGTCTATTGTTAGCGTAAAAATACAGGCCAATCTAAAGACACGTGTTTTTAATTAACGTATTGCAGAATTAGTGGCGTATACGCACATGCGTCTGCAGTCAAGCGAAAATGCCAAAAATGATTAATTGAAAAGCTTACTGGCAGAATAATTTCGTCAAGGTCAAAGAAGTCTGTGCTTTAAAAATGAGCAGAGCTACGTCGAATCTCTGCATGGTAGCTATTCCTAGCTTTTGCTCGCTGGCATTTCTCCTCCCAAGGCCCTAACAAAAACACATCATTAATTTAAGACAGGAACTTCCCGTAAATCTTCATCTGCTTTTCTTACGTCAGTGGTTCTGTAATGACGATTCATGGTCGTCAGATGGTCCCTGCCCGCATGGAGCCCATATGGAGCCCATATGGAACCAATATTCCCGTATGGGACCCGTATATTGCCCATGGAAATGCTGGAGGGGTTCCATGGGTGGCGCCATATGTGATGGATGAATCACTGGAAGTGGGAAATGAGGAGAGTTTAAAAAGCAGCAACGTCATTGCATCTGAACTTGCACTTGCTGAAAGGGTTCAGCTGACGCGAAAGATAGGATTTTTGATGGCACACAAAACTAGAAGAATTGTCCAAGTCTGTCAGTTATGAAGAACATATCAAATAAATTACTCGACATGGAAAGACGCCATCTAAATAGAAAGTGTTAAAGAAGCTCAACAAAGAACACTGAGAGTAGTCGTCTGTAATGAACAGACAAAAACGATGCCCTGAGGAAAGCAAGACAGCCATGCTCACCCATACATACGCGTATTTTCATAGTGCAGGATTTGACACCAGCCAAAGGAGAGATAGTTAGCAGAGAAAACTGCTAGTCGAGAAGAGATATGACAGAAATGTGGCAGGAGAGGGTGTAATAATCTATCCAGAGAAATTTGTAACGAGATAGAAGCATGCATTAATTGCATTAAGCAGTCGATTAAGGTACCCAGCAAGTGTGAAGTGTGATTAAACTGACATTAGAAATAAAAACGTTAATGAGTGCTGGTCAAAAACAGAGGCGTTGTATCCACATTTCAGGGATTGTCCTGCAGCATTCCCAGCTATTAGTTGCTATAAGGTAGCAGAGGGAGATGTTGACTACAGACTTAATAAATCCGTGAGAGGACAAAGATGGACTACGTCCTAAAGTGTAAAACAATTGGCAATCATTTTAGATGTTAGACTTTCTCTGCGGTTCAATAAGTCAGGGTCGGATTAACCAGTATGCTCAATATGCCCCACCCCCGCTTATAGGGGGCCCCCCCGACTGGAGTCAGAATGCTGCAGGACAAACAGAATTATTTTTACCAAATAATCATCTCTTCATAAGAAAGAGCCATTAGTTTCAGTTTAAGCCTCAAGAATTTGCAGTTAGCAAATTGCAAATCTGAAATCTCAGCCATGCACCCATTGCAACTGCTGTGCACATGCCTTTCTTTTTACTCAACAAATCTCAATCCGCAAAGTGCCACGTGTAATTTGAAACTCGATGTTGATTTCCTTGATTGCGTGTATCTCCGCAATCGTTTTGATGAGTTCGAAGTATGGGCCAAGTATGCATCTGGCACCATCGCCTACCATACCGTTTACGATACCATCACGAGCATGCGTTTCAACTCTACACATAGCAGCGCGAGCTCATTTTGCACGGTAGAGACAAGTTTCGTGCTGAAACTTATTCGGTTATTGTAGACAAGCTGTTGATGTCGTTATAAGGCAGAGAATTCTCGCTTATGATGAAGTTCATTGTGTATTCCAAGTTGTAAGTTACAACTTGTAATAGTTCTCGACAGACTTATACCTTTTGAGAAGTTTCGAGAATTTCCATAAGGTTGGCCACGACATACACAAGATATGCAGTCTGACACACCTCTCTGATGAAATGGTTCAATTTGCTGATTTTGTCAAGTAAAGAGGTTCCGCCACATCCCCCTGCTGCTATAACTAGGCTACTGTGCACTAAGAACCTTCTCGAAACATGTTTCTATCACTGTGTAACGATAGGCTTTGTTTGGACTTTGAAGTTAGGTCGACTGCATCAGACTCCATCTATCGTCTTAGTCTGAAACAGTTGCAGTAGTCAAGACGAATGGAAAGAAGAACGACAAAGCAGTGGTGATGGATTGAGGGAATGCATTCTAGCAATTGGTCAAGGCGCAGAAGAAGTTCATTTGTCTAATCAATTGAAAGTGAGAAGGGGTGAGGAAGGGTTTGAGGATCATTTAGAGATACAGAGCTGTAGTCGTTGAGGATTCAGTTCGCAAGTCAACTGCAGTTGATCACGTGTCACAGAAGAGGGTTACTAATGTAAGGAGCACGGCATACAGCACTGACCACTTCTTTACTACAAGTTGATTGTCCTGTCTTCATGGTATCCTCATCATTCCACGCTCAGTACGTTAAGACCCCCCCCCGAGTATAATTAGCATAGCCCATCCCCCACCCCGAGTGGTTAACCCTGCAACGTCACTTCAGAAAGGAAGCATTGCCAGAAGATCGGAAATGTGCAAATGTCATCTCTAAATTTAGAAAAAGGATATAGGAAAGAAAGAACGATTTTTCTCATGGAAGTGCATCATAATTATGTCAGGAACTTGATTTCTGCTCAGCATACGCCTATACATGATTTGCTAAACGATGAAACGCGAATCTTCACATATTCGTAGCGGTCGAAATAATTAATTTCTTTGAGCGCTGAATGGTAACCATATTCCTAATGGCTTCCCACTTGTTCTTCAACTTATACTGCTGCTGCTGCTGCTGCTGCTGCTGCTAGCTACTGCCACTGAGAAGAAATAAACTATATCGAGTTTCACGTCTGCTCTGCTCTTGCGCCGATGCACTCAGTCGTTGCGTCTTTTACTTCCGGCAGGTGTGCGTTTTAATACCTGGAGCTGGCAAGAGCAACGCATGTGCGTCAGAACTGCGTCGTATGTACACACTGCACAGCCTTCAGAATAGAAATTCACTTTAAAATGAGCAGCTTTGAGGCCATACTTGTAAATTTACGTCTTACATTTACTCTCGTAATAGTTGCTCCATATCTGCCTCTTCTTACTCTTTCTCCATCCTCTGCCATCTCCCACCATGCATCATCTATCACTTCACTCTTCATCTCTAGCCGCATTCTCTTTTATCTCGGTGCACTTCTTTGATCAACTTCTCTTGTCTTTACTTTCGCGGCTACCCTGGTAAATTAGTTTCCTGTTTACAGTCGCCTTTGGTCGGTCCTTCAGCCTTCATTGGTCCTTCGGTCGATTTTTCAGTCTGAGTTAACGTAATAAATATGCAATTATCTCACATCATGCATATAAAATTACACTTTTTCCTCTGTTCTTACTGCTCTTCCTTCTCTCCTTCTTTCCTTTCTGCTTCTCTTTCTCCTTCTCGTCCTCTTTCCGGGTTTAGGCTCGAAAAGCAGCCTGTGCCTCGTCGGTAACAGGCATCGCCGTCATCTAAATCGGGCCTGGCTTTCGTGTCCTTCTCTGCGGGGCAACCCCCGCAGCGTGTCCTCCTAGTCGTCGAGTGGTCGTCCGCTGCGAAGAGCTCTGACGTGGCCTGCATGCAACGCTCATCGATGCGCCAATGAGTAAGCGCTTGGTCAGCAGCATCAGCAACTGCAGCTGCTGCAGCCGAGGCAGACGGAATCTGTTGAAGGGAGACGATCGACTCTCGATACAACTGCATCCATCGCCGCCAGAGGGCCTTGATGCCTTGATGCCATCAGCTGCTGCAGCGTCGAAATCGGAACGTGATCGATGATATGACTCTGACATGACATCTTCGTCGTCGACTTCTTCTTCTTCCCACATCCTCCTTTCCCGGTTCCTCCTCCGTTTGCCTGTCTTCGTCGTTGCTCTGCACGCCCTGCTCGTCTCCTAATTAAGATTAAAGGCTCTAGCTGCAGCTCGTGAGCAGGAGGAATCTGCCACATTCGAAGGCACACAGGCATTGAAAAGGCATTTATCTGTCGCCGCCTCTCTATCGCTCTCTGCCTTCCTGCGTATCTGTACATTGATCTGTATCTCTGTCTCGCTCTCTCTATCTCTATTGGCCCCTTCTGTCTATCTTCTCTTTCAACCTTGGACATTGCTGCTGTGCGCTCATCGAGTCAACGTCTTGTCTATAGAGAAGCGACGCAGAGCAGATTAGAACAGAGCGGATCAGGTCAGAGCGGAGCAGATTGGAGCAGATTAGAGCAGATTAGAGCATATCAGAGCAGCCGACGCGAGGCTGAGATGGACAATGAAAAAGCAAAACGTGCGAACGTTCTCTCTGATTGTCTGTACGTTCGCCTATCTTCTCGTCGGTGCTGCCATCTTCGAGGCTCTCGAATCGGAGTTTGAGCTCGAGGAGAAGGCACGTCTGCTGCGCGAGGAGGAAGGACTGCGCCTCAAGTACAACATCTCAATTGACGATTACCACAACGTCTCGAGGAACGTCCTTCGATCGATTCCACACAAGGCAGGAGTCCAGTGGAAATTCACCGGCGCATTCTACTTCGCCACGACAGTTATCACCACCATAGGTAGGTCAGCTAATAATAATAATAATAATAATAATAATAATAATAATAATAATAATAATAATAATAATAATAATAATAATAATAATAATAATAATAATAATAATAATAATAATAATAATAATAATAATAACTCTAATTGTAATAATGGTAGTACTAGTAGTTGTAGTGGAAGTAGTAGTAGTAGTAGTAGAAGTAGCAGCGGTGTGGTGGTGGTGGTGGTGGTGGTGGTGGTGGTGGTGGTGGTGGTGGTAGTAGTAGTAGTAGTAGAAGTAGAAGTAGTAGTAGTAGTACTGCTGGTGGTGGTGGTGGTGGTGGTGGTGGTGGGGGTGGTGGTAGTAGTAGTAGTGGTAGTAGTGGTGGTGCTGGTAGTAATAGTAGCAGTAGTAGTGGTAGTAACTATAGTAGTTATTGTTTTTGTTGTAATAGTAATGGTAAATTATGATGATGATGATGCTGGTAGTGGCGATAAGCTTTGTATCTCACCTCAGCGTTTTATATTAAACCGGTACTGTTTATTTAGATCGTTTAACTTTAAAAAGCTTTTGTCACAACAAACTTTGCCTGGCGTTAAAGAACTTGATACACATAGTCTTATAGCTTTCCACAGTAGAACTCTAACGCTACTTCTTAGCTCGAGTGCCACTTGGGGGTTGAGCGATGGTTCCACTTAGTTGAGCAGTAGTTCTGTTACGGTTTGGAGTTCTCCCTTTTATATTTTTCTGGATTCCCTTGGGGCTATGGCTGGACGGTGATCCGGGACGTCGCTTGCCTCTCTCGCTACAGTTCCATTCTGGTTGAGAACCGGTTCCACTTAGTTGAGGACTAGAGCTACTTGACTGTAATGTAATGTAACGAAAACTTATATAGCGCCTTCCCAGAAGCCCTTATACCACACTGGTGCTACCTGATTGAACTCTATCGTTGCCTAGTCGAACACATGGTATAATTTCGGAGACGCATAGATCCCAGGTAGCAGCAGTTGCATTCGTATGCCAGTTGAATGTCGATTGCGATTCTATTCTTAGCAAAAATTGACTGACGCATTTGATATTATGATAGCGGCGCTACATAAGTCATTAGATTAGATTAGACCAGCTTAGATTAGATTAGATTGGATTAGATTAGATTTGTCATGGCTGACTTGATTGCAGACGTAGCCAACTTAACACTGCACTGGATGACGTGCATCGCGTCGTGATCCCTCTGAAGAAAGATGATTCCGTTATTCGTAATTGATCCCTTCAGATTGCAAACTTCGTTACGATATATATATATATATATATATATATATATATATATATATATATATATATATATATATATATATCGTTGCTTAGTCGATATATGAGTGTGTATATACACACAGATGGATACACGCCAATAAGCATATATATATATATATATATATATATATATATATATATATATATATATATATATATATATATATATATATATATATATATATATATATATATATATATATATATATATATATATATATATATATATATACGGTTACTCGCTCTGATTATTCGATCTGTCGATCTGGTTAATCGATTTTAAACCCCCGAGACGCCGTTGTCAAATAGTTTCTCTCAAATACTTTGTTCGTATTCCAGAATAGTGTAAAATTCTTAACACTCATTTACGCTTTTCCATCAGCTAAGGGTGACGTTTGAGTTTGCTGGCAGATGAAATTGAAACATTTCCGTGTCCGACTGCCTGTTCAGTGTTAAGTCTCGGGATAGACATATGCGATAAGTTTTTAAACTTTACTTAATAGGATCCGAATGAATGACTGTGGATTGCTGCTATGAACTTCTTATGTCAGTTGTCTGTCTGTCAGATTGTCTGTCTGGCTGTCTGTCTGTCTGTCAGATTGTCTGTCTGTCTGTTTGTCTGTCTGTCAGATTGTCTGTCTGTCTGTCTGTCTGGTTGGCTGGCTGTCTGTCTGTCTGTCTGTCTGTCTGCCTGTCAGTTTGGCTAGCGACTGCTTGCATATCTGTTGTATTCCTCTTTGCTATTTGAACCTTTATTGTGGTTCCGATTGGGTCTCTTTTATTATTGGGCGTGGGTGTGTGAGTGGGTGGGTGAGTGGATGGGTGGGTGGCTTGGACGATCGATTGATGGATACCCTTGTATCAGAGGGAAAGAGAAAATCGCAGCACTCCATTCAAGGGCTAATCTCTTCGATAATCGAACCGGTTCAGTGAGTCGAGAATCCAGTCGACCAACGAACCAGAAGCCTTTGGTACATTGTCCAGACACTCACATCCATCCACCCACCCACCCATCTACCCACTCATCCATCCATCTACCTACCCACTCACCCACCGACCAACTTACTCAGCCACGTATACCCACTCATCCACCCATCTACTCACTCTTCCACCTACCCGCTTATCCACCTACCTACTCACTTATCCACTCACCAACCCACTCATCCATTCACCTGCCCACTCATCCATCCACCTACGTACTCATCCGTGCACCAACCTACCAACTCATCCACGACAAATGATAACTAGGTCAGAGTCCTACAATTATTAAGGAGCACGTATCACAATGGTGGGGAACATCGCTGCAGGAGTTGAGCTACATCGCATTGGACAGACTACAGTGGAAAAACACAGTGAAAACGGCATCGGACACTTGCGGGCGTTGAGCCCACGGTTGATGATCGAGAAGTTTAATTACCGTTCTGAGCTCAAGTGGAAGAAGATAACCATCCTGTTAGCTTTCGTCTGGATAAATCCAGACGGAAACTTAACAGTGTATAAAATTGACAACTGGAAAAATTCTACTGCTGCCGCTGCCACTGTTGCTACTGTATACCTTGTGTTGTTGTTGCTGCTGCAACTACAACTGATGATGCTGCTGCTATTACTACAACAACAACAACAACTACTACTACTACTACTACTACTACTACTACTACTACTACTACAACTACTACTACTACTATTACTACTACTATTACTACTACTACTACTACTACTACTACTACCACTACTACTACTACTACTGACGCCTAATACAAGCTTACGTGGTCGTGAAGTGCATCATAGGCCAACTGGTGTACGTTCTTCAGACATGAAAGCAGCTGTTCTTGACCTTTCCAATCTGCACCAAAAGGAAGCACCTATCTGCCGTCATTCTCCATCTCGTTTCCTCTTGCCACCTGTAATCCATCCGCCCCACACTTTCCCCCCTCTCTCTGTCTCTGTCTCTCTTCCCCTCTTTCCACTCAGAAGCCACACGGGCAACGATATGCACCAACACAAGAGCCGCAAATCATTAGCAGATTTATGGCGAGCTCTGTATACAAACAGGTCATCTTATCTTAACGCGGCGAAGATAACACAAAACGATTAGATACGGAAAGAATGAATTTTACAAAAGATGCTTATTATTCACACATAATTATATATATACATACATACACATATATACACACACACATATATACACATGTACACATATGTACATGCATGTGTATATATATATATTCGTATATATGCTTATATGCATATATATACATGCATATATATGTATATATAGGTATATGCATATATATACGTGTGTGACTGTGTATATATAGATGCAGTCATATATACGTACGTACCGCAGACTATATTATTGGCGAGTCAAAAATGCCACGTCTCGTGAAGAAGAAGAAGAAGAAGAGCGGGTGAAAAAATCGTGCAACTGCAAGGAAAATAAATGAAGACAAATGCAGAAGAAGAGAAAAAAGCAGAAACCTATCCATAATGGCCGGATATAATCAGCCGAAACTCAGTCTTTTCGCATAAGCATACTGCTCGAGTTTTAGGGCCTATAAAGTATACAGACATTCATCTTTAAGATATCCATTACATGCATTATGTGCATGCAGTTAGTCATGCATTTTACTTCATAAAATATAGAATATACCGTGTTGTATACATAGATCTAATTACGTATAGGCTTAATATACATAATGCATCATTAGCTGCATATAACAGTTGCTTGGAACTATAAATACTCTATACTCTGAATCTGAAGATTTTCTCTGAAATGGTTTATCGCCTCTCTCTCTCTCTCTCTCTCTCTCTCTCTCTCTCTCTCTCTCTCTCTCTCTCTCTCTCTCTCTCTCTCTCTCACTCTCTCTCTGCCTGTCTGTCTGTCTGTCTGTCTGTCTGTCTGTCTCTCCCCTTCTTTTCATTAGTTTCCACTTTCCTTCTCCATCGACGAGCTCTCTGCAAATTCATTACTCTTCAATGTCTACATAATTCCTCTTCATTTATTCTTATATATAAAAACTTATCTCATTCTTTGATGTCTACTGTGCAGCCACTTCAGAATATCAGACCTCACTTCCTCTTTTTATCTGAACCGTGCGTCAGCTATAATCCCTCTTCCTCTTCTTCCGTCTCCTCCTCCTCCTCCTCCTCCTCCTCTTCCTCCTCCTCGTCCTCTTATATATTCTTCTATTTCTTCTAATGATCCATGGAAATACGTTTAATAATTGTCTCTTCGTCTTTTCCTCTAAATCGATGTCGTTTGAATTTTTTTACAGTTTCTGCTAAAAACCAATTTTATCGGCTTCAAAGCCTTGCAAGAAATGGCGATGCATATGATGACCTCCACCTGTAGGCTACATGCTTCTTTAGTCCTGATAGGCTGCATAAGCTAAATACACACCACTCCTATGCAGAGTGGTACGCCTCTGGTCCTTGCTTCGACGAACGACGTGACTAAGCATTTCATTTGTCGCATTTCCGTCCATAAATATAAGCCGATGGCCCACCGTCATGCTTAGGCCACAAAGGCGATTATACTGCCATCTGGTTATTAGACGCTCCTCTTATTACAAGGCACCGTCTTACTGTAGCGGGAGAAGATCTCACGGATGAAGAACAAACACTATGTCACTAACGCCATCTGGCGGGCAGCAACTGGACCGCCTCACGGATTGTGTAGCTCAAGCAATTGGTCATTTTCCGTGATGCACCACCACCACCACCACCACCACCATCCATCCATCCATCCATCCATCCATCCATCCATCCATCCATCCATCCATCCATCCATCCATCCATCCATCCATCCATCCATCCATCCATCCATCCATCCATCCATCCATCCATCCATCCATCCATCCATCCATCCATCCATCCATCCATCCATCCATCCATCCATCCATCCATCCATCCATCCATCCATCCATCCATCCATCCATCCATCATCATCAACATTATCGTCATCATCATCATCATCATCAGTAGCGTGACCTCTCTGGAGCGCTGCCTTTTCTCTTCCCCAATCGTCTGGGTCTTGTGCTTGTTTCCAGACTGCAGCAGTGTGTGGCCCGAAGTTCAGTGATGCGCCGCGGGAATCAAATTCCCGACGCAGTGATTTAAGGCAGCGATACGCTTCCACGTGGTCACCACTCCTCCGTGCATAATGCACGCTATGTATCATAATATAGGTCAGTAGGCGATTGGACAGTCCTTGCCTTTGTGAAAGGTATTGCTTTGATGATGGAAGCTTCTTTATAGTAAGCCTATTTATAGTATTTATATGAGTGTCTATTGTTGTTGCTGTTGTTGTTGTCGTTTAATTGTTGGTGCTCATTGTTGCCGTCGATAAGAAACGTTGTAACCAGGGGCGTAACTTTAGTCTAAAAAGTGGGGGGTACCAATACTTTAGTCTAAAAAGTGGGGGGTACCAATTTCTTCTCCACTTTTGCTTTTCGCATGGTGGCCATTTTGAACATATTCCCTGTCAGTATTCTCATTAATTTTGGCTCTCGGTTTACATGTGTATCTAAGTACTTTCGCACTTTGGCGGAGACTGCATTCTCTGGGAAGGCACAATAACAAAAATATTGATTGACATTGTTTAAAAAGTGGGGGGTACAGTACCCCCAGTTCAAACAGTGGGGGTACGGGTACCCCTCTTATCCCCCACAAATTACGCCTATGGTTGTAACGCTCATGATTTCACATAGGTATAGACGGTTGACAATAGTTAATACAATAGGCCTAGATATACAAACGGATCAGTAAGTAGGCAATTTGTAGCTTTACCTATCCTATCATCGAGGACGACTGAATTTCACTTGGATGGATCGTAAAACAGAAGAGCGTGTCTTGGATAACTTAGTATCTCGGCAACAGCCTTTCTATCACCATATCATGGAAAAAAGTCTACGCAAAGACACAAATCCATTATTTATTTATACATGGGCCTACATATATATAGGCTATGTGTAACAAAAAGGATACATATATATGTCACTAACTCTGGTAGTTGCATCGTTTGAATCCGAATCATCTAAGACAATAACTGCAATAGATGTAAGTTACTAGCCTAGACTAAGCTTGAATGTTACTCGTAGACCTATTTGAGTTTCTCCATCGAATAATAATAGACTGATTATCACACAACAATGATTAATTTAAATTTTTTATATCCAAATATAAGTGGTCGTTTATATTGACATCAACTTGTATACAAACGATCATTTATACCTGGTTAGAAGAAAATAACAATCATCTCATCGTTGTAAATGTCGGAGGAATGAACTCAAATACGATTATCAATATTTTACAGGCAATCTGTTCCTTCCAACAGTTCTGTTCGTTATACAAAGTTGAACATCTAGGCCCTACATGATTTGAAATTCCGCCACTGCATTTTCAGGTGGTGCCAGTCCCCAGCCTAGATAAAGGAGGGGAAGACGACGCTAATCATCTTCGTTATGACGCAGAAAAGCAGAATACTACATGACTCGAAATAGGTTTCGTGTGGGTCGATTACTTCGATTATATCTGTAGACTTGTGTACGCTGTTGTGTGCGCACTCCGCAAGATAAGACGTCAGAATTCTTGTCTGTATCGGACTTATAAGCAACACAAACGAAACTTTCTGAACTCATGGTCCAAGAATAGAGTTATGTCCCACAAAGTGAAATAAGTAAAGTTGAAAAAACGCAAAAATAGACTAAACAATTCCGCTGACAACCAAGACTTCAGAACAAGTGTACACGAAAGTATATCGAGAGCTTCTACGCTTCTAAAGCTGTAATGACAATTTCTAAAGTAGCAAACATGAAGGTGATGATGATGATGATGATGGTGATGATGATGATGGTGGTGGTGATGGTGGTGGTGGTGGTGTGGTGGTGATGGTGATGGTGATGGTGATGATGATGATGATGATGATGATGTTGTTGTTGACGATGATGATGATGATGATGATGATGATGATGATGATGATGATGATGATGATGATGATGAAGAAGAAGAAGAAGAAGAAGAAGAAGAAGAAGAAGAAGAAGAAGAAGAAGAAGAAGAAGAAGAAGAAGAAGAAGAAGAAGAAGAAGAAGAAGAAGAAGAAGAAGAAGAAGCAGAAGAAGAAGCAGAAGAAGAAGAAGGAGAAGGAGAAGGAGACGGAGAAGGAGAAGGAGAAGGAGAAGAAGAAGAAGAAGAAGAAGAAGAAGAAGAAGAAGAAGAAGAAGAAGAAGACGACGACGACGACAACGATAACAATATTGACGATTATACAATTCACACCATGAAAGTAAAGCAAGTATTTTTGTTGGACCTAAGTATAAATGAAAATTAAAGTTCATGTTTATAGTTATTCATTGAGCTGCCTAAATTTCACACTTATTATTCGGTTACCATATATAGGATGTGCTTAGACCTGAACAATGGACCACAGATGAGTCATGGAAGTCATTTTCGTGTGTGTGGGCGTGCGTCGATGTGCTGCCGGTTGCTGCAGCTGAGTTTATCATTAGATGGCGACCTGTCAAGACTCGCCTTGGCCCGAATTGCTCTTCTTGTTGGAGATGATGACTGGATGGGTTGTTGCTACAGTCTGGCCAGATATCGTCAAGTGGACCATCTCAGGCTTCGCAGAAACCATCGCATGCTGCATCCACACAAGCCACGCATCCCGGCATCCGGCATGCAGGACAAACGAAGGAAGAGAGCGTGGCATGTTTTTATTTATCGCACGCATGCGCACACAACCACCTGCGTACACACGTTTTTACTACACACGAAATAATTTTTTTATCTATTCAATAATTCCTTAGATTTGGCCTATGTACTTGTGTTTTTCATTAGTCGGTGTTTAACGACATCCTATGACTATTGTTGATGTAGACCTAACTTCACAGTACAATCCACAATATTTGCAATATATATATTATATAATATAATACATATATCACAGCTGACCTGGGTCCCCTGCTTGCGGCTGAGTCTGTTCGTAGCCAATTATACGCCGATGACCTTCAGGACTATGTCCACTGCCCTGCGGTCCAGGCTGCTGCTGCAGTAGGAATGATGAGCCAGGCAACCGAGATCCTGCTTGGATGTCATCGAATCGCTTAAGGCTCAATTCGGCCAAAACTCAGCTAATCTGGCTTGGCACCCGTCAGCAGCTCGCAAAAATAGACTTTGGATTCCTTGCCAAGGAATACCCACATTTTACCTTCCTAGCTTCAGTCCGAGACTTAGGAATCACCCTAGACCAGGAGCTTACATTTGTTCAGCATATTAATCTCCTCTGCCGCAGCTGTTACTACCAGCTGCGACAGCTCAGGGTCATATCTCGCTCCCTCTCTCCTAGTTCAGCATCTACACTTGTTCATGCTTTTGTGGTCTCCCGCCTCGATTATTGTAGCGCCATATATGATGGACTCCCAACCTGCCGATTGAAGTGCCTCAATCGGGTCCTACGCACGGCTGCCCGGCTGGTGGGTGGCATCCCTAAATTTGGCCGGGTCTCTGAGTATATGCGGGAGGTGCTCCACTGGCTCCCCTACCCGCAGCGCATTGCTTATCGGGTCTCAGCTTTAGTTCGGCGGTGCCTTGAGGGCTTGGCTCCCCCTTATCTCCGGGAACTTTGCTGCTCCACTGTGGCTGTCCAGCGTCGTGGTTCACTTCGCTCCGCAGCGCAGGCTGAGCTCCTTGTCCCCCGTGCACGGACTGCTATCCGGCAGCACCGTGCCTTCTCTGTCTCTGGCCCAGCGACCTGGAATGGGCTCCCAGTAGCGCTGCGCCTGACCCCGATAAATTGCTCTTCTCTGTTCCACTCTTGCCTTAAAACTGTCTTGTTTGACCGGGGTTGGACTGGGAGCGCTCCTGAGTAGATTACCTTGAAGGGGCGCTATATAAGACTTCTGTAATAATAATAATATATATATATATTATATATATATATAATGAACGTATTACATTATTTAAATGAACATAATAAGTAAATAATTGAGCTGAACGCGTTGCTTTCAGATCCCTTCCACTAAGCACGCTTCGGGTCAGTTTCTGCCTCACATGCTGGCGATCGGCTGTATACGCATTACAAATTACAACTTGCGGTTTGACACTTGATGACGAGGCAGTTAGAATCGTTTTTAGCCTCCGTCTTGGCACCACTCTCTGCGAACCGCATACGTGTAGCTGCGGCTCTTTGGTCACGGCTGACGGTTCTCACGGGCTACCCTGTGACCTGGGCCTCAGCCGCTCGTCTCAACATGCCACTCTAAATGATTTGATTTGCCGAAGTCTGGTCCGCGCCGCATGGCTACCCTTCCATCAAGGAACCAGTTGGCCGCTTTAGAACTGATGGCAAGAGACCAGACGGGCTTACACTAATAGGCCTACTATGGCGTGCTGGACGAAGCCTCATTTGGGACGCTACGGTGACAGATACTCTGACCTTTTCCTACCAATACCTAGCACTTCAGCGACCGCGGGTGCTGCGGGGGCTGATATGGCAGCTATTCGCAACAACGCGAAATGTAATCAACTCATGGCTATTTACCACTTTGTCCCATTGGCCTTCGAAACCCTGGATCCCATAAATAACGATGGTATGGCCTTCATCACGGCGCTGAGACAGAGCCTCAACATCGTCTCTGGTGATGTACGAGAGACATTATACTATGATTATAGCTTTACCAACGCCTGGCATTGACAATGCAACTCCTTTCCGCAACACTTTCTCTGTATCAGAACTGGAAGAATAGTGACCATTCCAGATTTTTCTCTTTTAATTTGTATTTAAGTCCCCGAGGGTTCATGTGTACCTGGGGCATAAATAGATATATAGTATGTGCGATAGATTAGAAAAAAATAATCCTTAACAAGTTTATCGGAATTCCACGAAATAAAAATTCGGTCCGACGAACTATCTAACGATTTCTTACGCCTGCGAAGTTGACTATTCTGTCACAAATATCAGATTCTCTATGTAAGCAAAAATAAAATTGATGTTTACAAAGTGTCTCGTTCCAGCAATGACCCATCGATTCGGCCAAATCTACAGAACATCCAAGACAGACAGACAGACAGGCAGACGGACAGAAGTATTCAATCTAATATGAGAAGTTCTATAGCGCCTCTGTATAATAGGCTCGATTATCGTTTCCAAGTAAAATCAATGCGCACGGCGAAATCCGAGGTTAATGAAGTTGAAAGGCAGACGAGAAATCCAGGAAGACTCGTCTGTCCGAGGCAGAAATGAGTATTCAGTAGAGATCCCAGGGTCAACAAAAACTCTGCAGAGCAAATATTAAGTGCCTCTGGAATAGAGTCCGGGACCCAGGGTCGGCGACGGAAAGGCTGCGTCTGCCGAGAACTGTCCTTATTTTAGGTACGGTCAGGGTGAAGCAATCAGACTATCTAGAGTTCTAGACGAGTAATGTGAGCAGCGATGGGAGTTAGAATAAGAGTTATCAGCAATAGGATTTAGCATGGGGCGGTAAGCGATACGTGTTAGAATAAGAGTGATTAGTATTAGGAGTTAGCATGGGGTGATAAGTGATGCGATTTAGCATGCATGGGTGACAAGTGATACGAGTTAGAATAAGAGTGATTGATTAGCAATAGGAGTTAGGATGGGGTGAGAAGCAACAATAATTAGCATGGGGTGAGAAGCGATAGGAGTTAGAATAAGCGTGATTGATTAGCAATAGGAGTTAGGATAGTGTGAGAAGCAGCAAGAGTTAGCATGAGGTGAGAAGCGATAGGAGTTAGAATGGGGTGATTAGCAACAGGAGTTAGGGTGCACCATGGGTGATTAGCGACAAGAGTTAGCATAGAGTGAGAAGCGATAGAAGTTAGAATAAGAGTGATTGATTAGCAATAGGAGTTATCAAGGGGTGAGAAGCGATAGGATTTAGAATAAGAGTGATTAGCAGGAGTTAGGATGGGGTGATTAACAACAGTAGTTTTGATGGAGTGATTAGCAACAGGAGTTTTGATGGGGTGATTAGCAATAGGGGTTAACATAAAGTGGTGGTTGAAGTGCGAAACCTTATAGACGTGAAATTCGTTGTTGAAAAGGATTCACCTTTTCACAGGCAGCCAAAGCAGTCTGATCGAAAGATCAGTTCTGTATTGTATTTAAACATTTATAAAGCTCCCCTAGTAGGGTGAACCGTTCAGAGGCGCTCCCAGTGCTCAAGGCCGAGAGAAAAGAAATAAGTCTTGAGGAAAGCAAAAGAAGATGAAGTTCTGTGTGTTTGTACTTGGAGGTTAATAAAGTGACATGTTTCTGATCCATGCATACAGCACCACACTCCATGTCATTGTTCTAACCATTGTTTTCAGTCCTCCTCTCAACAGAACCCTTTCTAATCATAAAATCGTCCTTGTCCATCGCTATTCGTTTTATTTCATTATACCGTTTTGCATCTGCTGCAATCACGCTCTCGTTGAAGCTCTGGGCATCTTAGTCTACATAGCTTAGTAGTAATATTATTATGAATCGCGTGATTTTTATTCTATGCAGCATGTGACGCACATACTTATTTTCTATAATGCAGCTTAGTAAATTATGTACGGCTGGTCTTCTTGACTGCAGATGATTCCGCCTTTCTGCTTTGCCTCTTGTGACCCGCACAGTTTATCTTTTCAATACTGAGTTATCGAACGACGAATATATGTAGTTGCGCGCAGCTGAACAGCCATGCAGCTCTCAATGGACGACAACGGAAATCGTAGATGAATTATTACGGATTTCAGCATCTGCTGCAACTAATTCAGAGATGAACGATTCATCCGGGGCACCTGTTCTGCAAGCAGTGATTCATAAATACATACACACATACATACATTACATACACACATGCATACATACATACATACATACATACATACATACATACATACATATATACATACATACATATATACATACATACATACATACATACATATACATACGCACATACATACATGCATGCATACATGCATGCATAGTTGCATACATGCGGTGGCCTCTGTTCGGCTGATGTGCCAAGCCATTGATGCCCTTTCCTTATGGATGGCCTCCAATCGGCTTCTCTTAAATCCTACGAAGACCAAATTTATATGGCTGGGCAGCCGTAGACAGCTAGCGGGCGTTGATTTGCACCTGCTAACCCGGATCTTCCCTAATATTACTTTTTCACTCACTGTCCGAGACCTCGGTATCACCCTTGACCAAGAACTTACTCTTTCGCAGCACGTGAATCTGCTTACCCGAAGCTGTTACTATCAGCTTCGTCAGCTTCGAGTGGTCTCTCGTTCTCTTTCACACGATGCTGCTGTGGTTCTCGTCCATGCTTTTGTTACCAGTCGAATTGACCATTGTTGCTCGATTCTAGCTGGTCTCCCACTCGGAGTCTTAGGGCGTCTGGATCGGGTTCTACGCTCAGCCGCTCGACTTGTCGGGCGTATCCCCAAGTTCGCTCCTGTATCTGCCTACATGCGCGATGTGTTGCACTGGCTCCCTATCGCGCAGCGTATTTCCTATCGGATCACTGCCTTAGTCTCTCGTTGTCTTCTAGGCTGCGCTCCATCTTACCTTCGTGACCTTTGCCGCCCGGTGTCCGACGTCGTAGCGCGTCGGGCACTACGCTCCTCGGCCAGAGGGGAGCTCTTGGTCCCGCGTGCTCGTTCTTCTATTGGGCAGCGCCGGGCTTTCTCAGTTGTGGGTCCCTCCACTTGGAATGGGCTCCCGCTGGAACTGCGATTACTACCTCTGAATAATTTGCCTGCATTTCATAAATCGCTCAAATCTTTCTTTTTTAGCCGTGGCTGAGCTGGGAGCGCACCTGAGTAGGTATCTTGAAGGAGCGCTATATAAATCTTCAGAATGAATGAATGAATGAATGAATGCATATATACACACATGTCACATATACATACATGAATACATACACACACAAATGCATGTATACATACACGCACATACATACATACATACATATATACATACATGCACAAATGCATGCATGCATACATACATACACACATACATACATCACACAATTACACACATATACATACATGCATACATGCATACATACACACATACATCCACATACACACACAAATGCATGCATAGATACATGCATACATATATACATGCGTGCATATGCACAATCATAGATGCATACAGTCATACACAAGGCATCAACCAATCTGGCGTCCCGAAATCCGACAGCTGCAGTAGACCTACGAGTCAGATTCCAGTCAATATCTGGCTTGGTGCTAACAATATTGTTAATCGACCCGTTGCTCATTTTAGTCGCCAGATGTTCGTTCGATAGCGCAAGTTAACTGCTCTTTAAATGTAGGTCCAATTACACGTCTATTTTTAGATTTCATTTTAGCCATATATCTGTGAGCTTCATAGAGTCTTGGCTAGGATACGTGACTTCAGTTCAGAATCTAATTAAACCTAATTTAATCTGATCTTATATGATCTGAATTTAGATTTCTACTGAGTTGTTATAACACGAGGCGTTAATCGAGGGTCACTTCGATATTTGAATGTTACGCTTAAGTCGCACATACGCGCATGCGCACTGTAACTGAATATTCGTGAAATCGCTGGCCGAAGCTATCTTCTGAAGGGGCCAATCGATAGGGCTTCGAACTCTAGGCTCGCACGATTTGTCGTCTAGAGTTAATCTGAGGAGTATTTCTTTCAATATGTTGTGGTATCTTCCAAATTAAAACAGTTCAATCGCCAGTATAAAAGTTCTGTACGCTCAAATCAGATTTTAGTGACCAAAAGTCAGCACTTAGTCAGTATGCATACGTTTGAAACTCTTATATGACTGAGTACAAGATGAACTATGTCTATAGCATCTTTGCGTAAAAACATTTTCCATTTACACTCTCTAGCTTGACGTTTCTTGTCAACAGAATGGTCATCCATGATGGCGTTGAGCGTTCGAAAGTGTTGCGATTAGTCAGAAGATCGTAAAAAACGGAATAAAAAAAATCCTTCTGTGAGATTTGCATATAGGCCTACTCACGAAGAAAGGAAACAACTGAGACAGCTATACAAAGTCGATCGATTAAATCACAATCTTGCTATGCGCGGCCTAATGTAGGCTTGTTCGAATCAGTTCGTTTGACTTTGAATTATGTCGTCATTTGTAAACATCGACGTCATTGGTCATGAATATTGATCATTTGGAAGCTGACAGGGCCAGCGACGTCACAATTAAGCCCGTCACAATTAAGCCTCCTCGGCCAGCGATAACAGTAGCAGTGCGCATGCGCGTATGTGTAACTTAAGCGTAGCATGCAAATGTGGACATAGTGAATGAGGAAGTGACTTTTTGTTCGTTTATATATAGGGCCTATATAATATGACGTCTGAAGTGAGGAGCAGACGTCATATTGGAGTAGATGCAATAAACTGAATAGCTGAATATTAATTTATGTCTGGGATCTTAATAGAACAATAACTCGATATTGCAAACGCCGAATATGTAGGTCTATGTCTAAGAAACTTCGGTACAAATATTACCAGCAGAAGAGCAACGATGAACCGAAGACCCACAGATCTAGAAAATTCACAACCGCCTGACGAAATAATTCAACGTCAAGTTGTCTTTTTTCTCGTGTGAGGCCACCATAGTTACAGCATTTGGCTGGTCCGCTGGATCCAAAACTGTAGGTGAACGATGATTTCCACTGAATAAGTAAGTGAATGAGTAATAAAAAGTAAGCAAGTAATCAAATAAGTAAGTACGTATGCAGAGTCTAGACACTTAATACATATTTAGCGTCCTTCAAGTGTCTCTCAAAATCGCGTGTATGCATGGAGCAAATGGAGTGCAGTTCATGATCATCATAGAGTCACCACTGGTGATCGTAACTGTTCTTGAAGTGAAGAGCCAGACACAGATGGTGGTCCAACTGGTGTTACTGACATCGAGAGTCTTCTGATTTGCAGAGTGGAAATACACGTCCTTCGGCGTCAGAAGGCTGTTGCTTCAGCAATAAACTGGATGAGGTTCCTGGACTGTTTCTATATCACGACTGCTTTTATCGCGTGATTCCATTCCTTTCTGAGACTCTGGTATAGACGCAGAGGAAATGAGTTGAGTCTAATTTTGGTTGACAAGAAGCCAATCCATGTGGAGAACCCAATATGGCAGCAAACTGTCAATATCAATAATGAGCACAAAAGATGTAATGGACCACCTGTCAGCCTCCGTCGTCTTCCCTTGCTTCTCCTCTTGCTTCCTTGCTTCCTTCCTGTCTTCCTCTTCTTTCCTTCTTTTGTGCTCTTCCTTTACTTCCTTCTCTTCTCATCATTCTTTTATTCACTCGTCTCATCACCAACAGCTCCGTTTATAAGCAGGACATATGAAGCCCTAGTGACAACAATCCCGTCTGAGTTTCATATGTCCTACAGATGACGTTGCTGTTGGAAGTCTTCTCCATCTCCTCCAATATTCTTGCCTCCAGTTCTCTTGGCTTCCTTCTATTTCGCTCTTCTCATTGCCTTCTTCTTTGATCTTCCCTCCCTTGTTTTTGCCTCTGATCATTAATCTGGGCTACTTCTTCACGCGTCTCTTCCTCTTGTCCTTCTCATCTTACATTTCCCTGCTCTGTCTTTCATCGTAACTCATCTCTCCACATTCTCTTCATTTTCACCTTCCGTTTCTTAATATTTCCGCTTGTATACTTTATTTTCTAACTAATAGTTCTTGTTCTTGCTATTGTTTGAATTTTTGGTCCTGCTCCTTCTCCTACTCCTACTCCTCTTCTTCCTCTTCCTCCTCCTCACTCTTTCTCCTCCTCCTCCTCCTCCTCCATTTACTCCTCTTCTTCCTCCTCCTCCTCCTCCTACTTTCCTCTTAGTCCTCCTACTCCTCCTTCTCTTCCTCCTCTTCTTCATCCTTCTCCTCTTACTCCTCGTTCTCCTCCTCTTTCTCCTCCTCTTACTCCTCCTCTTACTCCTCCTCCTCCTCCTCCTTCTGTTCCTCCTCATGCTCCTCCAGAGTACAATGCAGATTTTAGTTCTGACAGTTTGATGAGAAGTTGATTAGTCGTGACCTCGAGACTGACGGCGTCGAAACAGTCGCCGTTGTCTCGCGAGATTAAGTTGGCGATGGTCATTGCTGAAAAGAATCTGTGAAACGTTTCAGTGGACAAAGGTCAGCTTCGGAACGCCGTCTTCAGTTGCCCCAGATGTCTGCATGCATTCGCAACAGACAGTTCTATGAACAGTTGAACACCAGCCACAGAATAGCTTTTCGCTCCTAATCATTCATCAGTCTGCAGGCTGTTAATTTGTGCGTCAATCTTTTTTTGTTGAATGGACCTACACTTGTTCCTATCATTCCTCTACTATAAATGGTGTTAGTCTGTTCTCAAACTGTAGAATAAAGTTTATTTTTGAACTTCTATTTCATGTTGCATCATTTGTATTATTGGTCCTTAAACTGTCATCGTGTTTTCACTTTTTGTACGTAAGACAATAGCGTTTGTAAAGTGCGTTAATAGGGCTTACTTACGTAACAAGAAAACCAGCTTAATACTGCTATATTCGTATGAACTGACTTGAAACTAGGTGTTCTAGAGGGGTTAGAGGTCTTTCTTCTTCACTGCCATAATGAGCAATTAATTTCGTTTAAACCGCCATAGCTACGATCAATTTTAAAGGATGGCGTGCGAAGTAAGTTCTATTTGCCGGACTATATTTTATGCTAGTCCACTGTTTCCGATTTTGGTAATTCTCTAGCAAGATCGTTCAAGCCTGTAAGTTCGACAGCGCGCTGAAACTTGACAGATCAGCCGCTGGGGCGCTAAATAAATTCCTTTTCTAGCAGGAACAGCCATACAACAGACGACTTGATCGATGACGACAGAATAATGACGGTATAGTACGGAATGTTGTTACGCCTGTCGTTACCGATGAACGTCACCGGGAATATATTGGTTTACCGGTTTACGGTCCGTCACTAGTCTAAACAGCAATTACTCTAACGTTCCTGTTTATTCGTTCTCCTGATAATGACAACGTGGATGGATAAAACTTGGCGGACCCCAGCAGCTATTTGCACGGCGCCTTATTATCGGCGGCTGACATAGTAGCGAAGAAAGTCAAACAAAGACATGAGCGCACGAGAAACACTTCGAGACGTTTCGACCTCCAACAGCGATTCTATTGATTGGTGTTAGTACGCCCAAGGGTTGGAGTTTAGCGGCATGAAATCGAGGCACACGGCAGCCCCATCATGGCGAGTGCCTGTAGGGCAAGTACTACGGTGGGTCTTCGATGATCCTCCCTATTCGCTTGATTTACGAAGGCATATTCCTCTCCCTCCGGTGGATACAATCTTCATGTCGAGTTGGTCGAGGGCTGATTACAACGGGCTTCAACGGCGAGGAGGTTTACGATGCCAGATGGAGCCACAAGCAGATGGGAGGAAAGGTGGAGGAGGAGAAGGAGGAAGTAGGGCAAGGAAAGTGGACAAGGAATACAGGAAGTAGGAAAAATAAACGCGGGAAGTAGATCAACGTGGTGAGGAGGGAGAGGAAAAAGAAGGGGAAAGATGAGAGCGAAAAGGCGCAAGAGAATGACGGATTGAAGGAGAATGTTGAAGATGAAGAGGGTGGACTGGCTGATGAGGAGACGGTGGCCATAGAAACAGAAGGAAACAGGTGGCACATTAGTGGGCCTAAGTGCTGTGTGAAGAAAATATTATGTTCAGGCAGATGAAGAGAACGAAGCTGAGGCAAACGGATTAAGGAGAAAACAAATTAAGACGAGAGAGATCATAATGGAATATTTTTAAAAGAGGAGGTTCTGAGAAGAGTAGGGAAAGGATCGGGAGAATGAGTTGGGAAAGTGGCCTAATCACTAGGTCTCTAATTGAGACAGAGACAGACAAGTAGGAAGAAGAGTTACCAAAATAGGAAAACCTGGTGAAAAAAGGTTTGGCAATTGGTAATTATGTATGTATGCATCTAGGCATGCATGTATGCCTATGCATGGTACAAGTAGGCTATGCATAAATGTATGATATAAATATGTGTGTATATGTATGTATGTATGTATGTATGTATGTATGTATGTATGTATGTATGTATGTATGTATGTATGTATGTATGTATGTATGTATGTATGTATGTATGTATGTATGTATGTATGTAATACTATGTATGTATGTAATCTATGTATGTGTATGTAATGTATGTGTGTATGTAATACATATGCATGTGTGGATGTACGTTCGTATGTATACATGCATGTATGTATATATGCATGTGTATGTACGTACGTACGCATGCATGTATGTATGTATGTAAGTTAGTAAGGACGCATGTATGTATGCATGTATACATACATATAATTATATAGCGCCTTCCAAGAGCCCTTCAAAGGTGCTGATGAATACGCGCTGTATACTTGAGCATGTTATCTCTAAAAAAAAACTCTAGAAAAAAACAGAAACTTAATATATTACAGAAGAAAGAGTTAAAGGAATAAGAGTGATGGAGAGGTTTCTCCTTCCAAACCGACCCATATCCCGCTTTCTGCCCCTTTCCTTTGTTCTTTTCCTTTGCTCTTGACCTCATTCGATAATCACCCGTTGATAATAACAACGCATAACAGCATATATAACGCCCTCTAACGGCGGCGACGGCGCTAGAAGACGAGGGAATCGACGACCTCGCTTTGATTTAGTCTCCAGCTGTTGAACCACAATGACTCATGAGACCAGCAGTGGTAGTCCTACACTTAGAACTAAAGCGGTGGAAGTGGGTGGAGGGTCAGTTGGGTGGAAACGCAGTGTGGTTGCAATGGTGCTGGTGCAGTGGGAGATGCAGTGGGACTGTGGGGTGAAGGTGGTAGGTAGTGCGTCGAGTGCGGTAAGCTGTCGAAACTAGAAAGGGCGCGAACTCTTCTGTTGATACGGTTACGATATGCGTCACTTGAAGGAGATTTCTGGAATGATAATACTCATTCTATTACTCTCCTCGTCGGTTTCAAAGGCCGCTATAGTAAGAGATTTGCGGCGTCTGGACAACTTGCCTCTCCTGAAGAAAGACGGATATCTTCTTTATTCTGTGGTCAATTAAATTCTTCACAGGAATTACAGCATCAATAATGCAGCACCGAGCGACCCAGAATGAACTTCGAGACTCTAACGGGTTTACTTGGGATGGCTCCATCACCCCACCGCCCCATCACCTCTTAACCCCATCACTCCATCACCCAATAACCCCATCACCTCATCACCCCATGCTCCATCATCCCATCACCCCATCACCTCATCATCGCATCACCCCATAACCCCATCAATTCATCACCCCATAACCCCATATCACCAAAACCCATCAGCCTATCACCTCATCACCCCATCAGCCCTTAACCCCATTACCCCATCACCCCATCACATCATCGCCCCATCACCCCATCACCTCATCACCTTATAACCCCATTACTCCAAACCCCATCACTTTATCGCCAGCATCACCCATCACTTTATTACTCCATAACCCCATTACCCCCAAACCCATAACTCATCACCCTACAACCCAATCACCCTATAACCCCATCACCCCATCATCTCATCACCCCATCACCTCTTAATCCCATTATCTCATCACCCCATCACATCATCACCCCATAACCCCATTACTCCATAACCCCATCACCTTATCACCAGCATCACCCCATCACTCTATTACCCCATAACTCAATCACCCTATAACCCCATCAGCTCATCACCCCAGTACCCCATCACTCCATTACCTCATTACCCCATCACCTCATAACCCCAGTCCCCATCACCCATCACCCCATAACCCCATCACCCCAGATAGACTGGCAGTTTCCTTCATCATTAGACAACGTGCCTTGGTTTTGCCTACAGTTTGCAGAATCACGAACGCTGTACTCGGATGACCTCAACTGATGACCTCTTGACCCAGAGGCGAGAACAAGATTCCGCGAAGTCTTGGCGCCGGAAACGGAAGCCTGCACTGACTGCTGAGTCTTTCCGAGATGCAGCTGAGGGGGTCATGACCCCGGATGCCGAATTCTGAGCAATTTTGCACGCGAGATTGCTACTGGGCGTTGCTTTCGATATTTGGGAATCTCAGATACAGGGCGTGCAGTCACTGAGCGGATTCTTATTAGATGATGAGTCACGCAGTGCAGTAATGACATCCGCTCTGTACGATTTGCATATAGTTCCATTATACACAGTACACAGTGTTACACACGTTATACATGCTTTTAATTTATCATGTCTTTTTCTCTGCATGTCCTCATACAAACTGATATTTAACCGCTTGTATGGAGCTTCTAGTCTAAAGTGAACCTAAAACCGTCATAGCGCCACTTTAGTCATAACTTTGAAAGACATGGAAAAGGAAATTTACAGTGCACGGTTTTAAATGGAAGAGTGGAAAATCAGATGGAGGGAAGAAAGAAGAAGCAGGAATTGACCAGGTTTAATTGTTCATCACTCAGCCACACCGGTGGTTGATTCCCCTTTCTGCCTCATTTTTGGCTGAGTTTTTTGTCTAAATACAAATAGGAATTTGCTTTATAATTCCGGCAAGTTTCGGAGATTTACGCCGAGAAACTTTGGATTGGGTGGAAACAAGGCTAAAGACTAGTAAAGAGAGTCACCGAATTCAATCACAAAATGTCTCAATTACCTACCGAACGAATACCTGTCCTGTATGTTTCTGGTGGCTCGAAGGTTTTCTGGATGCTGCATCGGCTTTCATCTACCAGCAGTACCAGGGACTTCTGGACTGTCATGAGAGAACCGTGTGCCATGGGCGACTCATAACATCGTCTATTGCTCTTCATTATCTTCAATTCTAAATAGTTCGGGAACTCTGAGCATGATGTCATCTGTCTACTCTAGTCTGGAATCCGTTGGGTTGGCAGTGCGTACGTGCGATCCTGTCACTGGTAACTCTTTAACATATCTGAGAAATGTCTGCTAAGTGATTAATTTTCTGCTTTTAATGACATTTAACATCGTTTTGGAGTAGGCCTACGCAGAGAACGCCCGTGATAAATGTTATCCTCTGCCGGCGCAACACAAATTTCTAACTCTCGGTAGTTTCGTTTCATGGCATGTTATCAGCTTGCTTAACACGAATGACATTAGGGGGTGAAATATTTCTGAACGGAATGACCATGTCGCTTTAGAGTTGAAATCACACATTCCAGACTACGTAGAGTAATGGAAGACTTACTTGGAGCACACCCTGGATGCAGCCGTGCATACACGCTGCTTAATTATAGCAGTTATTAGATGGGTAGCCGTATTTGACCTGGGTATCTACATAAAAGCCGAACACATAAAACACGACCATCAGACACGCTATTCAACCATTCACGTGCGGCTAAGCCTTGTCGCTGATAACACAACCTGCTGTGTATCGCTCGCCAAACGTCAAATTGGCCGCCATTAGGCCGTGCAGAGCGAAACGAGTTCGAACGTAAACCTAAACTTCGCCGACGTTTTATCATCGAGCATCAATCGTTCGAATTATCCAAGGAATGTTTTAATCTTCATTATCCATGTCATGAATGCAAGCGAGCAATCGCAGATCTCCGTAACTAGAAGCAAACATTGTGGATATCTTTGTAATTACAACGACGGTCATTCATTTCGCCTCCGTTCCATGATTACTAATTGATGTCCAATGATGACAACAACATTTTACATGCAGGCATAGAAGGCCAATTGGAAAGTGAATATAATAATAATAATAATAATAATAATAATAATAATAATAATAATAATAATAATAATAATAATAATAATAATAATAATAATAATAATAATAAGGAAATCGCAGAAGTACCAGACCCTCCTTGGCACTCACAATTTTGTACCACTGGCGCTGGAAACGTTGGGCCCCATTAACACCAAGGGCCTAGATTTTATCGCAGATTTGGGGCGACATCTCTCTTGCACCTCAGGGGAACCGCGCGAGGCCAGCTTCTTACACCAGAGAATCTCGATTATCATCCAACGGTTCAACGCTGTAGCCTTCAGCGGTTCTATGGTGGCAGCCCAATCTGACTTGGACGAGGAATAACCGTTCCAGAAAAATAACACACGTAATCTCTAAGTCCCTGAGGGAATGAAGTACCTCAGGGCAAAAAAATAATAATAATAATAATAATAATAATAATAATAATAATAATAATAATAATAATAATAATAATAATAATAATAATAATAATAATAATAATAATAATAATAATAATAATAATAATAATAATAATAATAATAATAATAATAACATGCCAGGGCTTTTCCGTAGCGACGGCAAGCGACCTGACGGCGCGACGCTCGTTCCATGGTCGCGAGGCAAATACATCGCCTGGGATGCCACCAGCGTCCATACATGCGCTGCTTCTTACATCCACTTGACGTCGACAACGCCTGGGGCAGCGGCGGAACTGGCCGCGACGCGAAAAAACATGAAGTATGCAGCCCTTCCTACTACGCATAGCTTTGTCCCCATTGCACTCGAAACTCTGGGCCCCATCAACAGATCTGGCCGTGAATTCATTACAGAGTTAGGCCGGCGACTGACAACAATGTCGGGTGACCCACTCGAGACAATTCACTTGTTCCAGCGCCTCTCTATATGCACTCAACGATTTAACACCGTCGCTTTTCGAGGCACATTTGCACAGTTAATCGTGGACGAGGACCGCTAAACTCTGGATCTTAACGCTTCTAAGACAGTTTCAAAGTGTCTGATGGTTCATTTTAAATAATAAAATTTGTTTATAATAAAAATAAAATAAATAATAATAATAATAATAATAATAATAATAATAATAATAATAATAATAATCTATTCCAGCGGTTGTCAATCACCATACAACGCTTCAATGCAGTTGCCTTCATAGGAACTTTCATGCGGCCAGAAATTGTCGAGTGATGCGCCGTTCCAGAGTAACATCTCCGGATATAGTTTTAGACAACCCGAGGGATCATATCTACTTCGGGTATAAAATAAAAAATAATAATAATATTATGCCCTGACATTCGTTGGGTCCATGGCTGGCTACAGTGGACACCATGGCAGTGGCACAGGACAGCATTGCTCTAGGCCCAACTGGAAGTGCTTATTTACATAGCGCCTCTTCAAGAGAATTCATCAGAGGTGCTCATGTACGTGGGTGTCTGGTACCTTGTATATTTTATTAAACATTTAATCCATGGCAATTACATTAGCATTTTAAGGCACAATACATTATCTGAGCGATGTAGGTCTACATACATACGGACGTATCGCAGATTTATAAGCGCCTGCTAAGCATATCTGAAAGTTAAAAGCTTTATATGATTATATGATTATAGGCCTTTATATATATGATTTGATAGCATTTCTGTGGCATCTAACGACCTTTAAGCTCAGGGATATGCTTCTTCAGGGTTTCCATAGGCAAAATAATATGTATTTTTAAGCTGTTAAATCTCGCTATCCGTCAGTGTGGATACCTTCCAGCCACCGCTATCAACCGACTCCCACAGATCTATTCTATATGCTTCCAATGTCAGACAAAATGCACCAGTGACCGTGGCCATAACCAAGTCATAGCCAGACACTATTGGCCATGCAGTCGAGTCACGCTCTTATTTTAAACTCATCGTATAGCATCTTAATTATATGAAAATACACAAATGATTGGTTTTCGTAACTCGAATGCATTTTCATATAACTAGGATCATGAGTTTAAAATACAAGCAAGAGCACAAAATCATTAAGCTTTGTGGAGTGTCGTCTTCTGATGGTTTGGGGCTTACAGACCAAGTCGTCGTCGTCATCATCATCGTCGTCGTCATCATCACCGTGTTAGCGCGCAGTGACACAGCATTATAGGTCAGAATCTTTTATGGATGTTTCAGAGATTATTTTAATCAAGATGTCATCAGTAATGGTCGGCGACGAGGATGACTTATAACTGGAGCACAATGCTCTTCTGTATATATGCCGACGCAATGGCAACCATGGAGGGTCGTCAAATCGCAGAATCTTGAAATGAATTCATTCCTCCACAGGAAGCCAGTGCAACGCTTCTCGCATATACATTCTCATATTGGGCATGTATGTACTCTCTCCCTGTGTCTGTTCGCTCTGCTCAGTCGCTTGTGTCATTTCGTTCTCTACTTAAAACTTCCCTTTTTCAAATTGCTTATCCACCATAGGCGGCCTCTCTGTCTTACGGGCTGATCTTCCGAATAGTGAGCTGATTACGGCTTAGTTTTGGTGTGCCATCGGTTGCTGCCTTGTGCATTAGACACCTGCGCAATAGAAGTTACTAATAACAATTGCAATTCATATGAATGCAAGTATTTTGTCTGATTGGCCACTACTCGGGTGATACAGGTGAGGTCCGACTGGAGCTGACTTATTCTGAACTTTGGAAGTTCTGCTGGAATGGAGTTACAGTAATCCAGTCGCGTGAGTATGAATGAACGAGCTAAGGTCATGATGGCAGTACTTAACGAAAGGCTACGCCGTATGACCTGTATCCGACGCAGCTGATAGAAAGCAGGTTCTGCAAGCAAATTGATGTCTTCAGCCGTCGACAGTTCACCAGGGTTACATACGACGAATTATGAGCTCCAGTCATCAGGGACTACGTATACGTTAGTGCTTCTTCATCGATCTTAGATCGTGTCTGGCGTGTGGCCAGCCGCATATAAGACTGCGTTTTGGGATCAGCCGAAGCCGGTTTAACGACATCCACGCCTTTACTTCATATAAACGATGGTTTGGGTATTCGACTCACAGGCATGTGCTTCCGATGGGTGGAAAGATGAATAAAGTAAAGCATCGTCCTTCTGGGGTACCTCTGGGGTACCACAGCTCCAGAAGTACTGAGTAGCTCGGTCAGATTAACCAAGTAGCGTCACATGTACGGAATCAATTGGATGCATGTGTCAGAAATAGTACTGTCTCTGTTGAGTGGCCAGACTGGAACTGTGAGGTCGAACACTTCTCAATAGTTCACGCTCTGTGGAGATGTCGGTTTGACCTTGATAATGGCTGTGCGTCGGGAACATAACAGCTATCATAACTGCATGGTTCTTCTTGTGCAGGATTGCATATAGGAAAGATTTTTCAGTAGGAAATGGACTTTCGCCTTTGGGGAATTTCCTCTCAAACTGTTGTAATATTGAGGGAGTTTATCTGCTAACTCAAATGAGCTCCAGTCTCGACGTTTCTCTTTGTGTGTATGTGTGTCTGTCTGCCTAAACGTGTGTGTGTGTGTGTGTGCGTGCGTGTGTGCGTGCGTGCGTGCGTGCGTGGGTTTCTGACCTGAACTTGTTTTGAGAATCTATAGATTCTAGACACCTTATGGCTACTGCTTGTTAAATTAAACCAACCGAATTCAATTCCAAGCGATTCTGTTTTGATTTCTATACGATGATCTGCGTCAGGAGTTAAATCAGCCAGGAGACAAATTAATTTCTGATGACGTATCAATTCTAAGAAGACGAATTTGTCACGGCCATAGGCCTAAATAATTATAGCTTATAGATCGGGACGGATAATTCATCATCCATCTTCCCTGCTTCGATGTATTGCTTTCTTGTGTAAATTATAAATCGTGCGTCAATATTTCGTGTATACGCAGGTGAGGGTATAATCCGTCACCCAACATAATAGACTATAGCTTGAGCTTAAGCTTAGCATTAGCAGTCGGCGCCTTCCGTGATCTCATTTATGCTTGGGTCCTGTTAAGACGAGAATACTGTCTAGGGCTCGAGGCGCATACAATTTATAGTCTATAATATATATATATATATATACATAATTACATTATATATATATATATATATATATATATATATATATATATATATATATATATATATATATATGGGATTGGCCTGTTGGAATGGACCGTCTTTACTGTGGCTTAAGGGAGGAATAACCGGGCATCGATATCAATATATCTTACATATTAGTTGAGACATATATGAAACGAGGTTCTCTCTCTTGTGTCTGCATGCTTGGAAGAGATGACATCGCTTCGTCTTCTGCCCACTATTATGCTGAAGGCGCAGCGCCTTTTCCTTCAACTGAAGCACTTCCAATATATCTAGATCTGTACATGCATATATTATGTACATACTATCCAAACTAACTATGTTATACACATGTGTGCAGATGTCAGATGAGACTACTATGTACATTTACATAAAATTATACATATATAGGCCTATTTATTCCGATGAAATTTTTCCATTTCCAATAAGCTTGCCAATTCTCTTGAGGGAAGAGTAAATAATCAAAAAGTAATTTTAAAATAAATTAAATCTAATTTCTGGATGGGTTAGAGCCAACATATTAGTTGAGACATAATTATATGAAACGAGATTAGATTCTTCCTCTCTTGTGTCTGCTTGGAAGAGATGTTTCCTGTACACTATACATGCCAAACATATAAAACAAAACTCAGCAAGTTCTTGCCACTGTCAGCTACATTCAACTGGTGCCAGCCGAGCATTATAGGTTCCTACTGATGACTATGAAATTGCATAAATAAAGCTTACCAGGTTCTTGTTGTATAAATCGACGCTGAACCTGGAACACATTTTGCACAGGTAACCAAATGACGTCGGCATACTATGCCGCATTCGGCAAAAGTCTTTGGCCACCTCCTCCAGTATCTATATCCAGTTTTAATTTCTCAGTAGGAACATATTTAGCCTGTTGTCGTGTAATGTTTGCGCAAAACTTTCCAGTTCGGTTAAGCTACTGGAAATTATCCAGAAGCCGACCCTCTGCATAAAACCTGCAGTGTGCAATGTCTAGCTGGGGCATTTAGGAATAAAAAGTTCTTATAGGTGAGAGATGCCTTCAAATTCTTTGTGAGGTAGAGGCGTCCATATATGGTTATAACACTGATATAATTCTATTAATTAACGTCAATATTCATTTTAGTACAGTACTGTATTTTTGCACATAAGAGCATTAGCAACTGCATGGATTCTCAAGTTGTAATGTAAATCTAACCGTAGGTCTACCTGTTAGCTTTAGGAAACTCAGTAAAATTAAATGGTTCAGAAATATTTTAAAATATCATATACGGATATCTCGCACATAGCCATATAGGCTATTATACTTGCTACGTATGCATGCATACGTATATTTTATATCAGTTTATACCTTTTTTCATCTAAAGATTTAAATGGAATGTAACATTTCTCCAATATTTAACTCTGTTGTTCGGTTCGCAATCTTGAATTTATCCTCAAGTTTAGCTTATCCATCCATCCATCATGAAGCACATCTGGTCAATATTTCTGAACGTATGCTGAGCAGTTTATGGGAACAGTGACGTTTTACTGGTTCTTTGAAGTTTCCTCTTTTCCTGCCTTATAGCATTTCACACATAACATGTGTGTGGGTAGATATGTATGGACCACTCAGCGAGCGGTGATTTGTACAGAGGCAACGAGGCAAAGAGGCAGCTGAAGGACGTCGACCGAGACAGATAAATGACCTATGGAGCTCCGCTGTTCAATTCCGGGCTGCTCTAAGTGAACGCAGAGCAACCGAAGCAAAGCCTCCGCTGGAGATGCCTGGCATCGATGTGGGGCTGAAGATGCCTGGCATCGATGCGGGGCTGGAGAGTGCAACTGTCGTCTGGAGCTGAGGTGAAGATTGATTCGTCCCATCAGAGATCGCAGCTTCACGACTCTCTGCCTCCATACCACCACCTCCACCGCCGCCGCCGCCGCCGCCGCCTCTACCACCACCGCCGCCGCCGCCGCCGCCACCACCACCACCACCACCACCACCACCACCACCACCACCACCACCACCACCACCACCACCACCACCGCCACCGCCACCGCCACCGCCACCACCACCGCCCCCGCCGCCGCCGCCGCCACCACCACTAAATCTACCACCACCCACATACAGAAGCTGCGTCACGTTCAAGCCCTCAGAATGAACCTATATTACCCACCAATCTCCTCAGTGTCCTCACGTACATATATAAATCATATACAGCGCCATTTTCTTCGGCCTCGGCTGAACTGCGGCGCTATATAAATCATCTTATAATTATTATATATATGCATGTGAATAAATATTTAAACCTTATATGTTTGTATACAGGTATGCTTATATATCATCGTATAGGCCTACGTCAGAATTATTCCTTATATTATATGGTACATGTATTAGCTTATGCATGCATGTGTGTGCATATGTGTGTTTTTGTGTTTATCTATTCGTTTATTTAAGCCCGTGGAATTGGCCATATGTCGCTGCCATAAGAATAATTATATGCAATTCGCTGTTAGCATAGATTTGTAGCTGTGATAAATCTGTCTTGACGGACGTTTTCACCTGAGAATTCGCAGGTCAACACATTTATCCAAAGCACGAAATATGACTCATCCACCTCCAGTCTTAGATGTTGGCCTGCATCTATGCAGTCACCGCTGGACACGTGGCACGTGAGGATTAAAAGTACATGTAATCTACATCACAGCATGCGACTTGTTTAGTTCTGCAGGGTATACGTTGTTCCTCGTATAAGAGATTTCTTATACATGTACTATCTATTTACATATGCATCTGATAAGTATGCAGGCTTAACTTAGGGTGGTCCTCAAAATTAAAAGTTCTCATTTCCTCTTTGAAACCCTCTTGATGTGTTACAATGCCTAGTCAATGAACACGTACCGGAATTTTTCCTTCAATTACGTCTATTTACAAGTTGCTCAAGTTAGCTATCTGTCTCTTTGTTATTCGCACGTAAACACAGCACAGAGTTACTGACGCCAAAACGAGTAGGGCCTACATCCACACGGTTCTGATTCACCGAACATTTAAACAAGAAATTGAACTGATAAAGGAGTCAAAACAGTCAAGTAGTGTCAGCAAAGATCTTAGAGTCGTACGACTCTAAGATCTTTGGTGTCAGTGCATTTACAATACTTAAATGTTATGCAAAACACATGACCAAATACAACATCCTAGGCAGTGTGTTACTATCGGATTTGATCAAGCAACAGCGACATCTTTGCATCATTGAGCTTAGCTCTGTGTTCACAAACAACCGGCAACAAGTATTGTTATTTATCCATATTTTAGTAATCGATTAATTAAAATCCCGAATGAGTTTCCAGACTCGTTCGCCTGCATCTTTCACAACCCCGAGACTTCCTGCAAATTGTTGACTCGCTGGAAGTCATCCGTTCTTTTCCTCAGAGTGTTCCGGGTTGATTCGGGCAATTTCAAATACTTCAAATAAGTTGAGAGTGTTGACTGTCAGAAAGTGCTTGCTGCTCAGCTCAAATTCGCTTTTGTGGCTCAGTGGATCCCCCGGTATTTAACGCCTCGACAATCTATCTCTTTGTGGAACTCTATGTGACTTCATAGACTCTGAACATAATGCAATCTGTCAACTGTTGATGGGAATTCGTTGGTTGGGTTCCACGTGTGTGCGTGGGTCCGCCATTGGTGACTCTTCTAGTTTTATGTGCATTGTTTTGCTTCCTAATGACATCGCTGTCCTTAATGTCTCCTTCCAGACAATAGTCGGAACTGATCGTTGAACATCCAAGCTTTTATTGATTATACATTTCTTTGCCATCCACCTGGCCTAGTGCAACGTGCCTGGTGCCATAACTCTGGAACCACGCGGTGGGTGATTGCCAAGATCTCGGTGACGGTAGGTAGAAGTAACTCAGGACAGCCCTCGTCAGCTCAGCTGCTGGACTGGACGGAGTGTGTTTTCCTATAAACTCAACTGCAGCAGGATGAACGAGCTTATCCTTAAGTGTCGTCTCCTTGTCAATGTGTGTTCAGTTGTCACGGAAACTCTTGAAGATACTCATGTGACCTATGTTCCAGACCAAGGCAGTTTTTAAGATATCTCTCAGGACGACTTCATATATATGATATATATGATATATATATATATAATATATATATATATGCGATGTGGACCTGCCAACAGCAGCAGGTCTTGACCGATCATCTTCTCAATCAGAGAACAAGCACCACCTCAGCAACCAGTATCTGATGCCCTTGTATGGAAGCATATTGCTTTCACCATCCTCTGAATCCCTAGTCCTGTAACACACTCAAACGAAGCCTGGCTAGTTTCGTTTTCTGTCCCGTGTTCAACTTTGATGCACTAAGAGGCTGGTCATTTTGATATATTCATCATAATGTATTAATATTTTATCTTATTTATATCTGGTTTCTTAGTGTTTGATTATTTTGATATTTTGATTCGTAATATTAAATAAATGTAATAATCAGATAGAAAGTATGTAAGTAAATAATAATTAATTGCAATTAATTCTCAGAATGGCGAGAAACCACAGCTAAAATGAAACCCTTCACATCGATTAACTTCTAAATTTTAATCAAATTTGGCAGAATCATTCAGGTATCATGTGAATAGAATTCAATTATGCTGATGCTATTGATGATGACGACGACGACGACAATGACGATGACGATGACACTGATGATGGTGGTGATGGCGGTGGCAGTGGTGGTGGTGGTGGTGTGGTGCTGGTGCTGGTGCTGTGCTGGCTGGTGCTGTGCTGGTGCTGGTGCTGGTGCTGGTGCTGGTGCTGGTGGTGTGGTGATGGTGATGGTGGGTGGTGGTGGTGGTGATGGTAGTGCAACCAATGGCGCACCAAACTTAACCCGCAATCAGGTCCAACGTCCAGAAGATCAGTCCACTGCATGGGTATAGGTATAAATATATGCACATTTGACAATATATAAACGTTTTGCAAGTGCATATATATCATATAGTCTAAGTCTTAGGGGTCTGTTCCTCGGCTCACACAATGTAAATATATATATATATATATAATGCATGTATATATAAATATACATGCATATATATATATATATATATATGTAAATGTATATATAGGAGTCTCATCAGCACATATGTGTATAACATACGTAGCCTCTGCATATATATATAAAATTATATATATATATTCGTATATATATATATAAGACAGCGTGTGTGTAGATGTGCATGTAGGTGTGCTTGTAAGCTATGTATAGTCTCTTAGTCTGTCTACAGGCTGTTTGTGCCACTGCCTTTGATGGCGCATTCAGTTCTAATCCGACTGAGTGCCTATTCTTCGTCAGATTGCTAACACGCGTCTCAATCGCTAGAGGACGCCCCCTCCTCCTCCTT
>OY744606.1:61172342-61477342 GCA_963556255.1 Allolobophora icterica
TGGGCAGCTTGGCCCAGTATGTTCTTCATGGCTGAAGATTTAAATGGGCCAGCGCTGCGTTTCTTTATTTATGAAGCAAAGTATGCCGTGTAGGTACGCAAAATTCCGGATTTTTCACCCTCTATCCGATTCTGTAACTTAAAATTTTATGTATAGGCCTGTCTGTGCGTAGGTCTGTCTATGCCTCTGTATGTGTGTGTGTTCCTGTCTATATGGGCGTCTCTTCTGTTTGTTTGTCTGTCGGTGCGTTGCAGACAGACAGGCAGACAGACAGACAGACAGACAGACACAGACAGTATATGTGTGTATGTGTGTTTGTGTATGTGTGTATGTATGTGTGTGTAGGTGTGTGTGTGTGTGTGTCTGTGTGTGTGTGTCTGTGTGTGTGTCTGTGTGTTGTTGTGTGTGCTATTGAGTTATTTTAATTGCCTGGTGCTGGAGGAGAACGATGAGAAGGTGGCAGACTTAGGGCTGGGAGAGTTATAAGCATAGGCACTGTTTTTAAAGCCGATCTGTTTATAAGGGCTGGCTGGTCACGAGAAGGCTTGTAATCTCATTTCTTTACCCTGAATGACCATTCCATTCCCCTCTGGCAGGCCCATGATAGCACCAACGGGTTGGGGTTTCAGATTCACTCTTTGTAACGGTTTTTAAGCTTTCAGAACGCCGCCTGGCGAATGCGTCAACTCCGGTTTCAGATTCACTCGTTGTAACGCTTTTTAAGCTTTCAGAACGACACCTAGCGACTGCGTCAGTTCCTGTATCTCCTATCTACTGCTCAGACCCTTTGAGCTTTGGACAAAGCCTTCGATAGATATTCAGAAAGGTCTATGCGTGTAGTTTAAACCTGGGCAATGACATCGAACTATTCTTATTTAGATCATCTTCTAAATAAAGAAGACCGGTATCATCGAAAAACGAATACTAATGTGATTTCATAGGAAATAAAATTCTGATCCCGTGAGGCGGATTTGAACCACCGACCTAAGGATTCCCATTGTAACCACTACAGTCCTCCGCTCTACCAACTGAGCTATCACGGGTAACCATTAAATGTGCTTATTCGCGCTCTACTGCATATAACTGCAGGATTAGTTTTATTAGAAGCTTAATGACCATTTAATTCATATTTGTTTCGATGTTGTTGATCGATAAACTGTCATCATATCGTAACTATTCTGCAAAGTAGGCTATACAGCATACTTAAGCGACAAGGCAATTTACTCACACAGCTGATAGTAAACATATGGTGTTGGATAAAGTTTATCTAACGTGTGGTGCAATGGCCGTGATCGTATAGTGGTTAGTAGGCCGACTTCTCGTTGTGGCCGAGACAACCCAGGTTCGAATCCTGGTCACGGCAGTTCGCTGTGGTTCTCTCTCATGGCATACCACCGTCATTTTATGACGTTCAGATATTTGTGGGACAGAGTAAACCACAATTTACTTTAACAGATTTTTAAAGGAATATGCTATATATTGATTATGCTTAGGGCCTTCGTCATTTAACTCTCACGGCTAGAATATATTAGCCTTAAATTTATAATATCACATGACTACAGAACATTTTCTGCACTTAATCGGATCGTGTGCAATGATACAGTTCAAAATTTTCTGAATCTGAATTTTTTAAAAATGCACGAATATTTTAAGTTTACATAAAAAGTGTAAATCGTTTCGTTAGAGCGAACTGGTAAGAAAGGATTAATTATTTGCACCTGGCAAGTGCGTTTGCATTGCCAAACATAATCTTAAAACTGATTTGCCATTTAAGGCATTTATTAACTATCTTAACAGGCATTTGCAGAGGCGTCTATCCCCCGAAGTCATTGGGACACCTTCCCTCCCTACCCTCCTCTTCCTTCCCCTTCCTTCCCCCAATAATGATGACACATACAGTGACAAATCTCCCCCCCCCCTATTTTTTTGATGGAGCATTTGCTCCATGGTTTCTACGGAGTAGACGCTCCTGGGCATTTGGCTCGCCAATTCTACTTTTCTTGCAATTTCTGAACATGCTTTTAATTTAAAACCAAAAAGAGATTTTTAAAATTCTTTCCTGTTTCCAGTTAGCGATTTAATAGTTGATTGGCGATTCAACTTCTTGAATGTTATATTTGATAGAGGCAAGTGAATAATTTACTAATTTCTGTGTTCCGTCTGGGTCTGGCCTTGTTGGCATGAACCATGCGTTCAATAGGCTAAGTATATTCACAAAGGTCTATACAATGTCATAATATTATAGGTTGGACATTGAAAGCGAACTAACAGCGCAAATCATCATCGATTTGACGGCGTCGTTAAATAAACGTATTTCGTCATCAAAGCTAACTAATCTTTAGATATCAAAAGCCGTGATATCAGAAATCACCGAAATACAGTCATTAATGTTATTTCTGTAAGAAAGAAAAATTTGATCCCGCGAGACGGATTTGAACCGCCGACCTAAGGATTCCTATTGTAACCACTACAGTCCTCCGCTCTACCAACTGAGCTATCACGGGCAACTGTTGCTGACGCTTTTCCCGCTGTACTGGACGTTACTACATTCTTAATTTTCATTAGATACTCGATGACCGTTAGTATTTATGCAGAAAACGCAAATTCCACTGGTCGACCTAGCAGACGGAATAGCTCAACTATTATTTATATGACCATGCAATGATAACGATATTTAAGTTAGAGGTAGGCCTATTTAGGTCATTCGTATTCGCATGGTGCTTGCAACATTTCTAACGAAGAAAACATTGTAAAGTTATCTATTTCCTCAACAGAATATAGCTTCGATAAAAACGTTCTTGAAACGGTAGAACTATTACAAATCAGAACAATATTACTCCAGGCGATCGAGTAGGCCTACAAATGCCCAATAAGTGATGGATTGTGCTATCATGATACCAGGTGGTGCAATGGCCGTGATCGTATAGTGGTTAGTACTTCTCGTTGTGGCCGAGACAACCCAGGTTCGAATCCTGGTCACGGCAATTAGCTGTGGTTCTCCGTCATGGCATACCACCGTCACTTTTATACAAATCAGGCCATGGTGTCATCTGCATCTCCTAATCATGACAATTAACTGTATTTCTCTGTCATGGCACACCGCCGTTCATTTTACCATCACTCGTGCTATCATGAAATTCCTCCGTAACATTGACTATCAAGCGTGATCGTGGTAGTAAATATTTCCTTTTTACCTATGGAAATACTTAAGGTTTTTACATACTTTCAAACAAACAACAGGCTCACATCAATTTTGGTCCATTTATAGAGTTTTGACGAATTACGGAGATTTGAAAATAAATTTGAAATAGTAGCGATATGCTTTGTAGGCCCTATACTTGTTAATTAATTTCAGTCGTAGTCAGTGGCGTCACTAGGGCTGGTGTCACGGTGCGGTAAGTCATGGTGTCACCCTAAAAAAAGATGACTTTTTTTTAGGAATTCGTCTCCCAAAAAAACTTTTTTAGGATTTCATCTCGCAAAAAAGTTGATGACCTTTTTTTTTAGTCATCCGCCTGTTTTTGTACTTCTTACATCCTTCTTTTCTTTGACAGGAATTCGTCTCCCAAAAAAAGTGATGACCTCATCTTAAAAAAATGTTATTTTCTCATCTTGGGTGTCACCCCCTCCTAGGGTGTCACCCGGTGCGGTCCGCACCCCCCCCGCACCCCCCTAGTGACGCCACTGGTCGTAGTCTATTCTCTGCTCGAAAACTCAGTTCCTGATTCTCACAGCATGCATTTGATATAAGAAAAAGTTTAATCCCTCGACACGGATTTGAACCGCCGACCTAAGGATTCCAGTTGTATCCACTACAGTCCTCCGCTCTACCAACTGAGCTATCACGTGTTCATGTTGGCTACGCCGAAGTCCACATTCGTATAGGCTACAGGAGCTGTGGATATGCACAAGATCTGAAATGCAAGTTTATCATGTGATAATGCGGTCTTCTTGAATTTCAGTAATCTCTCTTCATCAGCCTTTCAGCGCTCGCAAATAAGCTGGCGCCCTGCATGCGCTTAGCTTTCGAGTGACGCATAATCGCGAGATACCACGATGTGATCCCGGGGAAGGGTTACATTGCTAGATTACTGCATAAATGATAAGAAAACACTTGCTTTTTTAATTACTTATTTTATCATTTTTATTTCGATTTATTATTACTTCAATGTTTTACAATCAATGCTTCTAGCTTCTGTCCCATTGTGCGTTTGCTAATGGTGTAATAAAGAATATACTTACTTACTTTTTTAGAAATTTGGAATTAACGATTGCGATTCATCTCATCATTTGTCTTTCTCTTTGTTCGTCGTTTGCAATTCCTTCTAGATATTGTTAGCGTATACGTGGACTGCATTGATGTGCATCGTCCTTAAGTGCAACTGATCTTCTGCGGCTTACAGGAAAGCGTAGGTTAGGCTTTGGCACACAACAGGCAATGAAGTCCAGTTCAGTCCAATGTGTGCTGAATAATTAATCCCATTGATCCAGGCCTAGACGTAACAATGTGGAAAGATAGGTCTGTTCTGTATAAGCTGTTCTAACGCTGACATACAGATGTTCGTGTGCTATTGCAGCTTTAGAAATAACTGCAGCGTTGTATACGTGGACTAAGAGCTTGTCAGCAGGATGGAGGATCCGGACGACATCCTCCGCGAAAACATTCCACTCGATCATCATGGTGCCAACATTCACCGACCGAGCAAACCAAGGCTCGAGAGAATGGCGTCCATCGGAGTACCAATCGTCGAAGAACCGAAAATCGGTTAGGCTAATCACGACAATAATTAGCCTATTATTATTAATCTTAACTTATCCATACGAACCAACCTCGCTCTAAAGTAGAGCTGTAATGGTAAAATTAGAGGTGAGTACATGTGACGCTAGGCCCTACTGGTTAGTTTTGAAGTTTTCGGAAAAAATTAGATGTGAGTACAAATATTTTTGTGAGGTGAGTATACGGTCTCGAGAGGTGAGGACATGAACACGTTGTACACCCGCGTATACCCTCGACTACAGCCCTGCTCTACAGATAATTAGGGGAAAATCCGATCAATATTTAGACCTAGGGCCTATAGGCCTATAGGGCCTATATATAGCTCATCATTTAACGCTTGTTGAAATCTCCAACTCTATATTCTATGAACTAAAACTGCACGAGAGGGCTATAATAAAAAACTCAACAGTTCAGTAGGAAGTGCTTTTAATATTCGATAACATTGCACTGTGCATGTATCACAAAATACCAGTCTCCCTAAAATCCGCTAGAATTCCTTGAATACATGGGCGCCCGCAGGATTTTTTGCAGGGGAGGTCAGTCACGGCCGGGAGAGTTAGTTGTGTAATATATAAATATGTCATTGATTTATTCAAATCAATCACCGAATGCGATTGATACACTGTATATATCTTTTCAGCATTCAAAGACACGTAAATCTGTGTGCTCCTCATGTAAGCCTAAACCTGTCGCAGTGGTCTGCACTACATACCGCCAAAGTAAATAATTTTAGCAATACAGAAGAAATGAATCCAGCCTGGCAACATTTCAGTGAAATAAAATAAATTTCGGCCAATAATACAATCTCGTTTCTGACGTTTGGACTTTGGAAGAGTGTATACTCAGAGCCTCAGAGGCCCGGGAAGTGTTGAAAAGCTATGTAAGCCAACCTCAGCCAAGTATATATAAGCCGCATACAGACCTAAGGTGGATAAAATTATCAATTATATCCGATATAATTACGTATATATTTTGTCATTTTTGTCATTTTCTACAACCACTGGAAAAGTGTAAGCCCCTTGCAAACCTTTCACTTTCACTTGCTGTGGTGTCCTCGACAGGCGCATCTGAATGTATAAAAAGCACACTGCACACCCACCCACCTACAATCCTCCCATGGAGCCTCCTATAGCTATATATCTTCGCCAGTTATTCACAGTCCAACTACGCCGCTCCTCATCCAATGTAACACTTCGCCCTTCCGTAACCTCATCGTTATAAATTTTGCAAATCGCTCTCTAGCCATAGCTGTTCTGCTTCTCTTGAATAAACTCTCACCAGAATTACGACAAATATCAGATTCTTCCTACGAACTCACCAAAACCTTACCTCTTGTCATCTCTACACATGGCTTTCACTCAAAACATAAAACACTGCTCTTTCACAGTGGCGGCGCCAGGGGTGGGCTAGGGGGTGCTTAGCCCCACCAAAATGTGGTTCAGCCCCCCCAAAGCAAACGCGAGAAATCTCTGAAACTTTGAATGCCCACTTAGGCCCTATAAATAGCAGGTTCCATAGCACAAGAATTTCCCCAATTATTCTAAAAGAAATGATGCGTCAGAAACGTAGCTAGCTAGCCCACTGTGTATTGGCCCCTCTGATATAGATGACTAGCCTAGCACTCATCCATCATCCAGTTAGGGTTGTACAGGCCATCGCAGTGTATGATCTTCAAGGCTTGGCTGCTGCTTGACACATGACCTTGTATAGCAAGTTTTAAGGCCAGAAGACCTGCGCTCGAGGTAGCTGGCCTCTGCACTATATGCCTCCTTCGTCCCGCTCTGCCCACTCTCTCCACATTTCTCTCTCCATCTCTCTGTCTCTGTCTGTCTGTCTGTCTGCATTTAGTAAACCAATACTTGTCGGTGGCCACGCACATATGACCAATACATGTTGCAAGACGACCAAGACCAGTTTAAAAATTTATATATATATATATATATACATTATAAATTTATATATATATATTATTTATAAAAGTTTGAATGTAATTATACAATTTTATGAAAATGCATAATCTACATGCCGTCACAAAGTGCTTGCCCCTTGCTTTTTAACGCATTTTTCGTGCAAAAAATTAAATATTCAGCGTAGGCCTCCAGCCCCTCCAAACCTGAAATCCTGGCGCCGCCACTGCTCTTTCACAGATCTTAACCTGCTTCCTGCTCTTCCACTTGCCTCCCTCACCGCTTCAATTCTGAACTCCATCCACCGTAGCCGTCTGACTGCCTGCCAGGCCTGCCTGACCCCTTTGCACTTTGACCCACTGCTTATAGATTTCAGACCGAGAGAGTACGGTATACGGTTTCCAGTATCCATGATTCTCTGAGCAGTCGCCTTAGCTTGCTGACCCTGAGGTCAGGGCTGGCATTGGCCGGCTCTGGGTAGGTTCCATTAGGCCAACTGTGTTATTTCTATTAATTCTATAGTGCATCAACTCTGGGGTTTCTCGTCAACAGCCAGCACTTGCTGTCGCTTTCAAACTCAGAGAGTAAGGTTTTCAGTAGCCATGATTCTTTTGGCAGTCACATCATGATTTCCAGGGGGGTCACGCGACCCCCCTTGACCTATGCTGCGGGCGCCCATGCTTGAATACGAAGTGAATCTGCTGCCAGGGCTCTAATAACTGTAGGGTTTAATTTTAGGATTTAATTGTAGGGATTAATTGTAGGGTATAATTGTAGGTAGTGGCTGCGATCTTGTTTGACAGGTGGGGGACACTTTAGAACTGATCTGGTCAAAAAAGAGTTTAGAACTTATCTGGTCAAAAAGAGGTCACACAATGTTTTCGTGCTAACCGAGAAAAAACGGTTGACCTTTTTTGGTGTTTCTTCCAAATGTGGGGGAAGGGCAGATGTATGGCGTGTCCCCCACTCTTAAAGGTGGGGGTATTGTCCCCCTCGGCCCCCAGGATCGCCTCCCATGATTGTAGGATTTAATTGTAGGGTTCAATTATAGGATTGTAGAGTTTAATTGTAGGATTTAACTTAGGGTTTAACTGTAGTATTTAATTGTAGAGTCTAATTGTAGGGTTTAATTATAGGATTTAATTATAGGATTTAACTGTAGGGTTTAATTGTAGTATTTAATTGTAGAGTCTAATTGTAGGGTTTAATTATAGGATTTGATTATGGCATTTAATTGTAGGGTTTAATTGTAGAGTTTCCGTCTTGTCGTCTTGTTCTGATGGGAATGGCTTTTTTCGGATTTCTGAACGTCTACTGCCTTCGAGTCAACCTCAGCGTAGCCATAGTCGCCATGGTCAACAGCTCTTACATCCGTGAACTGGAGGCAGTCGGTGACCACGATGATCAGCGGACCAATCAGACGGAGGAGGAGATACCGTGTCCTGAATCGTCCAATAAGACAATCAAAGACGTAAGCTAATTGCCATTCGCGATCAGGTACCATAATTTCAATGCATGAAGCAGCGCCCAATATTCTTTAGAGCATTGTATTAAGCAGTTGGGGATGCACACACGTTGGGTAAGAGTCATTATTCCTGAACAGGGGCGGCGCTACACCAGGGCTCGCCAGGGCAAATGCCCTGGTAAAAAGCCTTTGCCCTGGTAGAATTTGTTGGGGCATATTTGTTATATCATGAGATATAAATTCACTTAATTCACTGAAATATTAAAATTTGCTTTATAAATGTCAAAAGGCGTTCAGCTTCCGGGGGCTTCGGCGCTTCGACCATCTGACCTCCTGACTATAGACAAATATAATAGTGCTGGGGTAATTTATGCAAGCGCGGTAGCGCGATCTAATATGGTCACCATTTAAGCTCGCGCTAGGCCTACCGCGCTCTCCATAAATCGGTCTCTGAACTGGTTACTTGTATGACTGCCCTGGCTATGCCCTGGTTAAAAAAATGTCTACGCCGCCACTGTTCCTGAATTTTCAATCTAAAATAATGGTGGTTTGCGCTGTCACGCAAATATCTTAATGTAATAAAAAATGACGGTGGTATGCCATGATAGAGAACCACAGCTAACTGCCGTGACCAGGATTCGAACCTGGGTTGTCTCGGCCACAACGAGAAGTACTAACCACTATACGATCACGGCCATTGTACCACACGGTTGATAAACATTATCTTTCACCATATGTTTACTATCAGCTGTCTAAGTAAACTCTGCCTTGTCCTCTAAGTAACCTTATGCTGTTTGGTGTATAGCCAAACTCTGCAGAATAGTTACGATTTGATGACAGCTCATCGATCAACAACATCGAATCAAATTATGAATTCAATCAAAGACTGTGCAATGTTTTCTTCGTTTGAGATGTTGAAGATTCTTTCTTATAATTATACTTTAAAATTAATACCTCCGATATATGTTTATGGCTTACTCTCAAGCATTAGGCCCTAATAGTAAATATTTCCTTGTCCCTTCGAAAGAATAGTTAGCCTATTCCTCAGCTAGGTCTTGTGAATTTTGCGTTATAGTTATGAAAATAATGGTCATTAACCATCTGATAAAGTTAATACTGCAGTTATATCCAGTACAGAGTGAATAAGCCCTTCTGTCGGTTGCCCGCGATAGCTCAGTTGGTAGAGCGGAGGACTGTAGTGGTTACAATGGGAATCCTTAGGTCGGTGGTTCAAATCCGCCTCGCGGGATCAGAAATTTTATTTCTTACAGAAATAACATTAGAAAATGTATTTCAATGAGTTTTGATAACCCGACTACTGAGATCTAAAGAATTTTCGCTTTGATGATGAAATACGTTTATTTTACGACGCCGTCATATCGATGATGATTTTCTGTTACTTCGCTTTCAATGTCCAACCTGTAATATTATGGCATAGTACAGCCTACTCGCTTGCCTCTATCAAATGTAAAATGCAAGAAGTTGAATCGCCAATCAACTTTTAAATCGCTTACGGAAACGGGAAATTTTTTTAAACATTTCTGAGTTTCAAATGAAAAGCGTGTCCAGAAATTGCAAAAGTGGCAGAAATGGAGAAACGGATAGCATGATCGTAGGCTATAGGCCTAATCAAATCATTCATAGCAAATGACCATAGACTAGTGGCTGATCAGTTCTAAGATATGTTGGGCAATGCAAATACATTGTCAGATGCATATAGGCCTAATTGATCTTGCATACCAGTTTGCTTTAGCGAAAGGCTTTGCACTAGAGTGCACGTAGACCTTAAGCATTCGTGTTTTTTTAGATCTAAATTTATTATAAAAAAACACGAAGCTCTCGATGAGAGCAGGAAATGTTCTGTCGCTATGTGAAATATAGGCCTAATTATTTGGTATAAAACTGCCGTAACAGTTAGGCCTAACTGATGAAGGTCCTAAGCATGTATAGGCCTAATAGAGTGTAATTTCCGAAATTTCACAGGGTCACAGAAAAGCCACATCTAAGAGACCAGCTTAACACCAGTGCTATATCAAAGCATGTAGGCCTATGCAATAGCATAATTAATATCCCTACTCATATAGAAAATTTCGGTTAAAGTAATGACGGGTTGCAATGTCCCACAAATGCCTGAGTATCATAAAATGACGGTGGTATGCCATGACACAGAACCACAGCTAACTGCCGTGACCAGGATTCGAACCTGGGTTGTCTCGGCCACAACGAGAAGTACTAACCACTATACGATCACGGCCATTACACCACACGGTATAAGTGCTATATCTTCCACCATATACAGCTGTTTGTCGTAAATACTTCCTTGTCCTGCAAGTATTTTGTAATAGCGTACACTGCAGATTAGTTCCGATTTAAAGTTATTACATCGACCAACAACATAGAATCATAGATGTAGATGGATTGAATGAAATGCATAATTTTACGACTTTTTAATGTTTTCTTCGTTGCGATGTTGAAGATTCCTTCCTATATAATTTAAATGCCTCCAGTATATGTTTAATATTAGCTGTTAATATCTGATTTATTAGAATATTATGCGATACAGTTAAGCAGTGGAAAAAGAAATAAATGTTAGGCCTATTGGTACATTCCAGTAAACACTTCCTTGTCCTTTCGAAAGAATAGTTGGGCTACCACTCAGGTCTTGTGAATTTTGCGTCATACGTCTGAAAAATAATGGTCAGTGAGCTTCTCATGAAATTAATACTGCAGCTATATCCAGTACATACAGAATGAGTGTTTCTAACGGTTACCCGTGATAGCTCAGTTGGTAGAGCGGAGGACTGTAGTGGTTACAATGGGAATCCTTAGGTCGGTGGTTCAAATCCGCCTCACGGGATCAAAATTTTATTTATAACATAAATCTCATTAGAAATCGCATTTCGGCAGTCTTGTTGTCAAGACCTTAAACCTCAAGACCAAGACCAAGACCAAGACCTTGAACCTCAAGACCAAGACCAAGACCTTGAACCTCAAGACCAAGACCAAGACCAAGAACTTGAACCTCAAGACCAAGACCGAGACCAAGACCCCAAAAAATCACAGTCATATCCAGACTTCTATTCCTTACTAAAAATTGTCCAGTTATGTTAATGAAAACATGAGTGTTTTCTTTTATTCAAGCAAAACAACTCTAAATGGAGACTACAGAGAATTCCGAATTCGTATTTACAAAAGTCCTTCATGCGAAATGTTATTCCAACTGCCTGTTGAATTTTATAAAACCCAATATGCTCAGAATTTTGTGACCAAGACGTGACCTGTGGGGCCTCATAAAAATTCTGCCATGTGAAAAAACACGGTCTACAAGTGCTGCAATCGATAGCACACAAAGCACCTTTTCAAGAACCGGATGTAAATGTACAAATTAATCATGAGTCTGTTTTGAAATCATTCGATGGTAAACAACCGGAAGTCAAAATAATTAATTGTCCAAAACAACAGTGAAGCCTCATTCACACGGTGTAAGTACTAAAGCAATAACTGTATGAGTAATTGTTGGATAAATTTTTTAAATTCTTGCTATTTATTAAAATTAATGACTGTTCATATTGACAAAAGTCTTGGTCTTGGTCTTGCAAAACCAAGACCAAGACTTTGAACCTCAAGACCAAGACCAAGACCAAGACCTTGAACCTCAAGACCAAGACAAAGACCAAGACCTTGAACCTCAAGACCAAGACCAAGACCAAGACTTTTAAAAACGAACTCGAGTGCACTCGAGACCAAGACCTTGGTCTCGAGGACAACAAGACTGCATTTCGGTGATTTCTGTTATTTCGACCAATGAGGTCTAAAGATCATTTTGATTTCAATGCCCAGACTACATTACTTAAACCTTTGTGAATAGGCCCACTTATTGAAGGCATGGCTCATGCACCAAGGGTCCAAGGTCCGACGGAACACAGGGATCGCTCTAAATCTAAATGTTTCAATGTAAATGTTAGAAGTTGAATCGAAACTCAAGTTATAAATCGTTTGGAGAAGACAGGAAAGAATTATTTTATGCTATTGTATTGTATTGTATTGTATTGTATTGTATTTATGCAATTATAAAGCGCCTCTCCCAGTACAACGTAATCAGAGGCCCTCCCAATGCGAAGAGCCCCGTGAGAACAGATTAGTCTTTACACAGCTAGAAGCAGCAGAAATGCCCTCAGTTAGAATCTGAGAACGAGTCATAGGAGGAAGATCATTCCAAAGGGACGGGCCAGCAGATGCGTGGGCACGGTGTTGAGCCATAGAAGTCCGGGGCCCAGGGACCAAGAGGTCACTTGTCGGTCTAAAGAACAGAGAGGACGACCAGGAGCAACCAACAGAGGTCGACAGATAAGATCACAAAGATAACGAGGAGCTTTGCCCTGGAACGCTCGAGAAGTAAGGAAAATAATTTTAAACTGGATACGCGCGGTGAGCGGAAGCCGATAGGCCTACAGCTGCTCAGACATAAAAGTCGAGATATGAGACTAGCGTGGAAGCTGCGTTCAACGCCGATTGGAGTGGAGACAGACGAGATTTTGGCAGACCAATGAGTAGCCTAATGAATTTCAGTAGACAATGCGTGAGCAGATTAAGGCATGAACCGTGGAGGAGAAAGTAGAGAAAGGAACAGAACGTCGGACAGCACGAAGACGTCTTAGATGGTAAAAACTAGACCGAGAGAGGCTTGAGATATGGTCAGCAGACGAAAGAGTAGGCCTACTGTCAAGAATGACACCCAAGTCACGAACACTTGTCGGGAAAGAGAAGAGCGGAAACCGCTTGGCGAGAGTTGCATAATGAACAAACTTGAGGAGCTGCTGGCGAGTGCCAAACCAGATCAGCTGAGTTTTACAGAATTAAGAAAGAGGCGATTTGCCGCGATTTGAGGACATCCAACAGTGAAGATCGGAGGAAAGTGACTCAATAGATTGACAGAGGGCAAGTTGATGAGCAGGAGGATATATACAGGTGCCCCACATCAGAGTGTTTGGCAAAAAGACGGGGAATGTCAGTGGTAAACAAAATATAGAGAAGAGGACCCTGCAGCACGGAACCTTCAGGAACGCGGAGTTTGACAGGTACCCAAGAGGAGCGAGAGTCACCGAGAATGACCATCTGTGAACGGTCGGTTAGGTACGACCGGAACCAGCGTTTTTAAATGAGATGTATGTCCAGAAATTGCAAAAGCAGCGCAGCATTGGCCAAAAGCCTGACCAGATCGTCAGACCATTAACAGCAAATGGCTCTATTTTGCTAATCAGTTTCAAGATATGTTAGGCAATGCATATGAACTTGCCAGATCCAAATAATTGATCTTTACTTATTTATCAATTTGCTTTTGCAAAACGCTTTGCAGTTATAATGTAGACCACATACATTCGTGTTTTATTAAATTCCGATTGAAAAGAATAGGCTTATAAAATTGCAAGCTGGGAATGAGTGCAGGAAGTGTCCTTCACGTGTAAGGGTGGTGAAATGGCCGTAATCGTATAGTGGTATGCATAGGCCTACGTGATTGTGGCTGTGACAACCCGGGTTTGAATCCTGATCATGGCAGGTAGCTGTGGTTCTCTGTCATGGCACACGCCGTCACTTTCATAGAAAACGGATGTTTCTTGTCTGGTATGGCATACCACCGTTAGGTTTACCTATGTTAGACCTATACATATGCAAGCTTCAAAGCCCCAACTACACTCACTACATTCTTGTCCTCGGATGTATAAGGGCTGTATATGTAATAGTTGTAATACGCGTCTTCCACTGTACAGATAATGTTGTTCTAAGAAGACGAAAGTTCTAATAACATTTTGTTAGAGTCGTTTGTATAGCTCGCAGAGATAGTAGACAAAAGCATGTAGAAACTGTGTTAACCTCAGCCAAGAACCCGTGACAGTGGCTTCTTTTACCAATCGAATGACCGTCACACGGGTGGGTCACTTGAATTTTCGGTATAATCACTTGAATGTGTGATCAATACTATTAACGGGTTCGTAACAGTGGTCTGAATGTGTGAATCTACTCGCTAACTGTTCTGCACTACCTTCCTCTACTTGTTGACACTCATGCCGTATGTACGGGGCCACATGAGTTTCTAAAATATCATCGAAGGAAATAATAATTCATGGAGATTGCCTGATTGTGTAAACCGCAGCGATCAAGTAAGTTAAGTCACTTACTCTGTAAGTGACTTGACTGACTTGATCTCTGCGGTTTAAGCGCCTCTAGTTATAGGCCAATAATGGCAACATCTGTTTTTAGAACTGCCTCAGTAAAAGGTCAATGAATGTTATTAAATCAGTCAGTCAACTTAAAGTGTACATCGACGATGAACATATATAGATGTACATAGTCATCACTATATTATAAGGGTAGGCCTACATTGTAATCCCTCAAGACGTAAAAGAGCTCAGGAGAAGTAAAATTTCTGGTTAATAATTTCTGGTTAGTATTATTATTATCGAGAGGAGTGGCGACGTCGGACGTTTGAACCTGCCTAAATGGCAGAGAACCAGAATGATTATTATTGTTATTACTTTTAGTATTTTTTTTTACCATTATAACAACTTTGTTTCTTCATAAAGCCAACAAACATAAACTGGTAGTTTTCAGTTAACTGTGTCTATACACCGTCATTCAGACCTGGTTTTATTGTTGTTTTTGTTGTTGTTGTTGTTGTTGTTGTTGTTGTTATTATTATTATTATTATTATTATTATTATTATTATCATCATCATTATTATCATCATCATTATCATCATCATCATCATCATCATCATCATCATCATCATCATTATTTTATCTATGTGTAGGTGGGTATGTTCAGCTGGGATACGAACAAGCAGGGCGTCATTCTGGCAGCGTTCTTCTACGGCTACATAACTACTCAGCTTCCAGGAGGAATTCTTGCTCAGCAGTTTGGTGGAAAGCGTCTGCTGCTCTTTGGAATCGCCTGGACTTCAGTCCTCACGATCCTCACTCCTCCACTCACTCGCATCGGCGACTTCCCGGCTCTCGTGGCCACCAGAGTCTTGGAAGGAATTGGTGAAGTACGTTAACATACCACTGGTCCATGCTCCATAGCACTATGAAGTACGGACGCTTTCGATTCTGTTAAATTAGGGTCCACCTATTACCGTTAGGCCTACTACTTTTGGAATCAGTTATGCAACAAGTAATTTATTTCAGTGCCAAATTGCATGTTCAATGATTTTCGGTATAATAAAAAATGCTGCCTTGTAACTTTTATGACTGTTTTTTTCTGGATACTATTCTGCTCATGAGTATCACACCAGTGCCTGCAAGACTATTCTGGGAACTGAATTTGGCACTTAATAGTTTAATGTTTTTACTTAATTTGCCCTGAACTCGCGTATTTTCTCTTGGAGGCTCTTGGAGGCTCCTTGTGCCACCATTGAGAACATCAAGTCTAACAAAACTGTCCCGAACATACTGTATTTTGTGTAATATTTCGTCAAGGGCGGGCTATAATTGAAGGAAGTCTCGTTTGACGTTCAGTATCAGTGATCACGTGTCTTTGTTGTATTTCCACAGGGTGTCACGTACCCATCAATGCACGCGATGCTGTCCAAGTGGGCGCCACCTTTGGAAAGGAGCAAAATGGTCACGTCTGTTTATGCGGGTGAGAAACAACGACACGCATGTTTTGATCAAAAGCTCAGAAAATTATAATTAATTAGCCGCTTTTTAAACTGAAGTAGGGCCTAATAGGAGTTTTGGGTGAGTTTAAATAGAGAATTATACAGTGTAATTTAAACATTGCGTTCGTGTAGTGAATGAAGAATCATAAACTCTCTAAGGTTTCATTAAAGTTAGGATTATCTCAGAAATAATCACAGTAGAAGATATTATAATTTATTCTATCTTATAGGACCTGAAATTATTGAAAACATATAGGCCTACATAATACACACTTAATACATAATGGATAATAATGAATGCATTAAGCATATACCTGCATATATACTAATACATACACACATAGGGACCTACATGCATCCATGTGGAAGGGGATAGATGAATAGTAACACTCTTGCTTGAAGAACATAAGATGTTGAAAGACGCCGTTCGATGTCCGTGAGCTCCCTATAGGTCGTCTCAGCCTTCCACTCCCTACGGGGCAGTAGCAAAATGAGCGGGCGCCTAACAGGCTGCCAAGACGTGTGTTCTATAAGATCTTGATAATTGTGTACTGTCACATTTATGTTTTAATGTAACTAACTGCGGTTTGTCAGTGAGCTTATCAATAAATACGAATGTATGATACATACATAAGCTTACATAATATTATAATTAAACCTTCTTTGGAGCAAGCGAACGAATAAATAATGAATTGTCTCTGATTTGATGATGACGTACACAGGGGCTCAGATCGGAACAGTAATTGCGATGCCAATATCCGGAATCTTGTCTGATTTCTCGTGGGATTCAGTTTTCTATGTGTTTGGTGAGTTTTAAAAAGTCACTGTATACTTGCAAACCTATTGAAAACCTATTTAAAACAGACGCAAGATAGCTTTCCTAGATTTACAATATTGAATGATAATTTTAACCATTTTAAACAATGTAAGCCTATGTGGGGATTGTGAGTATACTGCTGTTAATTCTGTGTTTTAAATTACCTTCATAAGAATCGCAGTCTAAATTCTGAAACCATTTCTATGTATCGTATAAGCGAAATACGTCTCAGTTGAATTCTATTTCTGTATTCCGTGACACTAAGTATATGTAAGTAATGCATTTGTTAACTCACCATGTAGGCCTATCGATCGGGTGAGTGGAGAATAGTATGCAAAATCATAGATTAATACCGATGTGCTACATAGAGTTGCATACGCCACAATATTACTGAACAGCTGTATTGATTGAAGAATGCAGATCTTGGCAATGCATTGTGGCATTTTCTTGTTTTCTTGTGATTAAATGAAGGAGCTCTCGGGGTCGTGTGGTCCGTGCTGTGGGCATTCCTAGCATATGACACTCCGGCTGATCATCCGAGAATAGAACCAGCTGAAAGAGAGTACATCGAAGCTTCACAGGGAATTTTAGGAACCAAACAGGTTCGACTATTCTGTCCATCGCAGTCATACTGTATAGTGTCTTCATCTAACACTTTGTATGTACGTATCTACGTACGTATACGCTTAGATATACGTATTTATATGTATGCAAGTATATATCATGTATGCATTTATTATGTATGTATGTCTGTATATATGTATGTATGTATGTCTGTATATATATATGTATGTATGTATGTATGTATGTATGTATGTATGTATGTATGTATGTATGTATGTATATATGTATGTATGTATGTATGTATGTATGTATGTATGTATGTATGTATGTATGTATGTATGTATGTATGTATGTATGTATGTATGTATGTATGTACTATGTATGTATGTATGTATGTATGTATGTGGGTAAGTATCTGTGGTGGCTCAGTGGTAAGTTCGGCGCCTTGTGACGTGAGGGTTGCAGGTTCGAATCCTACTCTAGCCGCGCTGCGTACGGACCTTGGGCAAGTCCTTCACTCGCGATTGCTCGTGGCGCTTCGGCGTGAAGACTCCGACACAGTAGGCCTATACCAATGCTGTAGTCGGGAGCGCCTCTGAGTAGTAGTAGACTTGAGGAGGCGCTATAGAAATATCCGAAATAAATAAATAAATAAATAAATATATGCATGTATGTGTGCATGTAGGTATAATATATGTACGTACTATGTATGCATGTATGTATGTTGTATGTATGTATGTGTGTATGTATGTATGTATGTATGTATGTATGTATGTATGTATGTATGTAGGTATGTATGCATGTATGTATGTATGTATGTATGTATGTATGTATGTATGTATGTATGTATGTATGTATGTATGTATTTATGTATGTATGTATGTATGTATGACTGTATGTGGGTTTGTATGTAAGTATCTGTGTATATATGCATGTATGTGTGCATGTAGGTATAATATATGTACGTACTATGTATGCATGTATGTATGTTTGTATGTGTGTATGTGTGTATGTATGTATGTATGTATGTATGTATGTATGTGTGTGTATGTATGTATGTATGTATGTGTTATGTATGTGTGTATGTATGTATGTATGTATGTATGTATGTATGTATGTATGTATGTATGTATGTATGTATGTATGTATGTATGTAACTATGTATGTATGTATGTATGTATGTATGTATGTATGTATGTATGTAATACTATGTATGTATGTATGTATGTATGTATGTATGTATGTATGTATGTATGTATGTATGTATGTATGTATGTATGTATGTATGTATGTATGTATGTATGTATGTATGTATGTATGTATGTATGTATGTATGTATGTATGTATGTATGTATACATGCATGCATTGTGTTCAAGTAGTTCTATGGCGCATATCAAGAACCTCACAAAGCACAACTGTCTTTGGCTTGATTACTGGGAGATCTTCATACTCTTCATAATTCCTTCGTTCTATAGTTTATCTCCTTTGTTTAATTTCAAGGACCCATTCTTTTCCATGATTGCTGTTTTCCGCCTTCATCCATCCTTCCAGGTTATATTACACTACTCTATAAAAATATACATCGAGCCTGGAAACAGTCCTACCAATACGGCCAGTCTATTTAATGTTTTCTTGTGTGTGTTTATAGGCGGTGTTTGTTAATGGTTTGGTTGTGTATAAGAACAGGGATCACTGAGAATTCCTTGGCTGTCGATGGCTACATCTCTACCCGTCTACGCCACAGCCGTCGCTCATTTCTGCAACAATTGGGGCTACTACACATTGCTGACATGTCTCCCGGCTTACCTCAAATACATCCTCAAGTTCGACATAAAAAGCGTAGGCAAAACATGATGCTACTAACGCCGCCATTGAACACAGGCATCGTAATCATCATCATCATCAACATCATCATCAGCATCAGCATCACCACCCACCATCATCAATACAATGGCTACCGTGTTGACCTCTTTTCCTCCTGCTTGTGTATCTCCTTATCCATCTGTTCTGATCCCTTCTCTTCTTCCTCGTCTTCGCCCTCCTCCTACTCGGTGTCATTGTTGTCATTAGCATCACCAAACGCGTTGAACATCACATATTCAGCTTGAACACAGAAATTCACACGTGAACGGGATTAGTTTACCCTACGAATAGACAAGAGAATTTGGGCATGAGGCGGAGAAACTTCTGGCCCTGTGGGCGAACGAGGATGGCCATTTGGCCAAGGCCTAAACTTCTATTGGGTCTTAAATTTTTATTGGCTTTCATTTTCATATGTCGCATGAGGATTTCATTCATAGCTAATACACTGACTATGCAGCAGTATATGAATTATGAACCTATTGAAACTTTTCCATCTTAATGACAGTACACAATTTCTCTGCCATAGGTTTTGTTTGTTTGTTTGTGCCGTCGGCTCTAGGAGCCCTAGCGATCGTCATGCCACACAGTCTCCGTTGCCGTCTTGCTACTTCTCCCAGTAGCCCTTGAGTCGCGCTTTGGCCTGGGAGTCCCACCTCAGCGCTCCGGCCTGGGAGTCCCTCCATCCGCGACCATCGGCGTGGTTTGGTGTGTGGCATGACGATTTTCTTGGCATGATTAACAGGGGTGGTTTGCCATTGCCTTCCCCTGGTTTTGCCTGCCGTGCCCGTTCGTTCCCCCTCCTAGGAAGAGTACTTCCTAGGAAGGGTACTAACGGTCCGCACCACGAGAAGGTGGGCACGGAGGACTTTGGTTCACCAGCCCAGGTCGGATCCGAGTCTACGCTCATCAGAGTCGTCGGTCAGGTCGCCTCCCTGCTTTACTCTGTACCAGAGTGACTGGTGAACCTTTGCGGAACGCCATAGGTTACAAAGGCAAATTATCCGAAACGGCTAAGTCCCGATTGATGGAGCCGTCTATTACATAATACAAATGTACAATGACGACTTAATAACTTAAGATACTAGTTAATTAGCCCATAGCATTTAAGACGTTGTTTAGAAACCAACGGAAAATACAATTAGAACAGTAATCTAAAAAACTAAAGAAACTAACTTAATTATAGATACTTGTGCTCAGTTAGTTATGAACATGTTATTAAATGAAATCGAAATCTCTGTAAGTGCTTTGGCATCGACACAAACATAGTTACATACGATGAGTTCGTCAAATTCACTCGGAGAGTTGTGACGGTCCCATCCATTAATTGTGGCGACGCTGAAGGAACGAAATGAGCAGAATTGGGCTTTCCATACGGTCAGAGGTTTATGACCTGGAGGATACCAACACGTATATATACTTCTCCACTAACAGATAACATAATCTAAGTGTATGTACATGCATGCTTTTCTTTAGCGAGTGTATGGCCTCGACCCCGTACATTTTTCAATAAAGCGCCTATAATAGGCCTATATATACTGACTTCCTGGTATGAAATTGCTGTCACAATACGATTTTTCTGTAGAGGAGCTACTTAAATGTTCCAAATACTTTCTACTGAATGGTTCCATCAGTAAGTAGAAAATAACTGGAATCAGTGTCTGGTTTTTAGAACGGCGCGTTGTCTGGTCTGCCATATCTGGTCATGTGGATGATGATGATCTTAAGTGGCGTTCTGGCCGACGCCATCAGAACAAAGCGCATCCTTTCGACAACAAATGTTAGAAAGCTATTCAATGCCATCGGTAGGAGTCATAACTAAAAGCACAGACCTAGTCATCTATGCAAATGCTTCTTTTATCGATAGGAGTCGTATCAAAACTATGCTAAACTCGCCTTCTTTGCAAATGCTTCTTGAGCGTAGAACTTCTAATTCAGTTGCTTCAGGTTAAATAATTGAACGATTATAATACCTTACCATGTGTTATTTTACCTTATCCTTGAATTGTCTTACCTTATCTAAGTATGAAAACGAACAGTAGATTGCTGTAAATTCTTGCCGCAAACTATTCTCCTTAAAACATTCCATGAACGAACGTAATTATCAACTAATGCCTAAGTAAATCTGTTAGCCAGTCAGTCAGTCAGTCAGTCAGTCAGTCAGTCAGTCAGTCAGTCAGTCAGTCAGTCAGTCAGTCAGTCAGTCAGTCAGTCAGTCAGTCAGTCAGTCAGTCAGTCAGTCAGTCAGTCAGTCAGTCAGTCAGTCAGTCAGTCAGTCAGTCAGTCAGACAGACAGACAGACAGTCAGTCAAACAGTCAGTCAGACAGTCAGTTGGTTTATTGGTTCCATCGACAAATCAGTCAGCGATTCAAACATTCAGACTTTAACGTGTATCTCATTAAATCATTTGTTCCAAAAGTAGGCCCTATTTCAAATCAATTTCCGTTGGATATCTGCTTTTGGTGTTCATTGCACCGAAGGAGGCGGCGATGAAACATAAGGAGTACATTAATGCTACTTCAGAAGACCCATTTCGCTTCAAATGATGTTGCCATCGGAGGCTTTGCTAGACTAGAAATTACCAATCGATCTGTGTACGAGAGACTGCATAATATTCCGGTCGCCGCCAGCATATTATACTGCACTCGTAATTGTACTCCGATTTCTCCATTTCCTGTCCTCTAGGTTTCCTGGGACCGGCCGCCTGTCTCGTGGCCACGGGGTTCACGGAGTGCAATGCAGCGGCAGCCGTCAGTCTGATTGTAATAGGTGTCGGCCTGTCCGGTCTCTCGATGGCCGGATGGGGTGTCAATCACCTCGACCTAGCACCAGCCTACGCAGGTAGACTAACAATTGCATAGCAGCGTCAGAATAATCATTGGCATACTAATAACAACTTAACTTAGTAACAATAATAATTAACGCATGGTGGCCTGCTACAATAACCTAGCTTGCTAGTATTTTCATGTATAATGCTCTCAGCATAGTTACTAATCGTCGCAGGCCATATGTTACTGACAAGCTCAGAAACTTTGCTGCTAACGACGGTAACTAATAATATAGCGCTATATATAGAGTGTTCATAGGTAGGGCCTATTGATTGTCTAATATGTAATGGCAGTAGTTGCGTGTTATACAATGTGATTTCTTTTAGAAAGATCTATCTTAAGGTTCTTTCGCGCGCCTTACAATAGCATATTGTAACTTAACTTTAAGATTAACTAATATACCTTATAATAACTTAACGATCGTCGTGTTTGATTCCTTTTAGGAACTTTAATGGGAATAACAAACATGATAGCCACGATTCCTGGTTTCGTCGGACCATCGGTCGTCGGTGCTTTTACCTATAAGAATGTTAGTCAGTCTTCTTCTTCTGTTCTTCATATGTAGGGTATAATTGTTGTGCGTGCATGATTTTGAGATACACAAATCTTCTGTTATTCGCAGTCAGGCTCAATTATTCTAAAAGGAATAAAATTGCGGTAGGCCCTCTAGTTTCGAATTCGTGATTTCTGTTCCAGATAATCTATAGAAAGGCTGTGTAATCAACCTTATTGATAAGACCATTTTTATACGCTACCTATGTAAACTAACTTATCGGAGTTGAGCACCTGCAAAGAGAGCCACATAAATGTTCTGTTTTATAATATAATATAGGCCTACCTATGGTCTCCTCTGTTAAAACTGAGTGCTCCAAAATGTTGAAATGACGCTTTAGAAGTCTTTCATTTGTATAAGACTGAACTCATAAAAGCGGCCGGTGTGAATAAGAACGGTCTTTTGTTTTCATAGCAAACGCGTCAGGCCTGGAGAAATGTCTTCTTGGTATCGGGAGCCGTCTACTTATTCGGCACCGTCTTTTACCTGTGCTTTGGATCCGGTGTCAAGCAGCCATGGGCCACCCAAGTCGACCGAAAGCGAGATGAAGAGAAGGAACTGGAACCCGTTGTTCCAGTCATGGACGCCGACAAATAGGAACCTTCTCGAGCAATGGTAGTTGCGTTGAATTCGGATACACAAAAAACGCGCCACACGCACATTCGGGAAGCATCTATTGTGCATACATTCCTGTAGTATCTGATAGCCTATTGTAATCAGTATTATTTTTATTTGAACTCAGTTTTTATCTAGTCTGAATCTATCGCTTTCACGATACAGTTTTTCCAAAAAGTGTGGATTCGAAAAGAAATAGAAAAGTATAAGAATGAATGAGAGTGATAGACAATTTTAAGTAATCGAGGTCTTTCACGCGTCGTATTGCAAGATTAGGCTTAATTGACATTAACGTCGGTGATTATGTCATTCATATAGAATTATTAGCAAAATCTGCGTTGAGTCAACCCCCTGAATCTTCATATAAGCTTAAGTAAGCAAATAATCTTTACTGATGCAAAGCTTAATTTAGGCTTTCACGTGACAATGAGCATTACAACCCTTTAACTAAAAATTAAAATACAACATTTCATTACATAAAAAAACAGCAACAACTCTAAAGAAATCATAGGCGCCGACTTTTGCTTTTGTCAATGGACAATGGGTGCATAGGTCCTCCTTTACCTCTACCTCTTCTCTTCCCTTCCCCTCCCTTCCCCATTCCCCTCCACTTAGGTAGACTATACGTGAGTTTTAACGGATTTTCGGAGAAAGAAAATTGTTTTCTTGTCAAAGTGTACGAGGTTAGAGAAAGTATTGGAAATCGGTGACGGACGTTCCAGTGTTATAATTTATTTAGTATTTTAATGATAAATAAATAAATAAATAATTTATTTATGTACGGGCTGTGACTGTGAGATCATGCAATGTTGGGTATTTGTGTTGTAGTTGTACTTCTCAAGTTCTGAGATTACCTATGTGTAAAATAATTTGAATTTAGGGTCCGAATTCTTCTGGGTGCGACGCACCGACTGAACTTTCTCTCTGGGTGTATTCGCACACAAGGCTCCCAAAGAGTCGGCGCCTATGAAAGAAATGGTAGTGAAACTTACTGATTAATGCAGGAAAGTTTGGACTGCATAAATGTCATAGTCAATCCTAGTGCATATAAATGCGTGCATCCGGTTTATGGCGGTTTGAGTTTTAAGCGATTCTGGCGCAGGTGGTTAAAGCATATGGTCGACATATATTCTTCACATGCTCTAAGAAGGTCAACCTCTGATCCAAGGTAATCAATGCAGCCAATCCTTGCTGAACTCGCGTTTACCTATAAAGAAAATGCGCTTAGTTCGACTTCATTATAACGCATCTCTCAAAATCATACGAATCTGTAACTTAACCGAAATGTTGGTATAAAATATGCGCTATATAAATGATTTTAAGGCTGAAAATGACGTCAAACTGCGACGACCTTAAGTATTGGCAGCAAATGTCATCAAACCGATTCTGTAGAATCGGAACAATTAAGTCGATATACAACTTATTTTGAATGAACTAATATTATGCATCTAAACATCTATGTGTTTTCAAACTGTGTTAATGCTTTTGTGAAATGTCGCTAGTTTTGCTGAGAATGTTCAAAGCCTATTTGAGATATCGCTATGCTTGACGGTGAACTTTTGAAAATATGGACTAGCCTATTTGGATTCCATAGTGTGATAACATGGCATAGCAAACTTAACTACTTGAATATTCATTAGGCCTATAATAACAACATCGTATTTCGTGTGATTAATCCTTAATCTAAATGCAGATGGTTCATTAGCATAGTTGCTGTAAACTGTGGATATAGGGCCTATATAAATTATATGCAGTAAAGTAGGCTGTAGGGCTGTGTCATCTATTCCTGTGTTTATGTTGTTAAGACGAAACGTTTTCATAAATTAAATTAAAAATTATTCAACTATTACTGTCATCATTGCATATTATATTACGTCGAATGCATTTCGTTCTCTCTGGTTTAATTTCATGACAGTAGTAGATTTTGCTTCACCTCAAATCTGACCCACGTGTTTCTCTGATGAAATAGAGCTATATGAATGCAGGCCTAATCACGCTTGGCACTTCCGGTCTGAATATATGTATATACCTTTGTAATTCTGCGATATATATATATATATATATATACATATATATGTATATACCTTTGTAATTCTGTGTATCATTTACTATAGGCCAACTGCGATCCATCATCGACTTGCAGTTGTCGAAACTTAGTTGGTTCTCCATGTAATTTTATGCTTGGCGTTACCTTCTTTCTTTTAAGTCTTAAATGACTGTAATAATTTAGCGACATCTGCCTTTTTTCGATAGTATCCTTGCGGTGTTAATTGTTGGAGCAAAAGATCGGCTGAGAAGTTGCTGAGACAAATGGTTCTACCCCAATTTAAAATAACCTGATGCTTCACGAAGCGGTGTTGATGTGGGCTTTAATGAAATCGCCTGCAAACTAGGCCTATATCCAGATGAATTACACAATAGGCCACTCATGTTATTTCAAACAGACATGGATAGATAACACTAACAGAAGTTTGGATTTCCATTTTAGCGGTAACGCTGTCTGAAAAGACACAGTCGAAGCTGTTATAAGGAAGTTTTATAAGAGCAATAGCTGTGATCCTAACCCAGTCAACAAACCAAATGAACCACTTTTATTGCTTGTTTATACCATATAAGACCACAATCCAGAGGTCTGCGTTGCTATACATGGGCATAAGGCTTGTCATCCGGTTGCATAGACTGATTGCATATTTTGTCTGAGGTTGATGGCGACTCATTCTTCCTTGGCTTTACCCGTCTGTCCTTTAGCTGGAGCGTTTTCCTCTGGCTTTGGCTTTTCCCTCGACATGGCTTTCTTCAGGGCGTCGACGATTCCGCCAAGGAAGAGGGCGCAGAAGACGTTCTCGAACGGAGAGAAGGGGTTACGGATGTCAATGAAGACGTAGAAGAGGCGAAAGAGAAGGAAGAAGACGACGATGCACAGATACAGAACGTGATGCACCATTTCGAAGTAGCCGAGGCTCCGCAGGACGAAGACCAAAGTGGCTATTAGACTCGTTTTCGTTGCTCTGTATAACAATAAGACAACAACAACAATGACAACATGATGTTTGCCCTTTTTGTCTTTCTTACTGTACTGAATATTGAGCTACACAAAAATATGGGATTTTCTGAGACAGCAACAGTAATTTCCGAGTAATAATTGCAAAGTTAAGCCTCCGTTAATTAACTTTCAAGCATTTCGTGTTGTATGGTCATGACTAATTAGAAACTTACGACTAAACATTAAACGCAAGCGGGTAGGCCTTTATATTGTCATTAATTAGATTATCGTTAACTATATTAGGCCCTATCATTAATTATATTATCATTAAACGCCCAATAGTCTCAGAACTGTCTAAATGCGCCTCGAAGTAGGCTTAAACACTTGTGCCCTATTAAATTACATCAAATTTCATTAAGCAAACAGCTGTAATGTTATATGGGGTCAGATCAAACGAGGAGACTCGCAAGATTCACATACATTAATTATTCGAATACACTTCGCTCTGTGTACATACATGTACAACAGTTGAGGAATTATTGCACTTGTTGAATTTTATTCAGTGAAAGCCAATTGGCTAATCAAGAATTGGCGAGGTAGCTATTTCAGCAACTGGAATAAATTAGCTCTTTGGTAGAAATGATGCAATTTCTTACAGAGTAGGTTGAAGAATTTCGTTGGTTGTCGGAGTCCAAGTTCCTCGAACTAATCTCTCAAAGATCCTCATGTAGAAGTAACCAGCACCTGCAACCATGATCAGCTTCATAAACAAACACACACACACACAAACACAAACACACATACTCACATATACATGTGTGTATTTATATGGGTTCAGGACGCGGAGTGAGTGCTTGGGTTAGTTGGATGATTGGATGGATGGATGGATGGATGGATGGATGGATGGATGGATGGATGGATGGATGGATGGATGGATGGATGGATGGATGGATGGATGGATGGATGGATGGATGGATGGATGGATGGATGGATGGATGGATGGATGGATGGATGGATGGATGGATGGATGGATGGATGGATGGATGGATGGATGGATGGATGGATGGATGGATGGATGGATGGATGGATGGATGGATGGATGGATGGATGGATGGATGGATGGATGGATGGATGGATGGATGGATGGATGGATGGATGGATGGATGGATGGATGGATGGATGGATGGATGGATGGATGGATGGATGGATGGATGGATGGATGGATGGATGGATGGATGGATGGATGGATGGATGGATGGATGGATGGATGGATGGATGGATGGATGGATGGATGGATGGATGGATGGATGGATGGATGGATGGATGGATGGATGGATGGATGGATGGATGGATGGATGGATGGATGGATGGATGGATGGATGGATGGATGGATGGATGGATGGATGGATGGATGGATGGATGGATGGATGGATGGATGGATGGATGGATTAATGAATGGATGGATGGATGAATTAATGGATGAATGGTTAGTTGATTTAATGAATGACTGACTGACTGGGCGAATGAATCAGTTAGTCAGTCAGTCAGTTAGTGGGCCGTGAAGCAGTGGGTGGGTAAGTAGGTGTGTTTCTTGGTTGGATGGATGAAAGAGTAAACAAGTAAGCGAGCAAGACTGAATGATTGCGCGAGTAAACAGATGATTGAATGAACGACATTTTATCCAGTTGCTCTAAGCATATAATAGGTCGACATAATATGACTGGCGCTGCACCTCTACTCTCTTCCTGGAATCGGTTCTGTGTACAATTAGGCTGTGCCTATGACGTGCTATGTAGGCCTATAATGTGAAAGCGTAGGCGTATACCTTTGAGGGCGCCGACAGTAAATATGATGACGTAAGACTGCGGATAGGCCCTCATGGCGTACGTAACTCCGCGATAGACTTTGTTGGCTCGATGGATTTCCTTAAGACAGGCGATAAGAGCACGAATCGGAAGAAACTGGTAGAACTTGTAGGTTATGTCGAACGGTGAATAGTTCATCACATACCTATACAGATGGCGAACTGTCACATGATCAACCATTTATCTTGCGCTGTTTCAGAGACACATCCAAAGTATTAAATGCAATTCTGCAGTCTTTAGTGTTAAACGCTCTGCCGCGTCGAACATCGACCATAATTTCGTTAAATTCTGACAGCAGAGCTCGTATCTGCCTCAAAGAAGACAGCATAGACAGTCTACATCGAAGCAGACAGAAATGAGAACTCAGTTTGATCTGAAGCAGTTTTCAACCTACGTTTGACAAATGCCACGCCTAGCCTACGCCTATATGTGGCTGTGAAAGCAGTCAAAGTGCAATAATTGTCTCGTCTTTATAGCCACCTTGTTACATCTTGCCTCAGCCTTCATCTGTTTTCATTCCTATAAAGACGAGACAATTCCTCCCCCCTACAACTCGCATGAAAACGAAATTGTAGATCAGTGTTTCCCAAAGTGGGTTCCGTGAATGGAAGACAAGGCTACTGGATAGTTTTGTTTGAACGTGTTGTTACATTATAATCAGACTCTGAGGTGAAGACAAGGGCTCCGTGAAAAAATTTATTTAAACAATTTCTAGTCTAAGTTTTAACGATTAAACTGTACATACCTGGATCACCGTTCAAAAATATTGTACCAGAAATGCTTTGTTTAGGTAGGGGTTCCGTAAAACATTTCCAAGTCAAAAGGGTTCCGTAGCCTAAAAAGATTGGGAAGCACTGTCGTAGACAATATGAATGCTAGACTTACCAGACGATGGACGCAGTGAGTAGATCTCTGTTGTTGGTGAAAGGCGTGATGGGAGATTCTCCCACCAACAGATTAGTCAGAATGACCGAGGAAAAGCACATGAGCATGCTCGACAACCAACTCGCCAGAGGGTGCCTCCTCGAAAACGCTGGCGTCTCTATGAAACAAATTCAAGCACAATGACAATAGAACAATAACAACAACAATGACCACGATGATGATGATGATGATGATGATGATGATGATGACGATGACGATGACGACGACGACGACGACGACGACGATGACGACGATGATGATGATGATGATGATGATGATGATGATGATGATGATGATGATGATGATGATGATGATGATGATGATGATGATGATGATGATGATGATGATGATGATGATGATGATGATGATGATGATGATGATGATGATGATGATGATGATGAAAACGATGATGATGACGATCGACGACATTTTCAACTCACATTTTCAACGTATAATTGCGACGATGACAAACATGATGACGATTATCATGATGATGATGACGAAGATGGTGATGATCTTTAATAGAATGTCACAATATTGCGGAAGAATTTGGTCGCAGTTATACAGGCAGTGATCTGGTAAGCTACCACGTGATGCAATGGCCGTGGCTGTATAGTGGTTAGTACTTCTCGTTGTGACCGAGACAACCCAGGTTCGAATCCTGGTCACGGCAGTTAGCTGTGGCTCTCTGGCATGGCATACCACCGTCAAAAATGAGAGCAAGACGAAGGGTGCATGGAGGAGTGGCTTGTGCTTTCGAACCAACCTGAGGATGTTGCTGAAGTTGCAGTTGAGGACGATGATGGCTGTGAAGCAGTAGATGATGTTGATGAAGCAGATGAAGGACTATCTTCTCGCACGAGGCTGCACATGAGGATGTAGTTGGCTATATCGAAATACGGATACATCTTCAGCTTGGCCACGGAGGCCGCAACATCGCTAATCGACAACACCGGCATTTTGCTCCTAAGAGACCGATCGACCTTTGGCGCACCAAGACCAAGCAACAACGAATCCCGTCTGTCTAAGAGAGAATATGTCACATCTAGATTGTCCTTATCTTAGAGGACTTGCGACGAGAAAAAATCTCGTCCAGTTAATTATTAATTAATAACAGACTTTGCAGGCCCTATGCCTGTTGCCTGGTATAGGTGACCCACGCAGCCTCGATCGACATAAGCTGCTCCTCGTGGCTATCGCTGAGGCGAAGCTGTCTACCAGGATTTCTGGCAACAAGCTGAGGGAAGCTAACGGTTGCTGCGGCGGCTCTTGCAGCCTCTGCAGCCAGGTGTTCTGTGCACTTAAAGTTAGACATCGTGGTCGGTAGGCATCAGGCCAATGATCTTGAGCTGCTGCTGCTGCGTACTGCTACGGTTGCCTTCAGCCGGGGCCAGATATTATTAGAAATCGACAAGGCAGACGTATGAAAGAAAAAGTTAGACAGAGGAAGAAGCAGGGACAGAAAGACATAAGTAGTCGGAGAAGCATTAGGGGAGGAGGAAGGGATACATAGAAGGAACAAGAAGCAGAAAGTAGGTTGATGTGATATAAACAGACTCATTGCATAGCAGAATGTCCGCAAACGCATGCATGGGGTCTAGCTATCATAGCATGCTAAGTCTATCCATTCAACCTCCGCCTTGTCTCGAAAGAGACTACACGAACGGTGTCGGTTAGTCTGGTGGATCTAATCTCGCATACGATTTTCTATGTAAACAGTACAAGTGCTCGAGCATTAGTTCGGCCAACAAATCTGGAGTCGATTAACAGTGATAAGTGGTTTTTAAAGTTGTGGTCTCCAACTTTAAGCACCACTGCTTTAGCTAAAGTTTTAACAATACTGATAAATCGAGTAATGAGCTTATGACTACTCTCTTTACTTAAAACCATTTTATTCGCTTCTTATTCAACAAAGGAACTGTCTTAAACTTGTGCTAATAGCTCATAAAAGATTGATCTGTAGCTATCTACAGCGCTTAAAACAATCTTTATTCCTCAGACTTATCACTGTTCAACTATAGATAAATGTAATGTAAATGTAAATCATAGAAATTTATCAGCGCCACACGAAAGCCGCGTCAGGGAGACAAGCTTATTCATCGGCGCTATATCAAATCAATACCACAATAGCCAAGTTGTTTTGTCTGTTCCGCTGCCAGGACAGAATCCTGGGAGGTCAAGCCGAGGTCATCTGATTGTCTTTCTGTGTTGATAGGAAAAATCCGAAATGTTTTCGAGGAATGAGCTTTTTCGGTTGCTAGACCTAACATTTTGAACTCAATCTCTGTCTGTCTCTCTGTGTCTGTCTCTCTGTCTCTCTGTCTCTCTTCGTGTCTGTCTGTCTGTCTGTCTATCCGCATCCGTTCGTTCCACTCAGTCTCTTGTGTCACTTTGGTTGCAAATTGATTTAACTCTTGCAGTTAACGTATTCATCGTTGGCTGCCTATCTTCCTCCGTTAACTGACTTTCTAGTCATTGACCTGACTGTGAATTGGTGCTACACGCCATCGCTTGATGCCTCATACGTTAAGACCGTCGCTAAAGAAATTGCTGATTTTATATAATATACATTTTGAGTTTTACGAACAACAAAACCATGTTCTCTATGGTCAACTGAGGGCTTGGTCAACGTTTTTGTGTTTACAAGCGCAGAACTTGTTTCTTCTCAACTTCTCATCCGCCAATTTCAGGACAATCGCAGCCGAGGTAATGGAATCGCTAGTCAACTCTCAACTGCAGGTGATGGTCATGGCAGTTTCCGGCACTTGGCACCCACAGACAATCGTCAGTTTAATGCCAGTTCAGCGTTACATAGAGAAGCCCATGTCCAAACGCCCACTTAAGTATTCACCGGACCTAAATGACATATGCTGGTGGGTCAATGGACAAAACAATCGAGATCCTTTAGTTCCTGGGACGACTTTACTAAGTGTATACGGCATAGCTACGAAAATAAGTAGCCGCGCCACATAATAAAGGAATTGATTAAAGTACTATTATTTATATTTTTTTTATAAAGTTATCGTGCTCTAAAGTACAGCATATTTCAGAGCAAAGAACCTTTGTATTCAACCGCAGATATGCGACTATGTCTATATTACTTTCAGTTTAGAAAATAGTTATAAGCCTGTGCCATTACTGATAATCAGTAGTTTTTAGTACTTTTTACATTTCTTTACAGAAAAAGCCGCACAAATACTATCCAATCACGGCATCCCCAGTGCTGGGTCACTGTCCCCTTGGGTGCCGCGGCAGCTCGATTGGAAATCACTGCGCTAAACTAAAACTGTGGCGTGCCAGCATCTTTGTGTCGCACGTGATAGACCTGTGATTTATACAAGGAATCCACTGTAGAAATTTTATCAATACAATCTCTGCCGCACCTTAACCACCAAACTTGAAAATCCAAACGAAGAATTTTATCTGCGGCACCAAACTGTGAACTTGTTGAAGCTCTGACCTAAATGTATACAACTAACTTATACTTCTCGACTAAGAAATCAAAGTACACGTCTCTGCTGAGAATTTTAAATACCATAGCAATGCGAGTCTACCCAAAGTTGGCTCTGATAAAAAAAAACTTAAATGAAGGACTTGCTCAAGGTCTCCACACAGTAACCATCTCAAGGCGAACGGTCTAACCAATCGATTACCGTGTCCCACTTATTGACTGGGAAGATGTTTTCACTGTTTGCTTTTTAACAGAATAATAGGCAAACAAAAACAATCTGTAAAACTTTTTGTGGTTTTATTTGGTAGCCTATAGCGAGTATTTAAATTTGTTTGACACGTCTGGGTAAGTGTCTAAGCAATTAAGTTCCCAGGTTTTACTCGATGGGTATGGTTAAATTTGTGGTTTACTAAATGCACTTAGTTATAGAATGTAGAATATATTTTAGAGTAGATATTTGGATCATATCCAATCTGTCTACTATTCCACAAACTCAACTGCAATTTCAGATGAGTTGTTATCTAAGCTGTGCAGAATATAGACACTGGGCGGATATGATCATGAACAGAGGTCCAGATAAACAGAAGGGTACTGGCTTCACGATAGAGTTTTAACGTAACGTAGTCCTATTCATAATTGCAACAGGGAATTTATACATCAATAACTAGCCATGCAATAAGCATATTAAGACAACCAATCTTGAATCTTTAGACCATCTCGTTGTATTACTGTCTTTTCGTTCTCTAGCTCTCCACACGTCATATCACTTTTCTTTGAAATTATAAAGTATCCAGTAAAAAATTCATTACTGCGTTATTTAACAGCTTATTTAAAACTTAAACGGGCTGAGATTGTCGAGATTTCAAACGAGATAGAACCAGTGCCGGCCTTTGGATATTTCGGGCCCCGTGCAGAGTATACTGTACGAGCCCCCCATGACACAATACAAATTGTTTTTCATTGCTGATCATTTTATTTTAGTAGATTGTTAACAAGTACAACAAGTCAAATTTAACTATGCACGAGAATTTTGGGGTATAGAGGTAGTTGACTTTTATTTTATTGACAAAAGAGAAGATTTAATCGAAACCATAATATTGTTATTAGGGCGTTTTGATCATGATAATTTTCTGTGACATCCCCCACCTCCCAAGTTGCGGGCCCCGTGCGAACGCACGGTTTGCACGTCCCTAAGGCTGGCACTGGAGAGAACACTTAAACATGTATACGCTCTGTATGTAGCTTCTGAATAGACGAACAAAAATCTGATTCACTGTCATGGTTGACCGTTGGTTGACCCTTAAGGTAGAGTTCGTATAACGAGCGAGAGGCAGAATTCCCGCGCAACGAAAATGAACAAAAGAAGTTATCACCGTTACAGCGACAAGCCCGTTGAACACCATCATGATCGTCGTCGTCGTCGTCATCATTATCATCATCATCATGGTCATCAATCATCTAGAACAACAAAACAGCGCACGTGGTCGTCGTTCATCGTCCGCCGGTTTTCCGATTACCTGAACGCTCTCTACTTCCGGTTAATGTTCGCTTGCTGCTCGGGCAGCAGGTGACCGTAGGTGCTCTCAGTGTCTCTCTTCTTCAGCGCATTGAAGAAGTTGATGGCATTCTGCAGTCGCCGACGCATCGCAGCCTCTCGCAGCATCTCGGCCAGGGCGTCGAGGTCCTGCGTCACGGAGAAGGACTGACGCTTCTGGAAGTGCTCGTACTTTCCGTGCTTGGTCGACGACGGCGCGTCGTTCAACATCTCCGAGCGACCGACGAGGTTCTGCGCCAGCGGGGAGCGGTCACCCTTGCCCAGCTGTTTATCCAGGTAGGCTGCTGTTGTCATGACGATCAGAGCGGCGAACATGACGTAACCAATGACGCCGGAGAAACGCGTTATCATGTGCATTGTGAAGGCAACTGAAACAATCAATCAATGTATCGAACTCAGCCGTTATTGACAGTTCAGTCTTGCCGTTGTTTAATTCATTGGTCGCCGTTCTGTTTCCGGTTTGGACTGTGGAAAATCTATAAACGCTTTGCGGCTACCAGGATTACTTAACAGATGAAACCATTTGGAGATTAAAGCTTAGGTGCAGCGAGTGCTTTGTCAAGAATTACAAAACGATTAGAGCAATTCGAGCGCTTGTATTAAACCATCAGCACAGTTGACGAGACACGCAGCCATTAAGAAAAAGTTGTTCTGTAGTCAGACTGCTAGTATCTCGTCAACTGTTTCTTTTTGAGCCGTGGCTGGACTGGGAGCGCTCCTGAGTAGGTATCTTGAAGGGGCGCTATATAAATTTTCAGAATGAATGAATGAATGAAGTTATCTGCTCAGAAATTCTTCAAACACGAGATTCTTCCTATGATTCCCCTTTACAGAATTGTGTGACAGGAAAGTCATTGCTGTAACTTACCTGTACTTAACAATGCAAAGCGCTTGCTTTTTGAATGGATTTAGCAGCAATCATGAAGTATAGGTCCTCAACTTTTAGTTGGTTAAAATCCGATAGTTTAATTCATGAAGCACGAATTTGCTGTTTAAATTCTATTTAATTACGCTGATTCAAGTCAAACTATTATCTGTAAGTTTTTGTCATTCATTGTAAGAGTTAACTGTTTCATTTTTCATTCAATTTGGCCGTGCTTCCTTTCGAAAACAATGAGGTCTACCCACTGCAGCAGAAATTATTCATCTGTGAAGGCAGCAAATACGACCATGAATAGGACATGAGGCCATTGCTGGCTTCAGCCAGTCAAGACCGGTGAAGGCAAATTGTCAGGGCGCTAACAAACAACTAGCACCGTTTATAATGAAGAAATATGAAAAGCATGACTTGGAAAAGACCACAATTCCGGTAAAGACTAGCGTTGATCAAGTCAGAAGGTTGCATTGGCGGGAAAAGGCACCTTAGTTCTGTCCAGTCTCAGACTTGTTTCTGGAATACAGTGGCGTCTAAGCCCCCACCTGAAATGGGAGAACACCCCTTCCCTCCACTCTGGCCGACTTAAAAACAAGAGGCTCAGAAGTCACTCAGACCTGTAAATTTATTTATTATGTACATCAGCATCATGCCAGGTCTATAACAAAAGTTACAACAAGCTAAAAACTGAAATAAGATGTGACTACACTATAAATGTCCATTAAAACTGTGTTCTGATCAATTTATCCGGACCGTTAACCCCCCCCCCCACTTCTGGCAACCCATGGGAGATCGTTCTCCCAAACCCCCATTGGTAGACACCACTGCTGGAATATTTTAGATAGAAGAACAATAAATGAGTCCCTCTTGCAGAGGTGCCGTATAATTTCGTCATTATGATAACAATTACAATAAAAAAGAGCAAAAACGGAAGGGTTCAATTTCCAGTCAACGGAGGCGCATCTGATCAAAAGCTAAACGTGAAAAACATAAAATTTAATGGATGGACGGAATATGTTTCCATAACAGTTGTTAATGCAAGCGTTTCCCAGAGAGCGATGTCTTGAAGGCGAGATCTGTAATATGTGATTTCACTCGGTCATATAGTGGGACTGGATTGCTAAAGGATTTTCTCAGAGTGGACAGTGGCGTGAAGACAAAGATCTTGGCATTGTATTGTATTGTATCTAAACATTTATAAAGCGCCTCTCACAGTATTCGCTAATCAGAGACAGTCATTGATATGTAAAACGTAAGGCCTAGCAATGTTCCCGTTCAAGTACAATACAATACAACTGTATTTTGACATTGTCCTCCTTCCAGAGCTCAGAAGTGCGCGCGATCATACAACACAACATCGATGGCACTGGGTCGCTACACAATGGCTTGAGGTAGATTCGAACCTGCGACCCTCCGGTAACAAGGCACAGAACATACCGTTACACCACCGCGTACTCCAATAACAATGCAATTAATTAGACAGTTGCAGAGTATAACAGGTGCTAATTATGAGGTAATAATATGTCTGGTGCTCCGTTTAAAATCAGCTGTCACTAAGACCATCGTTCTTTTGCGACATCTGTTCCATTGTTCAGGACCTGTTGTGCATATCATAATTGTTTATGTCTTACTTCAAATATCGGAATGACTTACCTTAAGCGCCTGACCAAAGTTCGCTTTGACTTGTAGCAGAGGTCTCCGTCTAACTGTCGATTCAAAGTTCTGCTGTGAGGCCGCAGTATAGTCTATATGTAGCCAGTGCTTTGTCTCAACTGCTAACTACGTGATATCGACCGAGTATTTATCGTCTGCCCATAAAGGACGCCTTGTCCTCAATTTCTGCGCCGCTACGTGTATCGGTGCAGGCGGTCCCAGGCGATCGTGCAGCAGACATACCCAGTGGGACAATCGCACAGACAAAGACGGACAGACAGACACTGACGTAGGATGACGGAGCCGCTGTGAGTGTATGCCGTGTACCTCACTCGAATGCAAACTTTCTATGATCAAACGAAGCGGCGGTGGAATAGACACCAACCGTGGAAAAATTCTTCTCTGATTACTTACAGAAACAGCTGTGCGACAAGGGAAGGCAAGAGGTAGTGTCATTCAGCATATCAAGGAAAATGAATCGAATACCACAGTCACTGAAATGGTAAAGAGTCCAGAGAAACTCCACGAGATTTCTAAGGTTGATTAGACTATAAAAGGTCTAATTCACGCATAGTCGAACGGATTTACATAAAAGCAGCCTAAAAGACAGGAGAAAATAAGGTTGGAAGGAAGAAAGAAATGAGAAAAGAATGGACAGAAAGAAGCAGAAAGAGGAGAGAAAACGTGAAGGAATGTCATGACCCACTTTTTCCTACTGCCTCTTCAAAATGGCAGACCTCGCCCAACCTTAGTTTAGATAGTCTTGACACGCAAGCCCTTGCTCCAGATTAAGACATCAGGTGACACATTGCAACGGAATTCCACTTCCTGTGTGTTGGCACTGACACGTTTCTCTCAGCCGATACCAAATCTCTGCGACGACGTGTGTGAGAAAGAGACTTGCAAAGTTCCTAATCGGTGCCATGGCACGTGTCAACCATACCACACGTAGCACCAGCGCCGCCCGATATATACAGCGTCAATTCAGCGATAGCGGCATGGAGAGGGAGGGGGACTTCGTGCTCCAACTGCAGCGGGAATCGACGACCAAACTCCGTCCAACAAACGATAGGCGACGAAAACTAATCTCCGACAATTACTCTAACAACCTTCAGTTCAGAGACGACGGCGTAGACCCGTTCTTGTATTCGAGGCTGCGGCGGCTGGAGGACAACGACCGTTTGTCTATGCATCGTACGAATATATCACTTTGCTTTCACCAGATGCAAGAACCAGTTAGGATTTCCTGGCCTCAGCTGAGATTAGCCTCAACAGAAAAAACGTAATTTCGGAATTTTACGAAAATAGAAGCGGATCGGAATATCAGACAGACAATGAATTCTACTCAAATAATTACGTACAAATATCTATGCAAGGCCTATTTTGTGTATGCAATAATATAGAGGTCAGGCCTATGTTGGTCTAAAATGGAATATATTCGTTTTTCAATTAAACAGTTGGCAAACCGCAATCGGGTACACACAGAACAGTTATGCTGGTCGAAAGTTAGGAGAGGTTACGAATTTGTGAGTTTATAAGTTAGTTAGTATGGAATAGACCTCTATGTAGCACCGCACATAATAACATTGGATAATTGCATACACACATACATACATACGTATATACATACATACATACATACACATATGCATGCATAGTGCATACATACATAAATACATAACATGTATGTATAATTTTGTATGTACATCCCTACGTATGAACATAAATAAATACATACATAAATAGACACATACATACATACATGCATACATACATACATATATACATGCATGCATACATGCATACATATACATACATACATACATACATACACACATACATACATACAGACACACACATGCATACATACATACATACATACATACATACATACATACATACACACATACATACATACATACATACATACATACATACATACATATATACATACATACATACATTCATACACACACATCATACATACATACATACATAATACATACATACATACATACATACATACATACATACATACATACATACATACATACATACATACATACATACATACATACATACATACATACATACATACATACATACACACATACATTTTAATTCCCTCTCAGACGCATTCAAAGGATTATAATTTATTATCGACGAAGATCGTCGTCGTTTAGTTTCCAAACAACAATCGCTTGATGCCTGGTATGTCTTGTAACGGCACAATGGAAGTCTTGAGACGAGGTAGGCGATCGAGTCATTTTTATAATAATAGCTTTGCAAAAACTATATTCATTACTGACCACGCAAAAGGTTATATACGAGAAATATACAGTCTATTAGGGAATTAAAATGTGTGTATAGACGAATTGATTTGTTGATGATGGAGGCTTAATTAATTAGGCAATCATATATATCATTGTTCATTGCTCTCGTGCCGTCGTTGACTCAAGCTATAAATCCATCCTCCCCTGAGATGGTTACTGTGTAGGGACCTTGGGCAAATCCTTCACTCACAATTGCACAGCGCCATCAATTGAAGCTTGGTCATTAGGTAATGGCGCTTAATAAATGACCAATAATAATGATGATGACTAACATAGTCGGATGGATAAGGTAAAAGGAACTGCCACCAGAGGGATGTAATAACATCAAGCAGTTTGCTCCGGCAATGACATGAGTAGGTGGTTAGAGAGTTACGACACATGTGTATGACATGTGTAGGAAATATATTTACTGTACAACGTCATAGCGATGGTCTTAATGACAGATGATTTTAAACGGAACACCAGACATATAATTACCTCATAATTAATATGTGTCATAATCTGCAATTGTCTCATTAATTATTAGGAAATAAATTTCCTGTACAATGTCATGCACACGTGTCCTAACTCTCCAACCACCTCCTCATGTCATTGCCTGAACAAACTGCTTAATGTTATTACATCCCTCAGGTGGCAGTTCCTTCTGCCGTGTCCATCCGGCAGTGTTAGTCATGTAGGGACAATGAGAGAGAACAATGCAGTGAACGATATTTCTAGCACCATGTTAGTTTTAAACATATAGCAGCAGCAGTTTTGAGTGTACAAGGTCAGCTAAAAAAAAAGTAGGCCTATAAGATAACGCCAAAACAGAGATAAAACAACCGGAATTTAAGCCAACCCAGGGGCAATGAGTTCATGGATGATAGTAGCAAATGCAGCAGATTTGTAAAATCAGCTGATAAGCTATAAGAACAATAGAAGTAGCCCAAAGTGAAATGCGATCATTCATTTGAAGATACTAAGAACTGTCTATCTAGGCTTGCTATGTCTAAGTTTCGGCAGATTTAAAATGTAGCCTATTTACTAGTCTATTAAACCCGACAGAAATGAACCAAAAAGAGTTTTGTAGAAGAAGTTTTTCAGTTGGTTACCCACGGAGCAAAGAATCCAGTTTAAATATGTTTTCATGTTAATAAGGGTTTATATTAAATATATCAAGGGCTTAATATAAATCTGTGCTCCTTGCTCATCCCTCACACAAGCAAATATTACACGTGATCAGCAGATATTTTGACTCTTATTCTGCCTCGCATCAAAACATTTCGGCTCCCAGACATCCTCAGTGGCTGGTTTAAAACTTTGGATTTCGCTGTCCCCGCTCTGCAGTACGTTAAGCTGGTTCTATGTTGTCTTTCAGTTCTAAACTTTAGACTCACTTCTTTCAACGCGTATAAACTCAAATCGCAACCCGTTTTTCTGGCTGCCCAACTTCATTTCGACCATTGTGCTTCTTCAACGGGCTATGATTCTGAACTACGATTTCACTAGAAGCGACAATAGATTGATGACAGTATTATAGCGGCGCTGTTGAAGTGATTATGCCTACATTAGATTAAAATAGCCTGTACGAAACTGTACGTCATCTTCAGGTCTGTCCTTAAGACGTTTCCAGAAGCTACTGGCATTATAGAAGTTTTATTAAACCCAGTCTTGTTGTCAAGACCTTAAAACTCAAGACCAAGACCAAGACTTTGAACCTCAAGACAAAGACCAAGACCAAGACTTTGAACTTCAAGACCAAGACCGAGACTTTTGGTCTCAAGACCAAGACAAAGACTTTAAAAAACGAACTCGAGTGCCAGACTGATTAAACCTGAGAATTATATGATGACGAGCAAACGTACAATATGAATTCTTAGAACATTTATATTTATTTGGATTTGGACTGATTTTTTAGTAGTCTGCCAGACTGATTGTGTGTTAGTCTACACTCCATGATCGATGTTCTTTGAGAGCAACAGACGAACCAATAGATCCTAAAAAAAATTATAAAGCGCACTTTACTCGGACGTTTTCATCCGTCCGATTTGAAGTCAAATCGGTTCAAAAGATAAAAATGGCCTTATATAGACAATAATATCACATGATGGATTTTCTCTGTACTATGGGTTATCTCACCCGTATGCTGTATGCAATACAGGCCTAAGCTTTGACCTCGACTATTAGCCTAGGATTCTCAAGTGCGTTATCATTTGGATGCAAATTGCACGCATTTCGGTTAGACAAAGACATCGTTCTGCTAAAAGGCTTATAGATAGATGGGTGTGTGGCTAGGGACTTGCATACTGCACTGGTCTGAACCGAATCGGGTTTGCGACGTCTTGTGGCAATGAAGGCCGTTGACGTCCGCCATGTTTCTTCATTTCTGAAACATCACACTTGCATTTCCTCAATCTCTCTGTAGGCCTATTATATCGTTTCTTCTTCCTATTTCCTATGCAGTGGTTTCTCTCTTTTACGTATTTGCTGCTGTTGTTCTTATATGCATATATAATATATGGCACCGGTTTCTTCAAGATAGACCTATACTGTTAGTCTAAGAAAGAAATGTATTGGATATATATTCAGATTCGTTTGCAAGGCATCTAGTCAGTGACATCAATTGGTTGGCGATGGAGCAGGTAACCGCAAGACTAAGTAGGCCGCCCATTTCACAGACTAGGCATACGTCTCGTCTCTCCTTGCAGTGGCAGACATAGGGCCTATAGTTGTCAATGTCAAATGCGCAAACCTACGGCTAAAGAACAGACCGATCGACAATTGTCTTTTAAAAAAAATGAAATTAATCTGTGACATTTTATATCCAATCTTCTATACGATTGATTAAGATTGATTTGTAAAAAGCCGCAATAGCCTTCATCAGATGCAATCAGCCACCTAGATATTCGCGCAAGTCTTGCACGTAGGTCTGCACAATGTCATGTAGCATACAGTGTGAATGGGAAAAGCGATAGCCTAGGGCATATACGTCAACGTATTCGGCAGGAATGGAATGCTTTGGTGCAACGCACAATTGACGCTACAATAATCAACTTAGTGGCATGGGCGCCTTACTGCCCGCTTCGATGCCAAAGGAGCTCAGGACATTTGGAGAACAAACATGATAGTTAATTAATTGTTTTCAAATATGATTAAAAATTCAATTGTTATTTATATTAAATGCACGTGAAGTTTTATAGGGATCGCTTTTTCCACTCGTCGCATATATAGGCTGGCCTACATCTAAGCCTATATCTGTTTATACGGAGAAGAAATATTATTTATATAAAACGTGCGCAAATATATACATATTATATACATTATTATACATAAGTTCTTGTAGCCTATATGTACGTGACATTCTTTCGGTGTATCCTACATGTAGGCCTAGTCTGAGCCGACATTTGGATCATCTATTTGTGGGATATCTCAATCTTTCTCCCGCGTGTGGAAGTTATTTTTCGGCCTGGGAAAGCGACGATGAAGGCGTACGTGACGTTGATCGCGTCTGCCGATGCTTACATGTCAACGTGAGGCGTAACGACCTTCATTTGCATACGCTGGTCTATTTGACCTTGGAAGGCGATGACATTTTAATTCCTCAGGCTTTAGCAGACGACACTTTCAGACAACACAGTTAAACTGTTAAACTTCATAGGCAGCGTCACACTACGTATGCGCGTGTACGTACGCCAACTATGCATGTATGTGTGTGTATGTATGTATGTGTATGTATGTATGTATGTATGTATGTATGTATGTATGTATGTATGTGTGTATGTATGTATGTATGTATGTATGTATGTATGTATGTATGTATGTATGTATGTATGTATGTATGTATGTATGTATGTATGTATGTATGTATGTATGTATGTATTTATGTATGTATGTATGTATGTATGTATGTATGTATGTATGTATGTATGTATGTATGTATGTATGTATGTATGTATGTATACTTTTTTGATTGATGGTGTTGAAGTGGATGAACTTTAGAACTGCTTAGTTTGTGTAAGTTTATACGATTGTTTAATCCCAAGATCTGTGAGCGCAAGCGGAGTTTAATAAACCAGTGTTTCATCAGCCTCTTTTGCTGCATAAACATATGCACATAAGTTGAAGGCTTAAAGTTGAGGGCGTTCGAATGTGCACCACGTCCTCAACTTATGGCCTTAGTTTTAACGAGCGTGACTTTCTCTCGTATCACGTGTGTCTAAACAATTATGTAGGACAACCGGATGAGTGGAATGTCGCAGGCTAATCATATAAGGACGCCAACGCCACTCCAAGCATGACTAGTAGACTCCAAGAAAACCTCAGTTATAAATAAGGTCAACTGATAGACTGCAGTTCAGCTATTTCCTAACGAACGATAGTTAAGGCATGCGCTGAATTGCCTTCAAAAGAACCGGACTGGGTTTTTTCGGTACAGTTATCAGACAATTCATTTGTCTGGGTCATTGGCCTATCTTTATATGGCTTGTGTGTAAACCACAAGGGTAAACCTACTTATACGTCTAAATTCTTTAGTCCTAAAATGTTTAGCCAAAGCGCTCTTAGGGCTAGACTAAAAACGGGCAAATTTGACCGATAAAATTGACCGATTTGTGAGTTTCATTGTGTCTAATTAGCGATTAATGTCTCGATTAATTAATAAATCGATTAATGCAAACTAACAAAAGCAGCTTCGTTTGAAACCACGCATGAAGAAAAAGGTAAAGGCAGTGAAGTTCTCACACTCTTAAGGTTTTTCGAAGACACCGGGGTTGAAAGATCCCTCTCTGTTTGAAGGGGATATTTTGTCGAAAGGCAAACAGTGCATTCAAATAAAAGAACACATGTTAACATCATAGAATGCATAGCTGACAAGACATCTGAGCGCCACAGAAAAGCAAAAAAATAGATCATATTCAGTACTATCAAGTTGATTCGAAATGTACACAGCGTCTGAGCGTCTTCTGCAGCAAGCAAGAAAGCGCTCTTGTGAAACAAATGTTCACGTAACGCGGTGTTTATTAATGAGAAGCGGAAATTCTAGGTCTGAACTTTGACAGGGTTTGCAACTGTTTAATACTAACTTCGCACGTATACGTGTTCGTTGGGGTACAACAGCGATGAATGGCATGTCGCCTTCCACAATTCGACCTCTGACTTGACTTTAAACAGACAGATACAGTCTGCTGCAGGAGGATAGGCCTAGGCCTATAGCCAGTAACGGAAATGCAGACAGGCTTATAGGTCTATAGCGCGTGATCCTGCTGATGTGGGCTGCAGATGTGTTTAGTTGACACCTTCGTTACAATTGCTTTATCTGCAAAGAATGCCAGTTAGACTCGTAACCCACACCCACAGCGATTACCCTACAATATGCAAGTAATTCAGAGTAAGATAAAATGGACTTCCACTTCATCTATCGTACATGTATATATTTAGATTGCCTTCAACGTGTTGCTGCATTCCCAGGCAGTTAACTGAAAACAATTGGGTCAGTTAGTCATTTGTGTCTCTTGATTCTATATGAATGTATGTATTTATGTATATATGTAAGCTTATGCATGATTGTATGCATGCATCATGTTTGTTTGTATGTATGCATGCATGGTGTATGTTTGTAAGTATGTTTGTAAGTATGTACACGGATGTGTGCATGTATGTATGCATGCATGTATCTATGGTCATAAGTATGTATATGTGTATGTATTTGTGCATGTATGCATGTAGGTTTGCTTGTACGTATATAAGTATGTATGTTAGTTTTTTGCATGCATACGCGAGCATGTAACACTCGCGTGTGTTTGTATGTATGGCCAACATGAGTATGTTGGCTGGGATGTATACGTATGTGTGCATGTAGATGTAGGTCTATGTAAGTATTTATGCATAGGTTCCTATATATTTGCATGTGATTAGGTATTGGAAAATTGTATGTATGTATTTTTGCATGCAGCTATATATATGTATGCACATACGTGGGAAGTTAGATATTGAAGTTGCACTTGTAATCATTCTGCGGGGTGTTGTGTAATTACGTGTAGATATGACGAACTGATCTTAAAAAGTAACTAATTAGTTGAAACTCTGTCACACGGAACATTCAGGATTTTGAAATGGAACATTTTCGGGGAGAGGGGCCAGTACCGGAGAAGGCAAATCGCGCACGTAGGCCTCTATCTCCAGAGGATCAGCCTGCATCCACATGATTAGAAGAGTCATGCATACTTAGTCCGTGGGATCGCCAGATGTTACCTATATAATTATAACGCCGTGCTTAATTAAGAGCCAAATGTTGGAAATCGATGGTTAACAGCAAATCCGGCTTTCCGAGGCAATCAAGTGTTTTCGAGCAATTACAGATGCTGAACGTAGCAACAGATCTAAACATTGCATTTCCCATGTAAGATTTTATTTGTGATGACTTAGTCATTAAACTAATTACTTTATCTTGAAATATAATATCAATTTAAATATTAATAAATAAACAAGATAATCGCATGACATTACCCCCCCCCCCACTGATTGCATGAGCGGCCTACGCTTCTGTTTATCCCCCCCCCCCCATTGGAAAAATGGCACTAAACGTGACGAAATGTGCCAGCCGGACGCAGTTTACTTTCTCACTTCCGGCTCTGCTTTTAAGGCAGAACGATACAATTTCCTCACACAGTTCAATCACCCGGAGAATCTCTCGGAGCCCCGTTGCGTGTCCTTCGACGTCCCGGCGCTTGGGTTCACGAACTAAGTATACTCGCATCCGGTCAACTCCATTAGAGTTTAGCGACGTCCAGCGACACGAAGAGGTAGCAGCCGGCGAGAAAACGGTAACGGTAATTATCGCTTGATAGAAATTTATCTTCGCAAAGGCAAAATGATCGCTTGTCGGATAACGTTTGTCGACTTTATCATCAGTAATTGTTACAACGCTTCCGAATGCGAGTAACACGAGAGTTGAATTGAAATGAGTTTAAGGTGCAGATGCAACAGCATTTATCCCATCGCACAATGAATTTCCTTGGTGCCAGTCTGCCGCCTTAGGTTTCTACACGTGCAAAACTGCTCGTGCACGCTGTGTGTACTGTAGCGTATTATAAGATAACCTCAAACATAAGATCTTGAAGCACACTAAGATACTATGATAGTCTTTAATGCGCAAGTCACGTGTGTGAAGGTCAGCAAAGCACAATAGCTGCGCCATCGGAAGGTACGATTATAATAATTATACAGCTACGTTCACTAGACGCCTTTATTAATACGATGTCGCTGGTTGGGGCCACAGCATCGTCGATTGTAGCGCCAGCAGTCGTTGGCATTTTATAACTTAAGGGCCTTGTACATTAGGATGAAGCGGGTGTCATATCGTAGTCTATTATAGATTTTTGGTTTAAACACTATTTATTCAATTGATGTAGATTTAAGCAGGTGTTTTTCAAGTAGTGCGATGGTCATCAGACTGACCGTCATCTGAAGTGCCGTAGCGAGGGATGTTCCACCATGAAACAGGGCGCAACTCAAGAGGGGGCGCAACATTTTAGACGGAATGATTTAATTATTAAATTAATTACTTTATCGTGAAATATAATATCCATTTAGAATGAAATAAATGTAATAAAATTAAGTAACAACAAATAAAAGTTTATATATATATATATAATATAATATATATTATATATATATATATATATATACATATATATATATATATATATATATATATATATATATATATATATATATATATATATATATAGGCCTAATATTAATAGATAGATACCTGACAGTGCAGGCAAATTTGGTCATTATTGGTTAAGTTGATCTTTGAAGGGGGCGCTATATTTACGCTTGGCACAGAGCGCAATTATGGCTTGCTACGTTCCTGCTTATCTGTGGTAAATATGCTCGTCCCGACCTATCGCAATGTAATTGGCTGACAGTGTTTGCAGTGGATACAGATTTCATTCAGACGCGTGGAATAGAATGATGTTGTGTTATACATGCACTTATCAACCCAAAGCAGATGCATAGAGATAGGCCTATATCTGATATATAATGATTTATAAAGCGCTGCTATCATAAAGCATAAATGTTCGCTTCAAGGCAGTGGCGTCACTAGGGTTGGTGTCACCCAGTGCGGTAAGTCATTGTGTCACCCCATGGCCCTCCTCCCTTAGTCCCTTACCACACCATACAGTATCCTTAGTAATGTTTTTTGTTCTAATGTTACTTGTAAATCGGGATTCCTGTACATCACTGAATGTAATGACATAAACAACTACCAGAATTAAAACTACAAATGCTTATTTTTATTTTATATTTCAATCATTGATACAGATACGGTACATGTAAGCTGGGCTAACGAGAAATGCTTTTGTTGTTATCTTTTAATTTTAATTATTTAAAAATAGTAAATTTCTGCTGAAACTCTGCCAAAAAATTGCTTAGTCAGTTATTTTGTAATTTTGGTGTCGCCCTCTGAAGATGTCACCCGGTGCGGCCCGCACCCCCGAACCCACCTAGTGACGCCACTGCTTCAAGGGAAATCGAATATGAATATAGCCGTATCCATTCACACATGTCACATACATACATGCATGCAAACACACATACATGCATGCATACATACTTATACATACATACTTATATACATGCATGCATACCTACATACATACAAATACGTACGTATATATAGGCTACATATACATGCATACATATATACATATTCAAATTTCTATGGGCCTCTGAGTAGTTCTCTTTGAAGAGGTACTACATAAATGCATAGGGCCTTACGTATACATATAGCTTTATACATGCAAAGACAACCACCTGTTTTCGGCCCCAGGATACACGAGAAAGCATCAGAAGCAGCAGCGATCAGTGTCCACCACTTCTCGATGACTGACAGGTCCATTGAAGAACACACGTTCGTGCGTGTTTCGTGAACCGTTGAACGTTAGTCTGGTTTCGATAAGCGCACTTGCCTCTGCCGTGTCAATAAAACAACAATCAGAAACAGTGTAGTGCCCGATAGTCTAGTGGAAACGTGCTGTACTGTCATCCGAGATGTCCTAACCAAATCCTAACCATGGCAGAAATTTCTTTTCAGATTTATAAAATTATGTCCGACTCTCACAGTAACTCAAGAGGTTGTTGTTTCTTTACTTAGAAATATTCAAATACTAGAGATATTATATCCATACTCTTCTCTCGCAGCTGAGCGAATGTCGTCATTCCACTGTCTCTTCTGGTTGTTCCAACGGCATCGCATTGTCGCCACTTGGGTTGCAGCTTACTAACTCAGGGTTGGAATATGCTGGAGCTAGATAATTTGTCATGCAGACAGCATCGCTTTCTGCGACTGCGCCTTTAGATAGTCCTTGTTCGGACTGGTCAGTCCTTGTTCGGACTGGTCAGTCCTTGTTCGGACTGGTCAGTTATTGCTTCTGTCTTCAGTGTGTTCGGTCAGCAGGTCTCGTATTTAGCTCCAGGTATCCTTGATCGGCTGATTTTCCTTAGTATGGATTTCCCGAATCTGTTTGTAAAATACAGTAAATGATATAGTGTACTGCATCTAGACGTCGGCATAAACGAGAAGGATCTGTTTTGAGATTGGAAGCACAGAGCTTCGTAAAATAAATCGATAAATTAGCAGCACATTTAATCTTCTGTTTTTTCTCGTATCCTCTCCTTTCGTTTCCTTTGTTCTACTCGTCTATCTTATCGCATCGTATCATTTCCTCTCTCCGCTTCTCATTTCTCCTCTCCTCGGTGCACGGACAATTGCGCCCCCGACATTTGCACTTCTGAAAATGAGCCCCTACAATCCCCCCTAAATTTGTGCTTCTGAAATTGAGCCCCTATAGCCACTTGCGCTCCCGACATTTGCGCCACAAATGAGCCTTGATGAAAAACGAAAATATGTTAGGCATGCAAGAAAATCATTGCGCTTAAACGAAACGTATTCATACGATTGAAATGTTTCTTGAAAACCCCATTGTTTTAACTCGTTACACAATTAACATGTCATAGTTCCAAGTTGTGAGAAATCCTTCAATTATTGGAACTGTTTCATTGGAACTGTTTCATTGTATTCGACGATTCCGCAGTACATAATTTCCTAGGTAAGAAGCAGCCTGACCTCCCTGCCGAGGGGCGCTCCAATCTTTGTCCGACAATATAATCTGTTCAGAGCATAAATCTGCCAATAGTTAATAGATTGTTGGATGATGACAGTCAACAGTTTGTTTGAACGCACGATGCCACTCTCAACAGAATTAGTTGTTCTAGGAAGGTTCTCCTCGGTTCGATGACGCGTATTCCACAGCACTACGGAGAATTGTGGAACACCACGTCAATTACGTTGTTGTGGGCCGATAAATATGCCCCCTCCCAATAGACTATAGTTAGTCGACAATAGGTGCAAAATATATTCTGTTGGGTGAATAAATTGGCGCTGTCGTCGGGTGCGCATTTATCGGGTAATTTGTGGCGCTTTCGTCGGGATTATTTAGGCGCAATTGACGGTGACGCATTTGACGGGTCAGGCCTCTCTCCTCATATCTCCTCTCCTTTCTTTTGCTTTCATCCCCTATCCTCTCCTGATCGCTCCTGTGCTGTGCGGGAAGTGCTCGAAGTGTAACTGGCTTGGAGACAAATGCATTTCTCTCTGTCCAGAATAATTCAGAGAAGTTAACGTCATACTACGGGAAATGCTGGGAGGCACACCTGTAATCGATTGTGCTTACTTCGCTCAAATTTATTACGTGTTTGGGTCCATACGTTTAGTAAAAAGAAGATATAGAGAATAAATGAATACGATATACTATTCAACTACAGAGAATTTCACAATTAGAACGATCACATACGAGGAGAGAAGATTACGTCCGTAAAGTATGCAATTTTTATTGTCAACACATTTAATTGCTAGGCCTGGCAATACCAGAGAGGTTGTGCAGACTCGTGACACCAACCATATCGCACGATTTACTGCACTTAGCCTATATCTAACTTCGCAAGAAATGTTTATGTGTTGTGATTCTACTTAATGGACAATTCAGCATCACCACCCAGAGGCGCGTTTACAGAAAACGGGGCCCTAGGCGCAAACATTTTTTGGGGCCCTTCTGAACTTGTAGACTGAAAGTCTGAGACTCTGGTGGTGTTAAACCTACATGTGCAAAAAACCATGAAGTTGAACTTGAAGCCGTTTTTGCGAATGTTATTGACTTGTAATTACAATTAGTTAGAGAAACTATTTTCAAGGAATGTGAAGTTATTTGATTCAATGATTTTAGTAAACAACACAATAATATTTATAATTGTACAGTGTACAGTACTCGTTTGAGTGCAACATAATGCGTCAATGCTATATTATATAGGCCTAATGTAAAAAATGCTTGAAAAAAATATTTGAAATTTAATCGCAGAATTCGTGTTACTTTTATTAACAACTAGTCTGTCTAGTCATAAACAAAGTAACAGAAACAGAAGAGAAAGTTTAAATTGCAAAAACATGCGAATGCAGAATTCAAAAAATTCTATTCACCGCTTTCTGCAGGGCTTTCTTTCTGCATTTGAGCCTTGCAAAATTATCAATTTGTTGGTCAAAGTTTCAGCAGATTCGATGCAGAGCAAAGTTATAAATTACCTAGGCCTAGCCGATCTTGATCAGTGGAACTTCTGATATAGTTTTTCGTTGCTGCTTGTTGCTAACAAGTTTGATGTTATTTTGCGCAAAGTCAGAATGAAATATTAGCCCAAATGAACAAAACAATTATAAATTACAATAATATTTTTTAATATGAATGCTAAACTGTAAAAAAAATAGAAAATAGGTTATATTTAAAAAAATCAAAATTCACATGTTATTTTCATAATTGAAAAAAATATTTTCCTTCTTTTGGGCCCTAGATTTGGGGCCCTAGGCGCGCACCTAGTGCGCCTACAGGTAAACGCGCCTCTGTCACCACCCACGCAGACCTGATTCATTTATTGAGCATCTTATTCAGACGCCTTTCCAGTGAGTATACCCTATATTCCTATCCTGTACAATCAGTGTTTAATCTAGACGTCTTTGGGGGGGAAAGTTCCCCCCCAGGATTGATGTTTCCCCCCCAGAGGCCGGCAATATTATAAGGTTGAGAGCTTTTTGGGAGGCAAATCCCCCCCAGGATACATGGTGATATATGGTTTTCCCCCCGAGAGAGACGAATTCCTAAAAAAAAGGTCATAAAATCAACGAATGACTAAAAAAAAGGTCATCAACTTTTTTGAAGATGAAACTTAAAAAAAGCTCGATGAAAGTTTAAAAAGTCTGAAAAATTGGCTTGTCATTGATTTCCCCTCCCAGAAGAGGGGGACTAGATTAAACACTGCTGTACAATTAAGTCTTACTACGTCCACTGGCGTAAACTTGTCCAAAATATTGGGGGGATTTGGTGATTCATTCTACACTTTTGCGTTGGATGTACAGTCCATCTCAATTGTTGGGGGTCACGTGCCCCGGCTCCCCCCCCCCAGAGTCTACGCCTATGACTACGGCATAAGCCTGAGCTAATAATAACAATAGTAGAGATGTGAGTGCCATAGTTCGCAGACAACGTGGAAAAATTGATGCAACGATTCAGAAGCACTTAGAGCAGGGAGATCAGTCCAGATAGGTATGTGTGAAAAGTTCAGTCTTTAGACTTTCTTGAAGGTGGTGAGAGTCGTAGAATCCTGCAGATGTTGGAAGGTAGATTGTTCCAGATTCGAGGGCGGATGAGATGAAGGATTCTGATGCAGCTGCAGTGCGACACCAATTAAAGACACGGGTTCGGCTGACCACATGTTTCTCGACGGCTTGTGGCTGTCAAGAAGCTCGGAGAGATATGGGGGAGTTTTTGTTGTGATGCAGTCATAGGTGATGATGGAAATTGTGTAGATCCTTTCTTGGACAGGTAACCAGCGGAGGAATTTTAGCAGTGGCTTACTGCTGGCATGATATGGGGAGTTGCATGGGGGTCCGTAGAGTAATGGATAACACACTGGCGTGAAGAGCTGAAGGTACCAAGATCGAACCCAGTAGACCTCCGTAAGGTTTTTTCAGCCTTTCCACTCGCTAGGTGGCAGTGGTTAAATGAATAGTAGACCATGATTGGCGCCGGGTGGCTGCCGCTTAAACAGTTATATTCCACTCCTGTAAAACTGTTATCATGTGCTTCTACTGTATACATGTTTGTAAGGCGCTCTGCGTGGCTGCCGTTTCTACTATATGTATGTTTACTGTACAGCGCAGTGCGTTTGCAGGCGCTTAATTAAAGAACAACATTATTATTATTATTATTATTATTATTATTATTATTATTATTATTATTATTATCAACACGAACGAAATACTAAGGTGTGCTCAATATATTTGCCACCAGTTCAGTTGAAGCCTCATGATGTCAGATGTGCAGACTGCAACACCGAATAATTCAGACTATAGTCAGTTAACTTGCTTAGCATTGACAATCGAAGCTATGACAGCGAGGCAATCTCAGTATAGTTATCCATACTGTAGTTCTGAAGTGGAAGTATGCAAAGGCACCGACGTCGACGCTGCTTAGGTGATCTAATCGAGTAATCGTTGGATTGCGTGAAAGTGTCGCAACTTGCAATTGATAGATCGACAGTTGGCGAATTCCAGGAGCAGTGCAAAGCTATTGCAGCCAGCCGCTCAGAAACTAAGTAGGTTCCATACGAGAGTCTGCAATTGGCTTAAACAAACCACCCTTAAATTAATCTCTGCTTGCTTTCTTCGTTTGTTCTCTTAGGAGAGTCTGACATAAATGCCTCTATATATAGGCCCCTATATACAAAGTTTCATTCGTTTGCTTAATTTTCTTACTGAATGTACGTGAGTTATGACACCAAGTTTCAACATCAGTAGTACGATGCAAACTGGTTAACCACCCTGACCTTTAATCTTGAAGATTGGAGCTTCAGATCTTCAACAGGGTGTGTTGTGTATGTATGTACATGTGCATGTAGACATATAGCCTATAATATTATGTACAGACAGCCTTAACTTAGGTAGGTCTATGTTGTATATGACAGTTATATTTTGCATGTAGGCCAGGCCTTACATATTTATATATGCGCACGTATGTATCGGCCTATGAAGGTACGTACGCATGTATATAGGCCCTGTGTATGTATGTATGTATGCACAAGTCGAACTTATAGAAAGACGCATTCGTTGAAAAACGGCAAACGGCAACTTCTCCCAAACGGAAAATCGTAGGCGTACTGTAAGCCTACCATGCAGAGGCCCGGGAGCCATGGCGCCAAAGCCGCCGATGCTCACACAAGTGTTGGCTCTGTAGCGCCGAGGCAGAAGCATGCTCACACAACTTTTCAAACAGTAAAGCCACGCAGTGAGTATTATATCATCATCATCATCATCATCATCATCGTCGTCGTCGTCGTCATCATCATCATCATCATCATCATCATCATAAATCATCTTAAATTTTGGCGTGTCCTTCTCTGGAGAGTGGCCGTTTCCACGACACTTCGCCAATCGTGTGATGAGTCTTGAGCTCGCCTTCAGGCTGTGTTGCCCCAAGTTGAGCGCATAACGCTCTTCCTCCACCGTCCAGGTCCATGTATTCCCTGGCCGTTCAACGGGTCTCTTCCAACTCCTTTGGGGTACCGGAAACAAAGCTCGGATCGCTCTGGCATAGTCCAGTCTGTTATCGCACCGTGCGAAGTGCCCAAACATCCGGAGTCTTCAAGATTCCATCATCGCCGAAACTGGAGTCTATCCCGGAGTTTAGCTCCTAAAACTGGATTGTCATGTGCACATGCAAGAAATGGAAATCGTAGACTTCTGCTCAGACACCATCTAGTCTAATCTAATCTAATCTAATCTAATCTAATCTAATCTAATCTAATCTAATCTAAGACTTAATCCAATCTAATCTAATCTAATCTAATCTAATCTAATCTAATCTAATCTAAGACTTAATCTAATCTAATCTAATCTAATCTAATCTAATCTAATCTAAGACTTAATCTAATCTAATCTAATCTAATCTAATCTAAGACTTAATCTAATCTAATCTAATCTAATCTAATCTAATCTAATCTAATCTAAGACTTAATCTAATCTAATCTAATCTAATCTAATCTAAGACTTAATCTAATCTAATCTAATCTAATCTAATCTAAGACTTAATCTAATCTAATCTAATCTAATCTAATCTAATCTAAGACTTAATCTAATCTAATCTAATCTAATCTAATCTAAGACTTAATCTAATCTAATCTAATCTAATCTAATCTAAGACTTAATCTAATCTAATCTAATCTAATCTAATCTAATCTAATCTAAGACTTAATCTAATCTAATCTAATCTAATCTAATCTAATCTAATCTAATCTAATCTAATCTAATCTAATCTAATCTAATCTAATCTAATCCAATAACTTCTATAGCGCCGTTCTCATAATGCCCAAGACATTAGTCGATGGTCGCTTCGAGTAAAACTACAACCAGAAAACATAACACTAGATGTTTGCCCGTCCTAAGACGGTTAAAACAGAATGGGATTTCTTCATCGAGAATCGCCATCGATGACCAAACTGGTAAAGACAGCGGAAAAACGGCTATTTCACGCTATCAAACAGAACTCAGTCCATGTGCTGTATTTCCTATTTCCTCCAACTACTGAGCAACCATATATAGTCTGCGATCAAGACCACATAACATAACTTTAAACAAAGACGATAGAAATTTTATTTCCCGTATTCTGCTTGACCAATAAATACCTAACTCATTCAACATTCATTCTTATGTTTAACTGGACAACAACCCCTCTGATACGACGCAGCATTATAAGCTTTTGCCATGAGCTTAGCTTTAAAGTTACTGAACAATCACCTCTTTCGGTTCAGGCATAGCGCAACATCATTTCTTAGAAACTTGCAGTTCAGATCAGAACTCAGGAGCAAAGAATAACAGAAGAGAACAACAGGTCTCTCAACACAGTTGTTCTAAAGTACATGCAGTATTAGCCGTTACACGACCGTTAGACTATTACACGAGATGTTGAAACCTGTCCCACCGTCAACATCCCTTAGAGTGATTCTTTTCTTCTGCAAAACGGAAGATGGCTAGGACACTGCGATCAGAACCAAAACTACAGGTACTCATTACCTCATTCCTCTCTCTATTATAATGTAAGTGAAGGACAAGCATGCGCTGGCCCAGCTGCTGATCAGCGGAATCCAAGAGATTCAACTCAGAGTCTAGCAGCTCGATTCCTTCTTCCGGGTCAATAATCACAATTCTTCCATAAATATCGGCAAAATTCACATCACTATTTCCAGTTAGCGATGATTTATACTGCCGTACAGTTCTTCCTTCCGTATTGATCTCCGTTATTGATCGTTCATATATACGGTCGTCGCTAAGAGAAGCCAATACAAGGTTTCCATTTGATTTTTGAATAACCTTGTCAACAAATCTGAACCCATGAATATCTGTAGACCACAACAAGGCACCATTCGCATCATATATGCTTACTGTGCTTGGATCCTTTCCGTGCGGAACAAAAAGCATTCCATTTGGGGATACAGTTATATTACAAAATGGCAGCCTTAGATCACTAATCCATAGTAAAATGTTAAACTTATGCTCGTCATCTTTCGTAATGCGTAAAATTGAAGGGCATTTCCACTCCACATCTCCCTCTACCAGGCTTACATACAGGCAGTTCGACACGTTGCAAGCTTCCATATCCACCGGACATCTTCCTGGTAGCGCAATGACATCCTTCACATCTGTCATATTGTTGCCGTCGTAGACGTTGATTTTGCTTTGACCTTCTTCTATGCATAGCATAAATATTTCTTCTTTCATTGCAGCTACTTTGAGGACGAAACAGTAGATCCACGATTGATGCAAAATTTCCAAACGAATCGTCTCCTGAGCTTTAAAAAAATTCAGTCTGATATATAAATCGGCACGCATTTATCAAGCACACACGCCGTTAAATAACCAGTGATGGGCAAAAGTTAACTAGAAAGTTGATAACTTTAGTGAAACTTAATTATATGTATGTATGTATGTATGTATGTATGTATGTATGTATGTATGTATGTATGTATGTATGTATGTATGTATGTATGTATGTATGTATGTATGTATGTATGTATGTATGTATGTATGTATGTACATATCTGTGCATGCATATGTGTATGTTTGCAATAAATGTATGTATGTACGTACATATCTGTGTACGAATGTATGTATGTATATATGTATGTATGTATGTATGCATGTATGTATGTATGTATACATATACGTAGCCGATTGATTAAAGCCTCACTCTATAACATGAAGAGTAGGGGTTAGAGCCTCCACTGAGATTGCTAATGAGAAGGGACATTTAGCAAGTCCTTCACTCATAATTACTCAGCGCCATTGATTGATGCTTGGTCATTAGATAGTGGCTCTTGAGAAATACGTAGGCCTAAACAAAATAATGATGATGATAATAATAATAATAAAAGGCTACATATGTATATGTAAGCGTTAATTTGTCGCCCTTTTGTACCTTTCAAACAGGCCACAGACTTGTTAGCAGTGATGGGCAATAGTTAACTAAAAAGTTGCTAACTTTTAGTTTAACTAAAAAAATTAGTTAAGGATGAAGTTTAACTAAAAATAAATAGTTTAGTTAAAACCATAGCTTAACTAAAAAAAATTAGTTGCTAACTAAAAAGTTTAACTAAAAAATCAGCAATACGCAACTATTTTCCGCAATGAACATTGAACACTGTCAACAACTCAACGCGAAACTTATTGATTAACACTGCATGGTTTTAGCTGCAGCCTGTGCTTTCAAATTCATACACTACTTATAGTATGCCTATAACTGTATGCCAGAACAGTGCACATTTCATAGTTTGAAGATGAAATTGTCATTGACGCTCTGCGTTATTGCAGTTCACTTAACCTCTGTAATTGTGAAAATGTTTGTCGTAAAAGTTGGAAAAAAGTTGGAAAAAGTTTAACTACTTTTTTTTAGTTTAGTTAACTAATTTCCAAAATTAGTTGCCAACTTTAGTTAAACTAAATTTTTTAGTTGGAAAATAGTTTTAGTTTAACTAAAAAAAATAGTTTGGTGCCCATCACTGCTTGTTAGCCTAAGTGGTGTCAAAACTTCAGGAAGAATAACGAGTTCATCTGAATACTGAAGAAGTCGGAGGACTGGCCGACTCTTGCTGCGTCTTGCATACATGTGCAGCAGTCCCTGACCGGCCGAGTCCCATCCACAGTTGAGCGTTCACACCTAGCTCGGAATTTCGACAGAGGCAATTTGAAATTTATTGAGAAAAAATAATGCTCTCTTGATCTGCCCCGATGGTATAACCAGACTCGATCGGACCTCCAATTGAACTACTCTTTTGAAAACCCCTCTGATCTGACGCAGCGCTCGTAAATAGGGTGGTACCTTGCGCCTGGCTTTAGAGTGGCGCTTAAGACGTTTGGAGATCAAGATTACGATATTTTAGGGCACGACCTTTTGAGAAAATCGACAGAGCAGAGACATCAAACAGAAAACACTTTCCATACATTTTCAGTGAGGAGATCACGCAGTGACGCAGCAATAAAAAAAACCATCCAGATGTAATAGAGAAGTCGGAAATTGTAAGAGTCATGACTGATAAGAATTGACCGTAATACAATTTCAGGTCGAGTTGCTATTATTCGCACGCACAAAATAAAACTAATTTAGGCCCTATCCATTTTCATGAACTAACCAGTGCCGTCCAGAATCCTGTCTACTTCGTTTCGAAATCCGTAGGTTGTAAGCATGCTGCTCCATCGAGAACAGACATCTTTAAGTCTGCTTATCACAGGATCGACCTTTTCTTTCCACACACTTTTGGCCAGCTTCATACCCTTTACTTCCTTAGCTACGGCTTCAGCGAGGATACGCTCAAGTAGCTGGATCGGTAGATCTTGCAGCTGCAGATAAATGGTTAAAAGCAGTGTGCGAATTGTAGAAAAAGACTGGGTGACGGGTTAGACTTTGATGAGTTTGATCCAAGTTGGAGTTGAATATTTTATCCGTATTGCGCAAACTGAGAACATTCAAAATGCAATAGAAAGCCTAAACTCCTTAAAGCGACATCACCAAATTTATTAGTAGTCCTATACCATTCACATGGTCACAAATCTCACAATAAACCAGAGCATTACCTTAATTATTAGCAACCCACAAAGTGAATTATGAAAGAAAATGATAAAATATACGTATACAATATAATCACACTAGCAAAACTGAGGGGGTTTGAAACGACCCTCTGGGGTGTGCAATGAGGTCTTAACTGTGGGAGTCCTAAGACAGACTATAGGGAGGCTGAACCCTCAAACATCCCGGCAATTCTCATCCTATTAAAAGATATCGGATTTCTTTAGAACTCCAGTATAGAAACAACATATTGTGAAAATTCTTCAGCCGACGAACAGAGGATCATGGGCATCCGCAGGAATTTGTCTACGGGGCAAAATTTTTCTAGGGAGGCAAACTTTGTCCAGGGGGAATGAGGTTTTTGCATGGAATAGTTATTCACAAACACAGAAAACGCGACAACTTCCCAAATCCAAGGGAAATGCCCCTTGCCATACCTCCGGACGCACATGTAGAGGATACTTTAAATTTAGTGTGCTTTAGAAGCTTATAAGTTCAGTTAAATACATGAGAACGAACTGTTCGCAGCACGACATGACTTACTTCTTACCAGTGGCTTCTATCCCCCTAGACAACCGGGCTCAATCCCTCTCCTTCCCCCCTCTTTCACAGAACCCGACCCCCTGTAAGCTGGAAGCAATTCCCCCTTACTGTAAAGCCCTTCCATACCTCGCCTTCCCTACCCCTCCGCACCCCATACCTCACCCTTATCCGCTCCCCTCTCCCTTTACCACTCCTGTACCATTCCCTGTCTTTCCCTCCCCTCCCCTTGAAGTCCTGCCCGAAATTTTTTTGATTTCTACATTGCCGTAGGTGAGTTTTAGCGCATTTTTGGAGAAAGGAAACTGGTTTTGGAAAACTATACATTTTAGTTCAACTGAACTGTTGAATTAATTTCTCTAGGGCTCCCAGTGCACTGAAAAATGTTATGGGATAAGCTATAATATATATGGGACAAAATTTCCAAAATATGGGACACATGTTAAAATACTGGGCAATATGGGACACTGCTTAGCAAATATATGGGGATTTTAAAGACTGCATTATGAATGCATATTTCTGGTGTAATGCAGTGGCAACAGGCTCGATTGCTGCCTATAATTGCAGTGTTACCCAGCCGACAATTATTTTGCAGGAATATTTCAAGACCTGATAATCCCATTTTCACTGCACTACACAACAATAAATGTACCATTGACCAACTAGTTTTTCTTAATCAACAGGATTTTGAACGCCTTTTCAATTTTTTAAACATGTTTTGCATCCTATATCAACAGAAAAATAGCAGAACATAATGGTCAATAGGGCCTAGCTAAAGAAAAACAAGTAATAATGATACACTATAGTGACTATAACACTGCGTAGACACTGTAAACTAAGCATAGGCGTAATTTGTTGGAGGTACAAGGGGTACTCGTACGGTGCCGTACCCCCCCCCCCCACTTTTTGGACTGGGGGAACCGTACCCCACTATTTAGATAATGCCAATCAATATTTTATTATTACTGCAATTGAAAGATGGCTTGTTTTTACTGACACAAAAATTAAAAATCAGTGGAACAGAAACATCCATTTCACTGGGGGGGGGGAACTTTCCCTCTGGCACAAATTGGAAGCAATCTGCTTCCTCCCCTCCCCTTACGTAGTAGGCCTGCACAGAACTGTGAGCAAAGGCTCTGTAACTTGTAGGGAGTGTGATAAAACTTGAAGAGAAATACTTTCCCCCCTGTTTCTCACTGGGCTCAACTTGCGCCCGCCCTGAATAGGGATAGAAGCCCCTGCTTCTTACACCACAGCTAATTTGGTTAAGTGGTGTATCCGGAGTTTTTTCCAGACGTTTACAGAAGAGGCTAGTAAACAATGTCGTGGCTATCTGTTCGTTTTTGCCTTCCTGAGTAGGCCTAATAATAAGTAGCGCAACATATCCTCTTTTTTCTTTAGACTGCTCAAGCAAGCCCAAGGCTTAGATCCAAACAAGTCTTTTGACTTGCATTCATAATGCCATGTAGCTTACCGTTGTTTCGCTCAATGGGGTGAGTTTTCCATGTTTAGCATTGTCTTGTTGTAGTACTGTCATAAGAAAAATGAATGCAAATAAGCCCAAATACAATGCCTCGATAAATGTATACAATTTAGTATTTTGACACTACAATGGAACCATGCAAAGGTCAAGTAATCTCATACGTCTGTGAGTACTTTGCTGAATGTCCTATATAATAATTTCCTAGATCTGTGTGTCGGAAACGCTCTAACTCATGCTTAGGCGCAGTGGGCTGAGCCTATATTGTGTGCGGCTCTAGGCCTATTTTGAGTGGCTGAGGCCTAAGGCCTAGCCTATTTGATTGACAGGCACACAGACATACATGCATGCACATATACACATACATACAAGCAGCAATGTGAGCGCAACAAAATGTGTGTGGCTCTGGGCCGGCCAATTTTATTGGCTGAGGAGGCTCTGAGCCGTGGCCTCTTTGATTGACAGTTACACATAAAGGCATACAAGTATCCATTAATATAGTTTCCCAGATCTCTGTGTCGATAAACCCTCTTAGAACGGGCACAGATCTTCCCGGCATTCGCCAGCTAGCGCCATGCATCCGTGAACGGTATTAGTAATTTACTTAGGTGGCGAACAGGCTGAAACGAACGAACGAAAATACAACTTAAAATTGTTTTACACCGTCTTAGGACGGGCAAGCATCTATCGCTAAGCTAAGTTTTGGCTAGAAAGTGTCCATCACAGGAAACTTCTGGCAGTTCTGAAATCGCCATGAACTGTAAAGCGCACTATTAAAGACTTCCTTATTAGGCGTTGCATTAACTTACAATCTGAGCCTTCGTTCGTTGAATCGTCGTTATTGGATTCAGCTGGTGTTCGTTTCTTCGACATAGTAGGAAAGCACTAGGATCTGCAGAACAAACGTTGCCTCTTGCCACAAATGGATGCGCTGTACGTTCACGCTGTCGAAATCGAAACAGAGGAACAGGCAAAAGCAAACTTCTAAACGAATTACATGATAGAATTTAATTTAAAATATAGTTAAATTAAAGACGTAATCGAGGCGAACGAATGTTTCTGATGCATAATGACGTATTGTAACCATAAATTGTGACGTCACAATTTCACCTAAATTAGTAGGCCTATTTAGTAACTAATGTATTTGCCTGTCATATTATGGCGTCATATTATAGGCCTATATGTATCGTTGGTAAAAATGCTCTGATCGCCGTCGTCAAGACGCCAGTACTGACGTCACAAACAAATAGAACAGAAACCGTTTGTGACGTAGCGTTTATCGTCGGACGGACACTATATGGATATTATATGTATAGATATCATATAGAGTTAATTATAATTTAATATCTGTGGTAATATTACAATTGATATACTATTTATTACTTATTACATTTATTACTTATTACATAACATAACAATTAATAGGTATTATTATATGTTTGTATATAGGCCAATGCATGTCTACGTATGATGCATATAGGAGAACGGTTTAACACATAAGGCACGATGGGCTCGAGTTGAAGCGCGAGGCACCAGTCCTCCATGCTCAAGATAGCGCAACGATATCTGAACTGAATTTATTTTATCTCGCGGCAGTGGCGGCGATCTTGTCTGAGAGGTGGGGGGGGGGACAAAGTTGACCATGGTCTGGTCGATGACCTTTTTTGGAATTCATGTCCCCAAAAAAAGTTTTTCCTTTCTCCACAAAAACTTCATGACTTTTCTACGAATTCATCTCCCAAAAAAGTTGATGACCTTTTTTAGTCATTCACCTCTTTTTCCAACATTTTTCAGGGTCCCACCAATATAATATGATCAATTTTTTACCGTCATGTCATCGCTCTCTCTCTATGTGTTTTTACTGTTTTTACTTTTTATCAATTCTTCTCCCAACAAATTTCTTTCTTACTTTCTACTTTCTCATAATTTTTTCGGGGGGACACTTCTCCTTATGCATTTCATTTTTACCTAATCTTGTCAAAAAAGGCTGTCAAAACTATCACACGCAATTACATTTCTTGGCCTTTTTTGGTGTTTCTTCAAAATGTGGGGGGACAAATGTATGGCGTGTCCCCCCACTCTTAAAGGTGGGGGACATGCCCCCCCCGTCCCCTCCATGATCGCCGCCCGTGTCTCGCGGTCTTATCCTAGCCTCTTACTATTCGTGTCTCACTTCAAATGATGCACGGATTACACCATGGACAGAGTACTTAATGGTAACACTTATGGCCAGGAGAGCATTAGATTGCGGTTCGAACTTAAGCTGCTGATGTATAAATTACAATGACCCGTTGTGTAAATGTAATTGTACACGTTTTTATATAGTGTACGATCTCGATCCTGCTCGTTTTTCAATGAACTGCTCGGGTGAGATCCACCACGACCGCTGCCCGTTTGAATGGGTGCCACATCATTTAACGTCCCCGTGTAGGGATCGTACGTGCTAGCACACGATTTAAATCTCTGAAATAAGCATATCGTATAACGGTCGCCGAAGATTCTTCTTCTTTATGTTTTCTGCCCACCGGCAGAAAACATATGACCAATGACGCCATCGTTGTCTGTCTTGTGCTCTTCTCTGCAGTCCACTGTATCCTTCTTCTTTTGTCATCATCCAGTCTAGCAGCATTGCCCTCGGTCTTCCTCGCGTCTTTCTCCCCTCCATCCTTTCCTCCATGATGTCTCTTAGCAGTGATTGATATTGACAATTTTAGAGTTCGTATAGCGTTCAAAATCCCACAAGTCCGCCAAGACTCGAAGACCCTACCCCAGAAACACTGATCGAGACCCAGAAACGTCACAAAATAATCGAATTTTTTTACGAACCAAGCGAATAGCTGTGACAACTTAGTGTGACAACCTAGTGAGTTCAAATAGAAAAGCCTAATAAACGTGTAGGTACGCGATTCTACTTATGTCTTACTCGATGATATCATCATCAGGTTTACAACTTGTAATCTTTTTTTATGAAAAAAATTACATAGACTACAAAGTGATCGATTAACGCTAGCTACATGTAGGGGCCTAATTGCTGTGCTTGGTTTTCCTTTCAGTTCAGAGACAGCGTTGGATTTCATTGGCAACCCTTCACCCTTTGTCAAATTCTACCCGAAGCAATGGATGAGCAAGTCTTTTGAGTGGCGCCAGTTGTCATTCGCGGAATGTCTACTCCAGTGGTTTTCAACCGGGGTTCCGCGGAACCCTAAGGTTCCGCGAGCATCGGCCAGTGGTTCCGCCGGAGTTCAAAATAAAATTTAAAAAGGCCAACTGAATTCACAAAATGATGAGCAATGAGCAGAATTCTTCATAGCTTTCAGTCATTCTTGCTACTGCTAGAAACGATAATCTAAGTTTAAAATCCTAGATATCTAAATACTATCCCAGTAATAATAATTGTAATCGAATCTTGAGATTTCTACAGCACCAAAAAGTGGAGTTGTGGGAACCAGCTATTCAGTTGCGCTCAGTCAAAAAGGCGATTAGGCATCTAGGATCAAAATCGGTTCCAGGTCAAGATCTAGAGGCCCTGTATCTCGGGTGGTTCGAGAGATTTTCGGACGATTCCATGTTCCTCTAGTTAGGAATCCATTGCTTGAGATCTGCGTGTGCATGCAACCCTGTCACTGGCGACTCCTAGTTACCTGATTTGCCTGAAGACTCCGACACCATAGTCACAGATCTCGAGATTCCTGACCCATAGCTGAAACTAGTATTCTTTAAATTCTGGCCTCTTTTAACCAATTCCCTTTAAATAATTGCTTACTTTTTTAAATAAAAGAAATGCAAAGCTTATGATACAGAAAACACGTTTTCTCCCTTAGCTTTTCTGCTTGAAAACATCTGCCACTACACAACTAAATAACACAATCACTACCAAAATTAGTTAAGACTCATCTTTATAAGTAATCCAAAAATACTGGAAACATTCTGGCATGTTTTCATATATACATGTATAAGCAACATATTTATCGTGGCATAAGTCAAGTTTATAAATGCAGAAACAGTTCCAGATGAAAATGACAATGTCACATAATATTCTCATTCTATTTCTTTCACGACACATTTCTGTCGCTCTGGCACATGTGGAACAGTTCCAGGCTTGCTCTTGGCACGTCTTCTCGCCTCCCTGTTAAGCAGACAAATCAGAAGATTCAGATTTAGAAAAGCTTTACAAAAAGAAACATGATTAATAACAGAATATACAGATAAAAGACGCAAATGCATTTGTAAGCACTAAGCACACAGTAGCAATCTAATGCAATTGCACCAAACGCAACATAAACAACATGACAGAAATAACAAACGTTTGGCAACATACATCCCAATGCATTCTGTAGAATACATAATATGTAAATTTATGAATTGTCAAAGCAGTAGCTTAGTAGATAAGATTTGTAGTTGGTACACAATAAAACCATGTTATGTATCAAGTATCCACAGGGGCGCCCGCAGGCGGACGCACTGGACGCACGTGCGTCCACCCACGACGTAAAAATCTACACAAGGACTAGGCATTGCATCGATATTTTTAAAATTTTACTGTGTTAATTTTGATTTACCATACAGTATGTATAATATCACATGATATCATATGCAAATGTTATACTGTACTTTTATGAGTCACTCCGAGTCATTTTCAGTGTATGACTACGAGCAGCGAGAAGGAGGGGTGTGCTTCAAATTTTTTCGGGTGTGCGTCCAATTTTTTTAAGCCTGCGGGCGCCCCTGAGTATCCATATCACAAAGAATTGCTCTTCCTGAGATATAAGTTTTCTTAAGTTTCAATCACCAGTTAAGTCATTATACAACATGCAAGCAAACTATAGTTGTCACACCATATACACCCTAACTGGTGATACAGAAATACAATTATCAATCAAAACCAACCAAAACAGATAAATTTCACAAACATACTTTTTCTTCTCTGCATCCTTCATGATTCGCATTTCCTTTGTAGCTGCATAAATTGCGTTTGGTACATGGCGATGGCGAATAATACGTGAAATTTGCGGATGTGCAGAAAACTTGCTCTTCAATTTTGCAGAATAGTTAAACGCTTCCTTTTCTCTTGGACGTAACTAAAAATAAACAAGATAATTTTTTTAAATGTGATAAATGATTTAGGAAATTGTTTAGCTCTTAACACTTAAATGGTTTATGAAATTGTTTAGCTCTCAACACTTAAAAAATGAGCTGCATTGGTTCTATCAGTCGCGTTTAGTACACTCTCATCGATAAAGTATTAAAACAACTTTAATCATAAAACTACCAGGGTTTGAGCAAAAGCTGGAAGTAACAAAAATTAACTGGACATTTTGCTTAAAAATTAATTAGCTCATCATCACCATCAAAGTCATGACCTTATTTATTAGTCCCAAAACTTACAAGGTGATACAATTATTAGCAGAGTATACAAGATAAATGGATATCATGTCGTAAATTCTTAATTTTTAAATCTGAACCATAAACACATCATGAGATCAGTTTATAAGAACAAAACCAAATTGAGGCAATAAACTGAACACAAATACTGCAAAAGGAATTTATCAATTTAAAGCTGACACAAGAAATATTTATCAACCCACAATTTTGACAAATAAATATAATACGGTACTGGTATAAAAGTTCATTCATCGCAGTTAATTACTATATAACTGTAAATAACAGTAAAATTAAGGGTATTAAGCATTGCAGTATCAAAATTTAAAGCTACCTAACTAAACTTAAGCAGATGAAAAACATTCATGCTACTTTTTGAGATAACAATGGACCAAATGATATGCTGCAGTTACAACAAAAATATGCATAAAATTTTGAATATTCATTTGCATTCATTTCCAGCTGTAACAATGGATGAAATTCGTCCACAGAGAACATAACCCTCTGGTATGTAAACCCATTCACTTTCAACTAATATGCTTGTAATATTTGAAATACAAACCACTCCAAGCTTCTCTGAAGCATTTGCCTTCCATATTCGTAAATTCATTTCGTCAGATGCCGATAGCACAAAGCGGTTGTCAAGCGACCACTTAACATCGACAACACGTTGCATCCGTTTCGTATGGTACACTTCCCTGCAAATCAGTTTCATAACATCGCATAAAGTCGCATCATGAACTCTGTACATACCGTTACATACTAGACAATTTGTATAGCATTTTTTCATGGTATCAACTCCAAAGCAACCACAGATCAAGAACATGCATTTCTAAAACAATTAATCTCTGCTACTGACAACTGAGAATGTAAAATGCTGAAAATGCGAGTCCAAAGAAAGCAATCATTCTGCGAACTAGAAAACAATAGGATAAAGCTCATGTAAGGAAAAACATGTAAGGAATATAAATCTCAACATTACTTATCTTTCCAAGCCAACAAAGGCAGTCTTCCATAAGCAGAATTGTGCACAAAATTATATGTAATTATTTAAAACTAAATTAAAAGCTAGATATTATGATTCACGTAATTATATCGTGTGTCAGTTTGAAGACAAAAATTGTGTAAAATACGAGTAATGATAAGACCTTCTGAAGGAAAATGTGTGACGTAGTTTCAGGTTCTGAGAGGTTCATAACATGTATCACATACACCAACCCCTTCTATAACATGGGATTTGGGATCCAAATCAAGTACCCTTGCATTATGGTGAGGGCCGCGCCAAACTGAAATGGAATTGGCAATCATGTACATGTCTACCTAGCCGTTTATTTGCATGTTATATTTGGCCAAACAACGAGTCTACAAGATACTCACCATGGATATCATTTGACTTGTTAAGACAGACAGAAAATTTCATTTAATTCAAAATTTAATTTTTGAATGAAAGTGACTGTTAAATAAATTCAGCTGAATTCTTTGAATTCCTTGTTTTGCAAGGGTCTGGTGTATATGTTATAATAACACGACCTGAAGTTACCTGCTATTTCCACGGTTGGTAGGAAATATTCGGATAGTTCGGTCATAGCTTCCAGACACAAACTCTTTGCCAGTTGGTGAATAGTCGACATCAAGTACTGAAAATCCAGTAAAGAAAATTATAACAACATGAAGGAAATGCACTTTCCATGCAATCAATAATTACAATAATGTTGTTTAACTTGGAAACAATAGATTCTAAAAATACCTGTCTGTTAACTCAGTGTACAGCCGCAGAAGTGGTAGAGTGCAGAAAGTGTTACCAATCAATAATTTGTGCTTAGTGTGAACTAGATAGCAATTTAAATAAGCTTTGGCAGAGTGAGTGCATGGGTTGTGTGCCAACCTGCTGAGACGTGTCCCATGTGGACGTTGATTGGAGCTGCCATATTCCTCATGTCAAACGTGTAGAGGCTATTATGAAATACAGATAAACACAAACACAACATTTAGCTTTGTGAAACATACATTTTCCATCATATTATTTTAGGATAATACAAAAAAATATGTAAAAGTTAAACGTTTATTCAAATGCCTAAAAGTCACGACAGTAATGTTCATATAGAGAAATTTACATACAAAATTCTATTACAATTAGTTACTACAAGGACCAAAACAATCTGCTCTTGTAAGCCCAGGAACTGACCATTGCTGTAAAACTGCCCTTAACATGGTGCTTTACTAGAATCTTTGCCTCCTGTTTATTTAGCTTACTTAAACAAAGATGCAAAGAAATGGTTCTACACTTACTTATGATCCTCATTTGCAGCTGTGAAGAAGATTGGCTCTTGTGGATTCCATACAACACTGTTTGATCTCATACTCAGGATTGTCTACAAAAAGTACCAGGCACAACAAACATTACCACAATGATTGAAAACTTTGGAGCCTGTGACTGTAGACAAATAAGTTTTATTAATTATTCATATTTATGTCTAGGGTTTCACTCACATCTGAAATTAAAAACATTGTCATCTAACATTTGCATTCATATTCATGCACAAAATGTGTTCAATAATGTGTATTCAGCTGAACAGTAAAAACTGGTAATCGGCAAAAATCTTTATGATCTGTATCTGTATATAAGGTAAAAATCTGTATATAAGGTTCAAAGTGTTTGGAACTATCTAGTCAGCAGTAACGTGGAGAATGACAAATCAAAGAAGAAATTCTGGAAACCCTACTATGCTCAACAGACGATAAATATATTGATAAACAAACTTTTCTAATGCTCTCTGGATTTCGAATATCAAAAAGTCGGATGCCACGATCAGCACAAGTTGCAACCATGATATTGTCCTGAAATAAAAAAAACAATGCAAATGTAAGGCATGGATCTTTGTCTTGAAAATGCTGTAACTGTTGCACAGTTTTAGTCTGCAAATGTAGTGACTTTGTTTGTTCTGTCACTTAGCTGAAGGAAGAGCACTGCTCTTTGCATGAATAATGAGCTTCAACTTGCAATTGCCTCTGTATCTGAATATGGTGGTAACTGTCAACTCTTGATGGATTCCATTTGTTGCATTCTGCGTGTGCGTGTGTGTCTGTGTGTGCATCTGTGTGTGCATGTGTGTGAGTGAGTGGAGAAAGGGAGGGAAGGAGAGTGAGGGAGAGAAGGAGGGATGAAGAAAGGGAGGAATAGATGGAGAGAGATAGAGAGAGAGAAAGAGAGAGACAGACAGGCAGAGAGAGCTTATCAGTGGTATCTTCTCTCTAGGCCACCTTCACCTTGTCACCTTGTGCTGTCAACTCCTGGAGCTCTAGCGATCGTCATGATAAACACTCTCCATTGCTTCCTATTCGAAGTCAGGTCCCTTAGTGCTTCCAGATTCATGCCAGTTACATCATGAATCTCATCCATCCATTTCTTCCTTGGTCGACCCCATCTTTTTTTCCCTCACCACAAGCCAACATCATTTCCTTTTCTAGCCCATCAGATCGCATAACATGACCAAAGAATCCAAGCTTCAATCTTGTCGCCTTTTGTTTTAATGACTCTTCATTCTCGACACCAATCTCCACTCGTATTGATTCGTTCGTCCTTTTCTCTGTCCATGATATTCTCAACATCTTTCTCCATATCCACATTTCACATGCGTTAACCTTTTTCTCCATGTTCTTTGTCATTGTCCACAACTCACAACCATACAGAACCGTTGGAAAGACTAAGGCTCTCACGAGCCTTTTTTTGTATCTATGCTCACATGCTTGTCCTTCCATATCTTTTCCAGTCCAATCTAGGCCACCAGTGATACATTTTCTAGCCCACAAGTGGAAAATACCACACCAGTATTTCCTTACAGATGAACTTGCTGCCTTTAATGAACTCAAATATTTAACGGGTGCTATATAAATATCCAGCAACAGACATACATAACTGAACAAATCTCACAAACTGGAAATCAACCAAAAGTAGCATGAAAGTACAAGCATTAATATAACTTTAATAATTAACAAAATTAACAGTTAATAATAATTTAATATAGTAACAAGTCACACCTTGTCATCTTGTGCTGTCAACTCCTGGAGCTCTAGCGATCGCCACGACACACATTCTCCATTGCTTCCTATTCGAAGTCAGGTCCCTTAGTGCTTCCAGATTCATGCCAGTTACATCATGAATCTCATCCATCCATTTCTTCCTTGATCGACCCCGTCTTTTTTTTCCCTCACCACAAGCCAACATCATTTCCTTTTCTAGCCCATCAGATCGCATAACATGACCAAAGAATCCAAGCTTCAATCTTGTCGCCTTTTGTTTTAATGACTCTTCATTCTCGACACCAATCTCCACTCGTATTGATTCGTTCGTCCTTTTCTCTGTCCATGATATTCTCAACATCTTTCTCCATATCCACATTTCACATGTGGATATGGAGCCAGTATTGAAGCCTACTGCTGCTGATTCTTCACGCCAGATTGACTCTTCACAATCTCGACAGCAGTCATCTCCACTGACTAAAGAAAATCCACTTCCTTCTTTGCCTCTGTCTACACCGTCCTCTGGTCTTCGACTTGCCTCTTGGAATGCTCAATCAATATCGGAAAAGTTTGCTTATGTCTCACAATCACTTCTTGAGGATAAGCTCGACGTCTTTGCCATTACTGAAAGTTGGCATCTTGCCTCTGACGATGTTCCAGTTCTACGAGCGACACCGTCTGGTTTCTCTTCGCGTGACCGTCCTCGTCCACCCCACCCAGATGGTCGACCGGCCCGTGGTGGAGGCATCATCGTATTCTTCCGCTCCTCGCTACGCGTTTCTCAGATCAATCTCGACGATTCATTATCCACGTTAGAAGCCCTCTGCCTGAGCATTGCCACTCCTCATGGTCCCGTCACTCTGCTTACTGTTTACCGACCTGGCTCTTCTCCCCCAACAGCACAATTTTTTGAAGAACTTTCTACCCTCTTGGAAACAGTTGTTACACGTAACTCTCAACTTGTCATCCTCGGTGATTTTAATATCCATCTGGAGGATCCTACCTTACCTGCTTCTGCTCGGTTCTTAGACATTCTCACGCAATTTGGACTTCGACAGCATATCAATCAACCTACTCACAGATTAGGTGGTCAGCTTGATCTTGTCATCACTAGTGAGGATGATCAAGTAGATGACCTTAAAGTTCTACCACCGACGCTCTCGGACCATTCTGTCATCAGTTTTACTCTTCCTTCCATTCATCTTCAACCGATTCACTCCATTCGCATGATACGTGGATGGAAATCGTTCGACTCGTCTGCCTTCAGTGCAGCTCTACGTGATACTCTCCTTTCTTCGCCGGATTCTACTCTGGATAACCTCTCAGTTGCTGAACTATTCGACCTATACACTTCCACGGTTACAAGTCTCCTCGACGCCATGTTACCTCGGCATAAAGTTTGAACACGTCAGCGCCCACTGGCAGTCTGGTTTGACGCTGACTGCCGTCGACTCCGTCGTCGTACCCGATGTCTCGAGCGCCGTAGTCGTCGGACTAAAGATCCTGTCGACCGACTAGCCTGGATTACTCAGCTTCGCTCATTACATCGCCTCTACCATCAGAAGGAAGCTGAATATTGGGAAAAGCTAGTCTTGCGCAACGAAAAAAATCCAAGACGCTTGTGGTCGTCTGTCTCGGGTCTCCTTGGGCGATCATCTCGTTCTACCGAAGCTCCATCTTTCACTGCAGATGAGTTTCAGGAAATGCTTTCCACAAAGATCGACCGACTTCGTGCTTCGACAGCTGATGCTCCTCCTCCGACCTTCACATCTACATCCACTGTCTTCGATAGTTTTCGTCCTATCTCAGAGTTCGACCTTCGTTTAGTATTAACGTCTGTTAATCTTAAATCATGTGAACTCGATCCGCTACCCCCTTTTGTTATTAGTGACATTTTAGATGACCTTGCTCCCTTTCTTGTTTATCTATTTAATAGATCGCTTTCCGAAGGGTGTATTCCTCCATCGCAGAAGCGTGCTCTGGTCTTTCCTTCGCTAAAAAAGCCTAATCTTGATACTAATCTCTGCAATAATTACCGTCCCATCTCCAATTTATCTTTCCTATCCAAGACTCTTGAACGTCTTGTCTCTCTTCAGCTCCTCCCTTATCTTGAGCAATCTGGACTCCTTCCTGCTAATCAATCAGGCTTTAGGGCTCATCATTCTACTGAGACTGCTCTCCTCTCTCTCCTCTCTGAAATCTACTCTGCTGTTGACAGGGCTGAACTTAGCCTCTTGGCTCTTTTCGATGTTTCTGCAGCCTTTGATATGGTAGATCATAGTATTCTCCTTCAGCGTCTTGAGACTTCATATGGGTTGCAGGGCCTTCCTCTTTGCTGGTTTCGATCATATATGTCTGAACGAACCCAAATGATTATATCGGGCGACTCTAGAACAAAATGGATTCACATTAAGCTGGGCGTTCCTCAAGGCTCTGTACTTGGTCCTTTACTCTTTATTCTCTACACGGCTGACATTCCTTCTCTTTTCCCACTCTCGGGAGCTACTGGTCATATCTTTGCTGATGATGTGCAAGCTTTTGTCCATGGGTCTCCTTTATCTCAATTGCACTTAGTTGAGCGTATTGAGTCTCTATCTAAGTCTCTCCATTCCTGGATGTCCTCAAATCGTCTGTCTTAATGCCTCCAAAACCCAGTTCATTTGGTTTGGCTCCCGTAAACAGTTGCTTAAGATTGATTTCGCCCTCCTCTTGGAAATCTTCCCTCACTACTCCTTTTCATCAAGTGTACGTGATCTAGGTGTTACGCTTGATAGCTCTCTCTCCTTCAAAGATCACATCTCTAACCTCACACGTGTTTCCTACTTCCACTTAAGGCGTCTTAGGGCTGTTCGACGATCTGTCTCTTCCTCTGTTTTCACAACGCTGGTCCATGCTTTCATTTGCTCCAGAATTGACTACTGCAATTCGCTTCTAATCGGTCTTCCTAAGGTCCGTCTCATGCCTCTGCAGTCAGTCCTAAATGCAGCTGCGAGATTAATTGCCCGTCTGCCACGCTACTCACGCATTTCATCCTTCATGTTTGAGAAACTGCACTGGCTTCCTCTCTCTGCACGTATTAAGTTCAAAATCCTTATTCTGGTGTCAAAGACACAGCGGGGTCTTGCCCCCAAATATTTAATTGATGTAATTCACCGGCCTCTTTCTGTCTCTTCGCATCGTCCACTTCGCTCCTCAAACAGATTTGATCTCTCAGTTCCTCATACTAGAACAGCTATGGCTCAGTCCCGATCTTTTGCCTCAATTGGTCCCTCTCTCTGGAATACACTGTCTCCTTCTACTCGCTCTCAAATTTTAATAAGTAACCCCTCATCTTCTTTTGCGTTCCTCAAGACTTATTTCTTTTCTCTCGGCCTTGCGCACTGGGAGCGCCTCTGAACGGTTCACCCTACTAGAGGCGCTTTATAAATGTTTAAATACAATACAATACAATACATGCGTTAACCTTTTTCTCCATGTTCTTTGTCATTGTCCACGACTCACAACCATACAGAACCGTTGGAAAGACTAAGGCTCTCACGAGCCTTTTTTTGTATCTATGCTCACATGCTTGTCCTTCCATATCTTTTCCAGTCCAATCTAGGCCACCAGTGATACATTTTCTAGCCCACAAGTGGAAAATACCACACCAGTATTTCCTTACAGATGAACTTGCTGCCTTTAATGAACTCAAATATTTAACGGGTGCTATATAAATATCCAGCAACAGACATACATAACTGAACAAATCTCACAAACTGGAAATCAACCAAAAGTAGCATGAAAGTACAAGCATTAATATAACTTTAATAATTAACAAAATTAACAGTTAATAATAATTTAATATAGTAACAAGTCACACCTTGTCACCTTGTGCTGTCAACTCCTGGAGCTCTAGCGATCGCCACGACACACATTCTCCATTGCTTCCTATTCGAAGTCAGGTCCCTTAGTGCTTCCAGATTCATGCCAGTTACATCATGAATCTCATCCATCCATTTCTTCCTTGGTCGACCCCGTCTTTTTTTTCCCTCACCACAAGCCAACATCATTTCCTTTTCTAGCCCATCAGATCGCATAACATGACCAAAGAATCCAAGCTTCAATCTTGTCGCCTTTTGTTTTAATGACTCTTCATTCTCGACACCAATCTCCACTCGTATTGATTCGTTCGTCCTTTTCTCTGTCCATGATATTCTCAACATCTTTCTCCATATCCACATTTCACATGCGTTGACCTTTTTCTCCATGTTCTTTGTCATTGTCCACGACTCACACCCATACAGAACCGTTGGAAAGACTAGGGCTCTCACGAGCCTTTTTTTTGTATCTATGCTCACATGCTTGTCCTTCCATATCTTTTCCAGTCCAATCATTGCAGCTTTCCCAATCGCAATCGCAATAGTAACAAGAGCAATTTTAAATCAATTGGTTGCTTCAGTCAATACCTCAACCGGGTTAAATCGAACAGATGTTAAACCATTCACTTCTGGATAGGAGCGAAATGGTTCGGTCCTATCCTCATTCCAAACATCAAGCCGTTCGCCACAAGTGGCAAAGATATTATCGTGCCAGTGATGGTCCATTCCACGGTAGAGTGTCTACAACAAAACGATTCAACTGTGAGACAAGTCTTAACCATATTCTTTAATCCGTTGGAAGCCAGTGGGTAATGACTCCACTAGAGGAGAGTGAAGTGTTGCAATCTGATTATAGCCATGGATAAGAAGTTCTGAAGCGACTGGAATTTGTGCAGATTTGTATTTGCGACATCGTTTAAAAGTCAGTGTAATCACAATCGCTGGAAGCTATAGCATTAGCTATTGGATTCAAGACGTTTTTGGGTACACACAGTATTATTCTGCTGTCTCACATGTGAAATGAACATATTTGCAAGTGGTTGAACATGATCTGAAAAAGACATATTGGAAGAATCAAATATGATGTGCAACTTTTGTGATGACTCAATGCGACCAACAACTGATCTACTTAAATGAATATCAGTAAGCCAATCCAAATTTAACATACAAGAAGAAATTCAGTTTGCAGGAGTTCAAAAGAAGCTTATTAAACGTCATCCAAGCCCTTATATATTTGTATCTGTCATTTGATATTTACCAGAGTTGTATGGTCTCGAACTCAGTCTCGGTCTCGAGATAGGTTTTTAATGTCTCAGTCTCGTCTCAGTCTTGGGAACCCATTGTTTCGTCTCGGTCTCGGTCTCGAAGCAATTTCTCTAATTTTTAGAAACTGTCTTGAAGCGAAAGTCTTGTTCTGTCTCGAACAAGCGGTCTCTATAAGTCTCGCGACAAATGTCTTTATTTCTAGTGCTATAAAAGTGTCCTGGGTCGATATGAACAGATAACTCGCAAGTCGGATGTGTCAATCACACCGGAAGTTCTGAAAAACGTTCTTTCTAGAAACTCTGGTGAACGTGTGAGACCACGTGAAATCGGCTATTGGAAAGAGGATTTTGTAATTCATTTCGAGTTAGAAAGAAAGTGCAAGAAAATGTCTCATACAGAAGCTGAAGTAGTCAAGTACGCAATGTGGTCATGGACAAAGAAAAGAAATGGCGTGCCATTTATCGCTGGCGTAAAGTCACCATAAAGGAAACGGTGGGAACAACATCGAGTTTATGCTTGAGGATCCTGTATTCATAAATGTAATAGTATTTAAGAATAGCGGGAAAACTGATGCATGAATTTTTATTGCAGTAAATGCGACAACTGAGTGCCTGTGTATAATAAACAATATGCCCACCACTGACTTCGCTCCAATAGAGCACTGCTAGCTACCAGCCTTGTCTCATAGTGCATTTACCATACTGTAGTAAATGCCAAAAATGTCTTGTACTGTCTTGGACCTCGTGTCTTGGTCTCGGTACCTCATTGTCTTGGTCTCATCTCGGTCTCGGCACCTCATTGTCTTGGTCTCGTCTCGGTCTTGGAACTCCACTGTCTCGGTCTCGTCTCGGTCTCGAAGTTTAAGGTCTTGCATACAACACTGATATTTACCTTGCCAATGATAGTATTAATTGGTTCTTCAGAGCCACCAGCATCTTCTGTACCTTCTGCTCTCCACTGCTTAATGATTTTATCATTCCCACACTGAAACATTAGCAAATACAGCAGAAGTTGATAAGCAACCATAACCATCATACATTTATATACACCGAAATACATGCGTATAAAAACTATATATACAGTATATACATATATCATTAAGCACACGTTCACTGAAAGTTTATGAAAGGATTTATATGATCATTTAAAGCTCAGTCACAAGAAAGGATATGACTTATTCAGGTTTTGCAAAAAGCTATCAGAAATTTAAGAAAAAGTTCTGGAACTTATTCTAACAGATGACCCACAATGCAAGCATCAAATATTTTGGTTCTCTTTCCCACAGTAATTTAAAAAAATAAGATCTCCCACTAGCATCCATGCAAGCTGCTTTCTAACATGAACAAGCTTGCATCAGATAAAGAAGTAGAGCAACCTTGACTTACAGAAAAGAAATATTCTCCGTTGGGATGGAAGCACATGCCTTGCACAGTACCATCGTGAGCAACAACTGTATGGATGCACTTTTTTCTTGGGAGATTCCACACTCGTATCTGAAATAATCCACATGCAGCTTTATCAAAGAAACTATTTAAAAACTGCATAAGATGTAGCAACTACTCACTGTATATGCTTGCATACAAGTCGACCCCATATATAATATGACACCTTGTATTTCATTACAGCAATATATCAGTCATTACAACAACATAACGAAAAAATGTACTTTGTAGTATAGTGTAAACTGCATCACTAATTAAAATAAAGGAATTGAGAAGGAACTTAACATAGATTAACCTACTGGTAAGTAAAAAATCATTAAAAACTAGTAACTTATGCATAACAATTATTATTCATGTTACAGTATCAGTAAAAAAAATTGGCTACATGCCTATACTCTAAACTCAACAGAACCTGTCAGACTTAAAGATCCTTCACAGGAGCACAAACATGACTACAGTAATCCAACAATAAGACATAATTTTTAACTTTATAGTGCCTCCCACAATGAACATTGGGCACAAAGCATTACATCAGTTAATACATAATGTAAAATGTGTGATAGTGGTTGAGAAAACTCAGTCAAAGTAGGAAAAATCAATGCTGAAGATATCACCTCAGAAAAATCTAATAGATATAATAGGTCCAATATGGTTCTGTGTATAATTTTCACAAAGATGTGCAAAATATCACTAAAAGCGCTCCATTTTAAATTTCATGCTACATTAACTCAGTTTTCAAGTAAAAATCTAACTAATTAACACCTGATATCTAAATTTTAGGCATGATTTAACATGTGACTATTAAATAATTGTCGAATAGAGGTGTACATATTACGTTTTTACTAATTATACTAAAAGGCAATTTCCACCAAAGATTCAGCACCTCGAGCCCAAACCAATGATAATAATAAACCATCTTCAAATTTTGGCTGTGTTTTCTCAGGAGTGCTCAGTTGCTCATATACGTATAGGGCCAACATAAAAGCATGCATACATAAAAGTATGCACATTTAAGTTACATATATAGTTCTAGATAAAACTGAGAACAATCCCGGGTTGCGTACCTCTCCATCACAAGCACCAGAATAGATTCGTGCTATTTTTGTCGGATGTTTCATCACACAGCTGATAACATCACGGTGTCCATCAAGTGAACCAAAAAATGGTTTTGCAAACACACGCTCCAACTTGGCTGCATTCGATGCTCTAACATACTCACGTGGATCACTAAACGGATGTAAATTTTTGTCATAATTCCTTGGCACTAAATAAGAAATGAAAAAGAAACACTATTACATAAACTGAGGTAATCACTAAGTATTTAATTCTATCAAAAGTGACATTGTATAGTTGTATACTCATTAAAATCCTGTTGTATGCCATCCTCCTAATAGGTAATTTTGCATATGTTGACATTTTAATTCATGTTTGTAAAAATTGTAATATTGTAAATGTGAAAAGTAGTGGTAGAGTATAAACTTAATACCTTATTGTTTTAAAGAAGTGGCTGCATAATGCACTTGTGGTAATTATACCTGTTGGCAACATTTTGAATGCGGCACAGCTGCATGAAGAAGAATAGATGCTATCAAGATTGTCAGAACACTTAGGTGCAGTTATAATTTAGTTCTCAAAATAATTCCTAACTTCCCCAATTCCTGGTACTTACTTGCCTACTTGAGCAGAAGTAGTTGGCTGTGCAGTTCGTAGCACCCCAATTCTACTCAATTCTGGGCCAGCCATGATGTTTACCTTGTGCACGGCAGCCGTGCCACGGCTGTCACCGACCCACCGTAAACCTTTACCAAGGGATTTTACGGAACATACCCAGAGATTTAACTCTCAGGCTAACACGGTCCGTATCCGGGAACCTTAAAAGACATGGCGCCTATTCAAATGGGGAGTGGTGGTGAAGGATCTTACCCGATCAATTTATTTTCAGGTAAAACCATAGTTTACGTGGGTCTGGCCCGAATCCCGAAACGAATTTCGGCCGGATCCCCAAAATCAATTTTATACTAAAATTACAAATAAACAGGTGAATAGACAGTATATCGAGATACATCAAGACCATGCTAGGTCTATGTCATGTACGAGTTTACAAATAAACTTTGAAAAGTTTTCGAGAGTTCGGCCGCTTTCTATAAAACTGTTTTCGGGAAAGTGGGCTTTGTGTATTTTCAGCGTTTTCGTGTTTCGGGGATTCGGGTTGATCCCGTTTTCATTGCTAAATTGATAGTGGTTGGAAATCTGAAGTTTACGTTGCTAAATTATTTCTGAAAAGTACATCCATAATTGACGTTGCTAAATTATTTTTGCATGTACATTAAACGTATTTAAAGTTCTACTGCAATATACATACATACAACATGCATACATACATACATACATACATACATACATACATACATACATACATGGGGGGCCTGGATAGCGCATTGGATAACATCTGGCGTAGAGTGCGAGAGGTACAGAGATCGAGTCCCATAGGCGGACATGCTTTGTAGGCTGCAATTTGCGCCGTGTATTGCAGGCTGTCTGTTCTGTTAGTAGTTAAGATTTATCGCATAACATGTACATGTACAGCGCAGTGCGTTTGCATGCGCTTAATTAAAGAATAAATATTATTATTATTATTATTATTATTATTATTATTATTATTATTATACATACATACATGCATACATACACAGATACATATATACAAAGATTACAGAATTTAGCAACGTAAACTACGAAGCCAAAAACATGTTGAATTTAGCAACGTAAACTACGGTTTTGCCCATTTTCAAATGAGCATGGTCAAGGCCAAACGGTCGCTATATAAAAACGTGCACATTTATAATTTGTTTCCGAATCTACGGCAGTGTTTCTGAGCGTTTAAAACACGTGGTTATCAGGTTCTTACAATTAACATTTCAAATAATGTTTCTACCTTTTTGGATATCTTTCTTGGTCTCCCTTAAGCATTCATCCAAATTTCGAGACAAAACCTTTACTTTCATTGTATTTCTTCAAATTATATCCAACTAAAATAAAATTATCACAGCCAAAGGACTATTCAACAATATTGCCGAGTACAGCAACAGCTACGATTGACAAATCCTTCGCTAGCAAATGCATAACCGGATGTAAAGCGCAATCTGGTGGGGGACTGATTTTCCTTAGAATAAATTCGTTTAATAATATTCGTTTAATGTCTTCAAACTGACAATAACGCTGTATGATTACAAATCAGTATGAACGGATGATCACAAGTTATTACAGGAGTCGAATTTAACTGTACATGGCAGCCATGCAAGGGGCCATCACGTCCTACATCTCATTTTAACAACTCAAATTTAGGTCCACTCAGCCTTTCATTCGCGAGATGGCGCATCTCGCGAATGAAAGGCTGAGTGGACCTAAATTTAAGAGGGTTGCGGGAAGCGATCCCGCTACCGCTACCGCTACTACTACTCTATGCTTACCACGATACTCACATAATCACCTCCTATATGCAAAATGAGCTTCGCTGGCTCCCTGTCCCGTTTCGAATTAGATTCAAGGTTCTTCTGCTACAGTCACTAGATCCCAGTTAGGCTTAACTTTCTGAACTGATGAGCAAACCAATCTGTTCACGCTCCTCTCGCCCCCTTCGTTCTGCTGACCGATTGGGCTTGTTTGTCCCTCAGTCGCGAACTTCATTAACTCAGAATCGGGCCTTTGCTTTGGCTGTCCCTTCACTGTGGAATGAACTCCCTTCTGAGATCCAGAGCAGGATCGTCGGGGCGTTTTCACCAGCTTCACTTAAATACTTAAAGTCCTTTCTTTTTGCACGAGCGGACGAGCCTATCACGTTGAGAGCGCTTCTGAATAGCTCTGCTGCGAGGAGCGCTTTACAGATGTTTATACTATATTACATTACATCATAATTATATTAGGCCTAATCAGAGGCGTAACTTTGGTCTAAAAAGTGGGGGGTACCAATTTCTTAAATACACGAAACAAGGCTGAGGCTGCGATCTCTGGGAAGGCACAATAATAAAATATACGTTGGCATTGTTCAAAAAGTGGGGGGTACGGTACCCCCCAGTCCAAAAAGTGGGGGGTACGGGTACCCCTCGTACCCCCCACAAATTACGCCTATGGGCCTAATCGTTAAACTCGACACTTTTCTGTGCCATGGCCGTTAAATTACTTACTCACTAAGCGCATAAACGATAATAAGGATGACGTAAATTTAATAAAAACGTCATCTTGCTACGGTGACGTCATTTTGACCAATTGTTTTTGGTCCTTGGAAACGGAAGTCGACTCAGAAGAGAGGAGGCATCTTGACAAGAAAATTATCGAGCGTCGACGAGAAGAAATTAAAATCAACACTAATCCTGGTAATTGCAGCTGCGGGACAGAAAATTTATAGCTACAATAGCAACAGTATACGTAAGTCAAACTTTTAATCAAAATTTCTACTTCTGTAGTCACCGATTTTCGATGATTTTCCGCTAGAAACAAGAACTTCTCATGGGTCTCTCCAAGCAGCGATCATCGACTTTTCTCCAAAACGTTTCAGTTCTTTAATCGAATTTCAATTTTTTATTTCAGGGTTACCTAACCCTAACCTGACCTAACCTTACCTAACCCTAACCCTTTGCCAAGTTTTGAAAAAGAAAGGATTCCTGTCGTTCCTCAAGCGGAACAAAAGTGGGAGAATTTCAGTCGTAAGAATTATAATATATATCTACCCAGTGACTGTAGCATTTAAATGTCCATAATTAAGTCTTTCAATCGGCAGAATACTGGAGCCAAGTACAGAAAGCTTTGATTACTTTTTTACCTAGCAGAAATAAAATTTTACCATTCTGGTGCCATACTTTGTATTTAAAGTTTGATGGACATCTGTTTTGGGTGTCTTTTACGCTACTATAGGCTTAGAATGCAGAAGTCAGAAATGTAGCCCAGAAAAAGGTCATGTACTGCTTTGTAAGTGATTAGGCAGTTTGTTGGCGATCTGTGGAGGAACACCCAACCAGTGCAGGTTGTTTGTGCAGCAGATCAGTGACATGAGTAGATGTCGTCTGGGCTTTGATGAGGTCGGCAGCAGAGTTTAGCATCGAGGGCAGTTGTAGGCTGTCCACTCTAGCTCACAAGTTGGCAGAACTACAACCAGGTTGTTGCATTAGTCAACTCTGGAACTATGAAAACTCAGATGGGGATGGATTAAGTCTGGTCAGATGCCATTCATTCTTAAGTTAAATGTACTGTTTTACCTCAGCGCTTTGTGGTGGTTCACCGAAGAAGAAAAGTAGGCCCTAGTGTTTCATCCACATTATTATATCAATGTTGAAGGAGATCATGTGCTTGGATGATCCTCTCCTCCTCAGCTGAATGCAGGGGCGTCTGCACCATAGAAACCTTGGAGCAAATGCTCCATCCCAGAAATGGGGGGGTCTGTCAGTGTGTGTGCCACCATTAATGGGGGGAGGGGGAGATAGGAAGAAAAGTGGAATTGGAAGTTGCTCCAATGACTTGGGGGGGGATTGACGCCCCTTGGCTGAATGTACTACACAGAGGAAAGGGCCTAGCATTAGTCGTTGTGGAACACTGCAGATGACAAGCATATGTGACATCACATCCCCTGCTAAATGGACAGATTGCACGCACCCTTTTATGTCAGATTCAAACCAACTGAGCGCTCTGTCCTTTGACACCAACTGAGTGAGAAAGTTGTCGAAGTAGGAAGTCATTGTGTATCGAATGTGGCTGGCATATCAAGTAGTGACAGAAGCACCAGTTGCCACATATTGATGGCTTCAAGATGGATCAAGAAGCACAGTCTTGGTGGAGTAGCAGACTGAAACCTAGGAAGAACGTGCGATTCGGACTGGTACTTGATTAGTTGTTGGTTGGCAGTACTTTTATATGTGTCTCAAAACATCTTTATAAAAGATAGAAACCAACTCTGAAATTTAAATCCTGTGTTTTGTTAAACGTTTAAGGTTGTACAGCTACGATATCAAAGCAAAAGCCAATGAATTAAGAGTCATGGTTGCACAGGAATTCACAGGCAACTACACAGACGCTTGCATCACCTTCATGACAGATGCATGCCATGGCAACTGCCTCCCAGTTGCAGTTGCAGATTCCAGCTGTATCCAACAAACGTCCTGCTCCACAAGTTCCACAACCTCCTGGAGTTCTTCTGCCATTGACGATGGACAGTGAACCGGTTGACTGATTCGACCACCACCACGTCTTCCTGGTGTTTCAATCCACTGACAACAAGGAGTGGTGTCAAAGACTCGGTTAGACAAGCACCCTATGTGCCTGGTGTTATTCAACCTTCACAGTGTGAGGGAATGGGAGACGTAGCAATCCACCTGACTAATGGACATTCTCCATAAAGTTCACAGTCAAGCAGATTTGAAGAAATGTCACCTTCACCCTTAAACGAATGTAAGAAACACACTTCTCTTGTTGCTGGATCTTTCAGTAAATCTGATTCAGCAGTGTTGAATATGAATGGAGGGGTAAGAGAAGGAGGACGAAAATGCGTTGTGAATTCTGGCTCAACTCTGCATTTTGATCTTGGTCTTCTACAAAGACAGGCAAAACAAAGAGGAGAGCACCACCTCCACCAGTTATGTGGCTGGCATTTTGTTGCTTATTGTGCGATGTCTTTTCCTGTATATAATCTGAGTTGATTCTTTCCTGAATATCATGGGGCATTTTCTTAGTAAGAAAATAAACATGAATGCCTTTACCATTCTGATTTTGTCATCTCTGTCTTGTCTTTTGTCATCCTGTATTCTTAGTCTTTTTTGTGTTTCTCTATCCAGTGCAGTGAAAGCGATTTTGCTTATTCAGGGTTTAAAGAATAAATGAAAATAATGTTTGCAGTAAATTTCTAGCTAGTTACTGGTGCTAGACATTTTCTATTTTAAATGTCAATTTGGTGTATTTTTATTTCAGCAATGGCTGTGGAGCCCCAAAGAATGCCAGTCTATTCTGAGGCAGCTTCCTCTACGAAACTGACTCTGCACATAATGCAGACTTCAGTTCAGCAGAGCAATTGAATTTGAAGGCAGTTACAGTCGAAAATATGAGTCAGCGACCTGGTTTTGTTCTGAAATCAAAAGCAGCTGATGTCTTGTATAGCAAAGAAGTGGGACAAATACTTCAAGAAATTCAGACTCTAAATCAGAATGCTGTCGAAAGCCCCACTATCATCTGGAATGGCATTCACCTCCTGTAGCTACTGATGACGTTCAAGGTGGACAGCTGTCGCATCATGCGACTGATATCTGTGTAGAGGCCAAGCATGAAGGTAGGACATGATTACGTAGTCGGTCAAGAAGTGCTTGCATGTATGTATGTATGTATGTATGTATGTATGTATGTATGTATGTATGTATGTATGTATGTATGTATGTATGTATGTATTTATGTATGTTTGTTTGTTTGTTTGTTTGTTTGTTTGTTTGTATCAAGCCACTTAATATAGCACCTTTAGTCGGCTACTTCACATTGGCGCTGCACGAATGACTATCTAACTCATCTAGATATTTAAGTGAATTGTAATACATTTTGGAAATGTTTATTGAACAGAGCTAAGTAAAGCTGAAGACTGTTCCTAGAGGAAGATCCGAGTCATGATGAGATACAATGGGCTTGAGTTTATATACGGATGTGAGGCACCTGCATATCTCCCCATGCAGCTGAGCGCAACGATCGCAGACCTGGTCGACTCAAGACTGGAACATAAACTTCTTGATGTATGTCAGTGTGATGCCGACCAACAGGGCGCGCCCCAGAAAAAAGACTTGAATTTTTCTTTCATTTCACGTTACTATTTTGTCGTAACGTGTAATAATAATAACCTTTGTTATTTTACTGTGTTTCGATAGGTGCCTTAGGATTTCCTTGCAGCAAGTTTTCTGCTTGAGGACTGATGGGCGATGGGATGGTTGAACTGTGGCTCCGTATTGTCAGGATTGTGTGTGAGGTGATGGGCGATGGGATGGTTGCACTGTGGCTCCATATTGTCGGGATTGTGTGTGGGGCGATGGGTGATGGGATGGTTGCACTGTGGCTCCGTATTGTCAGGATTGTGTGTGGGGCGATGGGATGGTTGCACTGTGGCTCCATATTGTCGGGATTGTGTGTGTGGTGATGGGCGATGGGATGGTTGAACTGTGGCTCCGTGTTGTCGGGATTGTGTGTGGGGTTTGCTGTTCGTTTTGTATTTGTATTTAGTTTTTTTTATTTGTATTTAGTTTTTTGTATTTGTATTTAGTGTTTTGTATTTGTATTTAGTTTAACGACAAAACAAACAACAAACAAGCAACAAAGCAAACAACAAATGACAAAATAAACAACAAAATTAACAGCAAAACAAACAAAAGTTAACAACAGACGACAAAATTAACAACCAAATAGACAACGAAACAATCAAGACAAAATAAACAAAAACTACACCCCTGCTGAGCCTCTGGCGTGGCTTAGAATCCCGTAAGCTCGTTAAGGCAGGGGGGCCCCTGGCGTGGCTTTAAATCCCGTAAGCCCTTTGTGTAGTTTTTTGTATTTTTGTCTTGTTTTGTTTTGTTGTGTATTTAGCTGTTTATTTTGTCGTTTGCTGTTTGCTTTGTTTGTTTTGTTCATTTTGTTGTTCAGTTTGTCGTTTGTTGTTTGTTTTTATTGTTTGTTTTGTTGTTTGTTTTTGTTGTTGAACTAAATACAAATACATGTTTTTGTTTTGTTATGTATTTTGTCGTTTGTTGTTTGTTTCGTAGTTTATTTGGTTGTTTATTTTGTCGTGTGTTGTTTGTTTTGTTTATATTGTCGTATGTTGTTTTGTTTATATTGTCGTGTGTTGTTTGTTTTGTTGTTTATTTTGTCGTTTGTTGTAATGAGCTGCGGGATAAGAAGGAGGATGATAGAAGGAGACTAGACTAGAAGGATAAGTGGAGGAGGTGGAATGGAGACAGGGCATCAACAGCAAATTCTACATAGAAACGACAAAGATCGCCTCAAGGTTGAAGTCTAAATGCAGAATATAGAACTTTTAATTTATGCAAGTGCTCATATCAGATGCTATTAATAGGCTAATTATTATAATGCTAGTCTAGTAGGCCTACAATGATATAGACTGAGAAGGACGCATATTAAATAATCTCTCTTTCTCTGTATCTCTGTCTCTCTCTGTCTCTCTGTCTTTCTCTCAAATTGCCTCTGATTATCAAGTATTGACTTCTAGCATGCTAATCTAATATTATTCATTCAATCATTCTTTGTTTCCATGTCTATCTCTGTCTGTCTGTCTCCATCTCTGTCTGTCTGTTTGTATGTCTGTCTGTATGTCTGTCTGTCTCGCTGTCTGTGTATGAAATATACATGCAAAGCTAAGACACGTAACCGTGGTCACTGGTCCATTTAGTAAGGCTATACGAGACTGTCTTTCGGTTGGTCGGCAGTCCGTTTAGTACAGTTCGGTAGAGAATTGAGGGGAAAGGGAGAAACTGGGAGAAACAGAGGATTTTCCCCAGAAGGCGCATGTTTTTCCCAAACTAGGGCACAGATGTTTTAGGCGGAATAGGTTATTTTGCAACATTTCAAAGAGGAATGTGTCATTCGATTAACTTCTATATTTTTTTACAGTTTTCTTCAATGAAACGAAGATGATGAAGATCGGCCAACCGAGATGTGAATGGCAGAATACGATTTATTGTACTGTCAGTTCTATGAATGCTGACTGGTGACATTCACCATGCTGACTATTTTAATACTCAATTTTCATGATTCGCTTCCGTAGTAGGACTAAATTCTTCCAATTAACAGTTATGGGAACGCAGACTGAATTTTTTTTTAAATAATCTTTATTATTTCAAACTGACAGATGCAGTAAGATTACATTGAAACATGAAAGTACAATTAAGATCTTAATTAAACACGCGGTGTATTGGAATTCTACTTCTCTGTCGAGACGTTGAAGGAGGCTTTTAGTGCTGAGGGGTCATTGCATAATTACGTAACGCCGAAAATGACCGTTTTTGACCCACCCACCCACCCTGTAACGCTTCGTAACGTTTCCCTAGACCCACCCTCCCCAGCGTCACGTAACGCGCCCGGGTGGCGAATCTCTCTAAAGAAGAATTACACTAAACGGTAGGCCTAACTTCTCAGGTTTATTAACGGTCTCAATTACCTTATCAAACCGATCTATCGTGTAGGCCTAATAATCTATGCTAAAACCAATGGACATCCGGGTTTTGCCCTTCGAATTCACGGTAAGTAATCGAACATTTATTATTTCAGTTATTTAAAAGTTCGGCAAAAGATACAAGAAACCCCGACGGAATACAATTGTCCGTCCCTTAAAACAACCTGTCAAAGGCAACTCACATCCAGTTTCTTTTTGAAACTGTCAAATTTCTGGTTTTATGCGAATACAACAACGAAAGTCTTGTCCGAAAAATCAACCAAGAACAACAAGATTGCGTCCTTAATTTTCGCAGACGAAATTTCAGAGAGTCTAACCAGTTTGGTCATTCGCCATTGGGCCATATTTATATACAGAAATAGGTCACTCAGTCGCGTTGCTTCATTTTCTCTATGGCTCCGTATACGAGAGCCATACAGACAATGAAGGCCCGAACCTTCACAATTTATACTACTGCGTGTTTTTAGTCAAGTTTTAAGTCCAATGGCTCGAAGTTTGAACTTCGATCACATCGTGTCTAAAGTGTCATTCGATGTTAATTTAAAGTTCATTATAACTTAACTGTTGGTAAAAGCGTTACGTAACGTTCATCTCCACCCGCCCACCCACCCACGTAACGTTTCGTAACGTTTTCAAGGACCCCACCCACCCACCCTGGAGCGTCACGTAATTATGCAATGACCCCTGACGAAAACAGAATAACTGGTATTCTTCTGACAAAGATTCTGGTTGAAATTTAGCAAATGTTTTCATTCATTGCTGTACAACAAACAGAAACAAAAAGCAGTTACTCATTAAGGCTATTTGTCCACTTTAATATTCCTCTATCCATCCAGTCATTCATCCATCTAGGCCCTATCTATTCATCCCTTCACTACATTCGTTCAATCATTTGTTCATTCTTTCAACTGTCGATTAGTATTTCCTTTCTGCCGTGGGTTTGTTAACTTGCTCATTCATTCAGTCAAATCAGGTACTCCGTCGTTTATTCTTTAATTCATCTATCCATCCAGTCCTTTCCTAATTCATGCATTCGGCGCATTTATGTAGCTACTCTAAAAATGCGTTTGGCTCTTAGTATATATGATTAGCTATCGTCAACGATGTCAAAAGTAGGCTTGATGCACAAGCACACACTACAAATTCACAGCTGAAGACATGACATTGTATATCTCGATAGCGCTCATGAGTCATGATGCATACAATACAACTTAAATTTATAATGCACCTCAATAAAACAGATTCTTACTCAAAGCACGCATTGCAATGCAGTTGTTAATTATAGTACTTAGAGAATATATGTGTGCTGAGTTTAGTTTTGAAAGTGTTTATTGAAGTGGATCTTGGAACTGATTCTGGCAGAGACTTCCATTCAGCTGGACCAGCCACTTCAAACATCCTATTTCCAAATTGAAGATTTTATCTTTTGACTATAAAGTCTCCTTTTGACGCTGAACGTAAACCTTTCCTTGGTTCAAGGGCAGCACATGGTGTAACTAGAAATGACAGTAAGTAGGCCTATATACCCAGCAAACACACCCGCACGGGTCCCTTGTGGGTTTCATCCGATTTGACGGTACGGAATTCTCGCGGTTTTTGACCACGGTTTGCGTAAGGGACCCTTACGGTCCAGCCCGCGTCGGTGGCGCCTCCTACCGGTATTCGTATTTCTACCGCCGGTCCGCCATTTTGTGTGCCTGCCGTTTCGAATGTACACGTATTTGACAGATCGCGATGTGTTTCTGTGAAAAGTAAGATTACGTTATATTTATTATAGGCCTACTAATGAACCTATATCTGCGTATATTAACAGTTTATGTAAATGCTGTAGGCCTATTTAATTGTGGTCGGGATAGACGAAACGGAGATTGCAGGGGTTAGGGTCAGGGCTGTAGTGGTAAAAGTAGAGGTGAGTACACGCTACGGGTTAGTTTTCCGAAACAAATTAGAGGTGAGTCTACGCTACAGTATTTTGTGAGTATACGCTACAGTATTTTAATATAAATAAATATAACTATTTGGGAGGTGAGTAGGCCTATACGGTCTCTAGAGGTGAGTACACACTGTATAGTGTATACCCGCGTATACCCTCGACTACAGCCCTGGTTAGGGTTATGGACTGTACGGTAAACTTGCGCTATGAGGGTCCTAATGTTATGGTCTGACCCAAATTCAAGGGGCTATGTATTACTGTGTGACAAGAGGTCGCACCTTAACACTAGTTAGCGCCCAGACACCAATAAGGCTATTTAAATGAAAGCACATCGACAAATATTCAGCAGAAATGACGCTAGTTTTCAAGTTTATCCATGTTAGATGTTGACATCTCTCAGTTAAGTCGCATTAAAGTTTCATTTAAAAATTTTGAACATTTATCCAATAAATGTAGCTTAAAGTTTCATAGATTATACTTGAACGTTTAGCTTAAACTTCCTATAAATTTAGCTTAAAGTTTCATTTGAACATAGTATCCTTTAAATTTAGCTTATAGGCCTACATTGTTGAACGTTTACAATAAACTTGAAAACTAGCGTAATTGCTGCTGAATTAAACATTGCAGCTGCCGTGACCATCAAAACTGGATAGTTGTCGAGATCAATAAGTACTGCACTCTGTGAAGATGAGAATGACGATATTGGAGGGCTTCATGCAACAAGAGTCGACAACGTTGAAGACTAGTCTGAGAAATTTTAAAGTACACAACCATTTAATTGTCTTTGTGATGTAGTTATAATATCTCTGCAATCCTTAATGAACTGATCGAAAACAAGGTGCAATTAGAATATTTTAAACGGGAGTACGTGTTGAACAAACATATTAAAAAGGCCATGATTCTGTAGAATGAAATGGTTTCTTAGTTACTTTTATATGAATGATTCACTCTTAAGCTTTGCATTCACTAGTTCTTAGTAGCTTGGTAACAGCCTGTGTGATTGACGGGTGTAATGATTACATTTTGTTTTATTATGTTACATTAGTCAACATTGTGCAGGCAGTGTCTCTAAATATTGTCATTTAATAACAGAAAGAGTTATTGGAATAATACCATTTTACAATACAAATCAGAGCACATCAAATTCTTAATTCTTGTTCTTTGTAACTTGTTATTTTTAATCTAAATGTTGCATGTTTGAAATTTCAGGTTTGGTAAAACATAATATTGCTACCAAGGACAGCACGAGGAAAATGGTTGAAGACGAGTTGGCCATTTGGTTTGGTAATGCTAGGGATCATGGCACTGGAGGCCGCCAACTATTGAAATCGGCGCCATTCAAAGAGACCGAGTCAGAGTCGATCAGTGTTGATCAGGAGTTCACCAATACTGCTGATGACATTATTGTTAAATGAAATTACAGAGCAGATCGACTGCATGATTACTTTACTTTATTAAATTGACTTTATTAAATTGATGTGTCATTTAACGCTTTTGTTGATTATTTATTGCTTTAACTATATAGCACAGTTTACAGTACAGTTTGCATACTATACTGTAAACTGTGCCACTGGCAGAGTTCTTGTTTGACAGGTGGGGGCGACGTTTTTGAACTGATCAGGTCAAAAAAAGAGTTTTGAACTGATCTGCTCAAAAGAGGTATAAAAAAACTGGGGTGACTTTTTTGCTGTTTCCTAAAAATTTGGGGGTGTGGGGCAGATGTATGGTGTGTGCCCCTACTGTTCAAGGGGGTCTTGTCCCTTTTGAACTGATCTGGTCAAAAAGAGTTTTGAACTGAGCTGCTCAAAAAGAGATTAAGAAACTGGGTTGACTTTTTTGGTGTTTCTTCAAAATTGGGGGGGAGATGTATGGTGTGTCCTCCCCACTGTTAAAAGGGGTCTTGTCCCCCTCGACCCCGGGATCGCCGCCCATTAACTGTGCTAAACTGGGTATCACTTTTTAGTCATCTGGGAATGAACTGGGAATGAACTGGGATGCCCGGCGGGATATCCCGTATGGGTCCCGTACGGAAACCGCGGACAAAAACCGGCGGGATCCCGTACGGGTCCCGTATGGCAACCCGTATGGGACCCGTCTGGGTGTGTTAGCTGGGTATGCTCTTAGACCAGATGAAACTGCAGAGCAGTAGCCTACCTAATCGGAAAACTTTGAGAAAAACTCATTAGACAAGGTCCATATACATTTATCCAGTCTTGTTGTCCTCGAGACCAAGGTCTTGGTCTCGAGTGCACTCAAGTTCGTTTTTAAAAGTCTTGGTCTTGGTCTTGGTCTTGAGGTTCAAGGTCTTGGTCTTGGTCTTGATGTTCAAGGTCTTGGTCTTGAGGCTCAAGGTCTTGGTCTTGGTTTTGCAAGACGAAGACTTTTGAGAATATGAACTACAGTCATTTAACAAAACGCAAGGATTTAAAAAATTTAGTCAATAATTACTAATACAATAGCTTTAATATTTACACGGTGTGAGTGAGGCTTGACTGTTGTTTTGGACATTTATTTTGACTTCCGGTTATTTATCATGGAATGATTTCAAAACAGACTCACGTATAAATTTGTACATTTACATCCGGTACTTGAAAAGCTGCTCTGTGTGCCAGTGAATTCAGCACTGTATAACGTATTTTTCACATTGCAGAATTTTTATGAGGCCCTACAGGTCTTGGTCAGAAAATTCTGAGCGAATTGGTTTTTATAAAATGCAACAGGCATTAGGAATAACATTTCGCATGAAAGACTTTTGTAAATACGAATTCGGGATTCTCTGCGGTCTGCATTTTGAGTTGTTTTGTTTTTGAATAAAATAAAAGATTCATGTTTTAATTAAAATAGCGAGTAGTCCGACTTGACAATTTTTTTAGCATAGAAGTCTGGATATGGTTGTGATTTTTTGGGTATTTTTCTCGGTTTTGGCTGGGTTTTGGTCTTGAGTTTCAAAGTCTTGGTCTTGGTCTTGGTCTCGAGGTTCAAGGTCTTGGTCTTGGTCTTGGTCTTGAGTTTCAAAGTCTTGGTCTTGGTCTTGGTCTCGAGGTTCAAGGTCTTGGTCTTGGTCTTGGTCTTGGTCTTGAGGTTCAAGGTCTTGGTCTTGGTCTTGAGGTTTAAGGTCTTGACAACAAGACTGCATTTATCTGTAGAAGCAGGAACGTCAGCACTTCAAATGTTCCAGGCAGGGACGTCATTTGAGTAGTTTTCAGAGGGACTTGGCCTGCAGCTTGTTAGGTTTTGCTTTCAGTCATTGAACAACAGCGCAGTACACCAATTGTTCAGCATTGCTAAACTTCACTGCAGGTGTCAGCGTCGTATACGACCGTGGTTCTTAAACTGTTCGCGAAAATTTATAATATTTCAAACGTAATTTAATTAAAATCACTAATTATTTATACTGTGCTAGTAGTCATTGACAAAAGTTTAACGTTAAATTTAACGTTTAATTCATCCCGTTATTTTATTCCTTTGCTCTGATGTGTAGGCTACATAATACGATGAAGTAATGAAATGTAGTGTTGACAATTCTGATTATGAAAAATATAATTTGACTACATATTCCGTACTTTCTTTCTGCTTCCCTTTTGCGTGTGCTTAACCACTTATTCTGCTTTGCATAGTTACTTATCAATGAATCGATAGCAGTCCTGGTTACTTACTTACAGCCGAAACCCTCTTGAACTCATAGACATCTATTATTACTATGCTTGAACTGCTCGTTGTCGAGCGCCTGAACTTCCTTTTCCTGTAAAGTCGTTGTGTAATTCAGTTTACTTTTGGTTTCGTGGCGAAATTTTAGGGAAAAAATGACAAACGTTAACGAACTGGCCTGTACTTACAGTACTCTGATCTTGGCTGATGACAATGTCCCAATCACGGTTAGAATGGTTTAATCGAATTGTTTAGAAGTGCTTATTCATAATGCAAAGCGTGGTATGCATGATGTCAAACCATGTGGGCGCCATGCTAGTCCCTCGTGATGAAGCTGAATTCGCAGCAGATTGTAATTATTGTATTACTTCAAAACGGTGTATTTAGAGACCCTTGATTCACGTCCCAAACTTTCATTCATTCAGAGTCTTTTTTAGAAGCGCCTCTGCACGGTAACTACTGAGGCGCTGTTTATTACCAAGCCATATAAATTGTGTTTTAGATGCATTGAAGTGTAAACGATTGGTGTGCATGCATGCCCCAAGTGCAACCTCAGCCCTGTGCATTGTGGGTACTGCAGTAAGAGCATCAGATGCTAGACAAGGCAGATAAGCCTGTATGTCATCACACAAAGCATCATAGGCGGCTAGGAGAGTTGAAATGTCAATAGTGTACAAGTGTATATAGCAATGGTTAGAGAACAGAGCCCTGCAGCAGACCAAAAGGAGTGGCGATCCAATTAGATCAAGTGGACCCAAACAGAGTGCAGGATGTGCTTCCATCCAAATAAGAGCAAAACCAGTCTAGCGGCTTACCAAAAGAAACTAACAGACCATCACTTAAAATGTCATGATCGGCTGTGTCAAAGGCCACACTGACTTCAAGCAGAGCAAAAATGGTAACTTGGGCCCTATCCATGACACCACACATATCCAAACACATGCGAATCAAGAACAACAAGAAGAGTGGGTTTTTCTTCAACATGACTGATTAGCTGGGAGCAAACTGTTACAATCCACATGCAATGCTATTTGATATGCTACAATTTTTCAATGATTTTAGATAGAAATGTAACATTACGTATAAGCATGTAGTGATGCATATCACTTGGAAAGAAGGAAGAAGAATGGAGTGCTTAAATTGGGAAACCGGTAGAACACCATCTTGCAGCAATCGGTTGCCGAGAAGCATGTGAGGAATGGAAGAAGATCCTCCACAGATTCCTGCACAAGCTTACGTGGTAGAGGATCAAGCGTGATCTCGTCTTATCTCCACTGAAGTCCTTTCAGTGGAGATAAGATGAGATCACGAAGTTTCTCACTGGAGACGGCTCCCAGGTCAGACAGGTGGCATTCTGTAGGCTGGAAACGGAGGAGCGGGGTAGAAGGTGTTGTCACAAGTGGAGTTAATCTTGGCTGTGAAGTACTGCATGGACTCCATAGCTGCACTGGTGGAGCAGCTGGTGAAGGTAGATCTCCCAAGGAGGCTGTTGGTTGTCGACCGCAGTTCCTGTGGTATTGATCCTGCTGTGTAATGATAGTCTCCCATTCGCACTCCTCATCTGTAATAAACAGATAGTACGAAACTTATCTGTTGTATGTGGATTATTATATTATTAAATATGTACAGATTTGACAAAAATGGCAGAAACAGAAAATGCAACATCTGATATTTGAAACCTCAAGCAATTGTAGCTACTTCAAAGTCATTGGGTTAAAGACCCTATATTAAATCTCATATGGAACTCAATTCGCCAGAATGGGCATAGTAAAATGCCCTTGTTGGCAATCATAAGATGTTCTTCCAACTGCTTTCTATTATTATCTGCTGAATACTATGAATGGTTTTGTAATAAACCTGTCTTTAATTGCATTTCTTTGTTTTTTTCTGTATAGGCTGAGAAAATCAACACATTGTTGAAGGCTGCAAATGTCACAGTTGAGCCAATATGGCCAAGTATGTGCACGCTATTGATTTCAGTTTCACCTTTTACTAGTTATATGACCGATATTTGTTTGTTGTGTTGAACATTAACTTAACACCTTTTAAGAACCCTCTGATAATCTGCCAGTCTGCACAGGGCTTGTCATTTACCTTCCAGCGTTCACTAGTACCGTTCTGCGTTATGACAATCGTGTGTGCAACCATTTTGCCCTGGGTTGTTACAATGCAGTCTGTGCAGTAGCCTTGAACCTGCAACCTTTTGGTTACAGATGAAACACGTTACCATTAGAATTTCACTCCAAGACAGAGTGCCTGTTTTAAACTCTCAACTTGCATTGGTACTCGCTTACTGACCCTGTGAGGATGGAAGGCTGAGTGAGCAAAAGGTGGTGTGGTGTTTCATGGATGATTTCCCATCCACTTTTCTCTGGGCTTTATAATGCTTACGGCCAGCATCATATCAAATTATCAATAATGCCAAGAGGCCACCTATGATGCTGTACTCTTACTCATGAGAGCAGAGCTGGACGTTTGCTAAGATGAAAGGGTGAACTTGCTTTATCAACCGACGCTTGCAGATATAGTGATGACCAACGAAATTTGTTTGCAGATGAGAGCCATTGGTGAATTCAGGCCCCAAATGTTTTGATATTAATATAAGTCAGAAGGCTGTTTATGTGATGTTTTGTAATCAGATTGTTGTAAACCACCTTTAAAACCTTTTAATAAGTGCTTGTGCATTATAATATTAGGGCTATAAGAGTTAACTGATCAGATTAGAAGAATGGATCAGTGTACAATAAGCCAAATTAAATTGATAAAGTAAGCAAGATATTTGTTGGTCTTCGTGTTGTGTTTATCTATATAAAATATACACTATTTTTGAAATTTTGTTTCTTGAACTATGTGTACAAGTTTTCATCGTTGGCATTCAATGATTCTATTCCTTTCAAATGAAATATCTCTGTGATCTCATTTTAAAAGTGCATTTTTCAGCTCTGTTTGCACGCGCTCTGACAACCGTCAACGTGCACGACCTCATCTCAAACGTTGGCAGTGCCGCAGCTGCTCCTGCAGTTGCTGCCCCAGCTGCAGCACAGGCGGCGCCAGCTGCTGAAGCAAAGAAAGAAGAGAAGAAGGAGGAGAAGAAGGAAGAGTCTGAAGAAGAGGATGGAGATATGGGATTTGGTAAGTGACTGTTTTCTGTCAGCTTTTAATTCTGTGATGGGTTGTTTGACAGTTTAGCTTAGTTTAGCTTAAATCATCGAGTTCCTGAAGTCTTTTCAATACGAGTGACCCTGAAAGAGGTGGTAGAAAGTGAGAAAGATCCTAGTCTAGCTGGTTCCAGTCTCTCATCCACTGACTGCTGCCTTAGATCAAGGCTTGCAATTTGATCAGAGAATCTTTACAATGTGTGAATTCGGGTTTTTTGAGAAGTCGGGACATTGTTTGGCAGCAACGGGTGCAACTGAAAGATTTGCATTCTCATCAGTATATATACTTGTTTTGACAGTACATATACTAAATCCATTCTTGTCAGTTTCCTACCTGATTTAACGCTTCTCATACTTACCTGAATGTTGTCACGCTTAACAGAGGTTTTATGTACAGATTACAGGTAACGAAAGGTCGTAAATGTCCTGTGCTATTGAAGTGGACATTGAGTTAATCGTTTAGACGAGCATGCATCATTTAAAAGTGACTGAAAACAATGCAGCTCATCATTAAAACACAGTGGATTGTTGCATTATCGTTGTAGCTGTACTTCTATTTTGTTGTCAGACCTGAGAATAGTTATTTAGTTGAGGTCGGCATCAGGTGTATTTACCTCTTACCAGGTGGACCATTGCTTTTCATGTAAGTTGGTTCATGTACTGTATATTATTCATTGTCTTTGTCTTTTTTTCAGGTCTGTTTGACTAAGCTCGAGATGCAACACAGTGGCAATTCTCATGTCTGTCATTCAGAGTACGGACGTGGACTTTGTTTTGTAACTGTGTTACAAACTTCAGTTTTCTATTAATGTCGAATAAAGCTACAACTGGAAACTATGACTGATTTTTAAAAATTTATAATGCATTGCCAGGAAAGGAAGACGTATATGTTTGTCCATGCAAACTACGGCTATTTCCATAAAAAGATATTCACATATTCAAACCAACTTTCATTCATACATTCTTACAACAGAATTTCTTAGCAGCCAATCACTTGTGAATGAATGAATTTCAGTTATAATTGTCTTATAAAAATTGGTTAGGCTTGATCCCTGTGGAAGACTAATTTTAAATTATGATGAAATTCCAGTTCTCCCTGAAGGATGTGTGACAAGTGTATAAGTTTCTGAGATAATGTTGAAGGGCTTTTTTGAATTCACTACAATTTTAATAATGGTAATGAATTCTGTTGTTTCCTGTATAATTTAAAAGTATGCATTTTAATGAGGCAGTGTAGTTGTCACAATTTATCTTCCTTAGATAAGACTGTTGCTTGCCTCATATTTTAGCTAACGAATATGTGGTCAATCCTTCAAAGTGCAGTTGAGTAATATAAAATGTAATTGTAGGCCTATTGGTAACTTCATGAACAGATGTTTCTTACAATGAACAGATGTTTCTTAAAGTAGATATACCACAGAAAACTCTATAATTTATATCCTCAGCTGATTCCTCCTTTCCCCCTTCCACGCTTGCATGTTCAGTTTAGTTCTAGCCACCATCTACTGGAGCCTACTTGCGTGACCCTTTCATCTTAGTTTTAATCCGAATCTGACATTACCTGCCTACCAAGTGTCTTACTTGAGTGCCTGTGAATAAACTGGTTTCTGTAACTTGACTTTCCTTGGGCACTGTAGAAATTTTGATGGCTGGAGATAAAAAATGCTGCTAGTATTTTGTTAGTTTTACCAGAAAGTCTATACATTTTTACCGAAAGGATTTCGTATAATTTTAAAGCTGACATTCACTAGTCTGCACCTACAGATGGACAAATTTACTGACATATTTTTACCAGTGTCGGCCTTATGACAAATTGGCCCCATGCAGAGTATACTGTACAGGCTTTCCCTGCCTCAAGCCAAATTTGTTTTTCATTGCTAATCATTTTATTTTATTAGATTGTTAACAAGTAAAACAAGTCAAATTTAACTATACTCGAGAATTCTGGGGTATAGAGGAAGTTGATTTTTATTTTATTGACAAGAGAATTTTAGACTATCGAAACCATAATATTATTATTAGGGTGTCTTGTTCATGGTAAATTTTCTGTGACATTTTCGGCCCCGCCCCCACCCCACCCTTAAGTTGCGGGCTCGTGCAGCTGCACGGTTCACACGCCCCCTAAGGCCAGCACTGTTTTTACCTAGCATTATTTGCTGTAATTGGTATACATGCAGTCTTGTTGTCAAGACCTTAAAAAGACTTTGAACCTCAAGACCGAGACCAAGACTTTGAACCTCAAGACCAAGACCAAAAAAATCACATTCAGGCCAAGGCATTCTTTTCCTTAGAAAAAATTGTCAATTCGGACTACTCGCTATTTTAATGAAAACGTGAGTCTTTTATTTCATTCAAGCACAGTAACTTTAAATGCAGACTGCAGAGAATTCCGAATTCGTATTTACAAAAGTTCATGCAAAATGTTATTCCAAATACCTTTGTATTTTATAAAAACCAATTCACTCAGAATTTTTTGACCAAGACGTGCCTTGTGGGGCCTCATAAAAATTCCGCCATGTGAAAAAATATTTTCCATAGGTGCTGAATTCGCTGGCACACTAGCTTTTCAGGCACTGGATGAAAATGTAGCCTGCTAATGGTGAGCCTTTTTGAAATCCTCCCATGGTTTATCACAGGCCCGGATTTAAGCATGGTCACTATGTGCCGGTGCACAGAGGCCTCCACCACATATGGGCCTCCACCACAAAGGCGCAAGAAGTTTTCTTACTTATGTTTCATAATTGTTTATACATGTAAAATATTTCAGTAGTGTGCAGTGCGCACAGACACAATTTAACACAAATATCGAAAACTAAGAAACTGTTAAAAGGTCAGTTGGCCTTGGGCGTGGTCATGTCAAATTAGTGAAAATTTGCGTGTTTTCTTGTTTGCAATTTCTGTCACCTAAGTTGATCTCATGCAGAATGTCAGCTTCTATGCTCATCAGAGCCAGGTGGGACAACTGCTCATCAGAGCCAGGTGGGACAACTGCTGATTGCCCATCGATGTGCGAAGTCTGTTCTTTGTTTCATTTTTGAGAATGAACGTTCCGCACTACAGTTACTGACCATCAGAACCAGATACATGTACATGCTGAATGCTATCTCCACATTAGCAAATGATCCCTGAACTTGTTTCTGGAGTATCAACCGATACATGAAATTCTCTCGAGAGAGACATCTTGAGCTTGTTCGTCCTTGAATGTGCCCACAAAGTTAACAAACTGCACAAGCTCATTTACTAAGCATGCACCAAGGTCGTCTTATAGACCTCAACGAGATTCGATGCCGCTGCCCGTAGTTCTTGTGATGAAAGCATATCCAATTTGCGTAGGAAGCTGAACCGAGACGAAATAACCTCGTACGCTCCAAGCTAGGGAATGTAATCCCGGGATCCCGGAACATTTTTAAATCCCGTAATCCCGGGATTGACAAACGTGGAATCCCGTATTTCCGGGATTACAAAAAATTCGGATTTTTGGATTAAAATTACCTGATCCACAATATCATTCTTCCTAGAGGCTTGGGCAACGGACGCTAATTACGGCAGATAAGCAGCAACGACGGAGACAGAGCCCACAGACTCCAGACTGACTGGCTGCTTTAATATCAAGGTGCTGCAGGCTGCTGTGCACTCCTCCCGCAGCGGTGCTGCGCTGGTCACCTGTCGTTCTCAGACCTCATTCCCGGCCGTGGGATCGCTATCAACTATCAAGATCTTTCCACTCAGAAACACCCCACCCCGAGTTAATTAGCCTCCGACTACAAGCCAGCGGCCCAACCTGTTAATGGCGAAACCTTGATCAAGTATCAACGGAGCCATGACGACCTAAATATCAAGTAATTAAGGAGTCCTTGACCGAGCCCTACTGCTGTCAAGTGCCTCTGCCTATGCTCTGAGTCATCAGTACTCGGAGATTCTTCTATTGACACTTCACACTTCTTGCGATAATTTTATCGTAAATAGCCTAACTCCGAACGAACGTTTAAACTTTTCATTTAAGGTTACATGTTTATAACACATCGCCACAACGTTCTTAAAACCAACCTCTTTAATACACAACCGCGTTATAGTATTAAATATAGGCCTACATTTATACTACAGGCGGGACAATTTTTCATTGCATAAAGTATAATCCCGGGATCCCATGGATCCCGGGATTGATTAATTTCTAATCCCGTAATCCCTGGATTGACAGAATGCTCCGGGATTACATTCCCTACTCCAAGCCGATAAAGCAAAGCAGTAACAAACTGATCAATGATCGACTGGTAGAAAGTTTTGTATTCGAAATTTATCTGACTGCGTCAACTCCATCCGCGGAATAATGTGACTATGGGCAGGGAGTCCAGGGACGTCATTAGGGGAGGGGCATTTTCTTCTGACTTTTGGGGAAAAGATGCAAAAAAGGAGGAAGAAGAAAGGGGTAAAAATGAAAAAAAAATATACACATGGACAGCGATCCCGAGGGGTCGAGGGAAGAAACCCCACATTTTACAGCGGGGGACACAGTGTACTGTGACGTACCTCACTACAACTAAGTCACCCATTTCAAATTCAGGATATCCAACCTTGTCAGTGTTTGTTTTCCTGATTAACTGAAAACTCAGTAACCTCGTAGAAATTTCCTGCTGCACAGAATTCAACGAGGCAGGAAGTAGACTACTATAATTGTACTACGGCAAAATACCAGTGCATCGATCCATGTCCAATGTCAAATTCATGTATAGCGTATGAACATTGGAGCTGCGGACTTACGGTAGGCTACTTGTGGCCTAAAAAGTTCAATTTCAGCTTCCGAATTTAATGTCATCAATAGGACTGATTGAAGAGGCGACAACACGTTCAAATAAACACTAAACGCTGCTGCTTCTACGCTGTTGACATTGGTAGGCCTATAGATAGACCCCGCGAGCAGCGTCAGAGATCCTGAGTGGCCGAGTGGGTTTGTAGCCCGCTAGCCACGCCGGCGGCCCGGGTTCGATTCCCGGTCGGTCGGTTTCTCAGAGATTAATTTCTCGGATCTTTACTGCGGGTGGCTCGGTCGCAATATAAACGTGGAGTACGAGGTTGTACTCTGCCTCCGACACTGATCATCTTCGATATGAAAAAGTGTCGTTAAGCCGATATACAACAACAGCGTCAGATGGTTGCTGAAAAACTGAACAGGTCCCAGCGACGGTGCTAGACGATCGAAGCTGTGCTGCTTCACACTGTCTATATAGTCTTCCGAACGGAAGACAAATACATGTAAGTTAACCAATGGACAACACAGTTTGCAGAGTTTACAATCATTGGCCTACGTATAGGCGTAATTTGTGGAGGAGGGAGTACGAAGGGTACCCGTATCTCCACTTTTTTGACAGGGGTACCTTACCCGCCAATGTTTAAACTGGCCAATCATTCAATCAATATTTTATTATTGAGCTTTCCCAGAGATCGCAGTCTCCGCCTTGCTTCGTCTATGTAAGAAATTGGTACCCCCACTTTTTAGACCAAAGTTACGCCCCTGGGCCTACGTCTCGATATGAGGGCATGACCCATTCTTGAAAATATGTGAGAGCAGATCGTGTTTCTTTGTCTCCTCACGTTCGACCTGAATTGGGCTACTAGAATTTTTTGTGTGCTCAGGCGTGACCGGGAATTCAACATAGGCCCCAGCCTAAAGTGTGAATCAGCTCAATAAGCGGCTGAGAATATAAACTGTAAATCGCGACAAACTCGTCAAAATTCTGCTGAATGAGTGAGTAATCGAGTGGCGAGGGAGGGATTCGAGTCAGCAATTGATTGAGGAAGGGCGCGAGCAAACGAGCACGCCTTTAAGAACCAGTTCAGAGGAGCAAACTATAGGCATATGTTCTCAAATGGTAGGCCTACTCAGTTACATGGAGACCCAGTCACCCACTAAATATATTTTTGACGAATAGGCTACCACAGTCGTCTTTCTTAATATAATAGGCCTTCGTAACCCTACGCATGTTTTAACATCTTGCATATCAAATATTTAAAACTAAATGCTGGAATACGGATTCTTCAGTAGGCTAATAAGCCTATTGTTCTTTATTCAATGCTTCGTGCATATGTTATACGTTCGAACCTGATGAGCCTTTCGAATGGCCTCCATATAATTATAGGCCTACCTAAATAGTAAATATACTGAGTTTATGAACGAGACCGATTTTGATCGTGAACAATATCAAATCTAGAAAGCACATCGCGACCGCCTCGATATCCGTTGCATGCCAACTTAAGAGTCGAGGAGTCATTTAATCTCAACTAAGCAACAGTTCTCATATAGTTCGTAGACCTATGGCACAGGCTACTAGGTCAAGAGTCGACCAACCAACCCAGTATTTAGGCTTATACAAAATTAAGTCTCTGCTCTGAACTTATTGGAATCTTACGCTGTGAGGGCCTATCCTCAGAAAGGGAATTGTCGGGGGGGGTTGGGGTTCAACCCCCAATCTTTCTTAGGACCCACAGGCCCCAGCTAATTCTTCGTTGCACACCGTGACACCCCGGGAGTCGTTTACAACCCCATCAGTTGTGCTAGTGTGATTTAGCATTATATAGGACTCTTATCTATGACAACGAAGTTTTACTGGGTTATTTGGTTGAATTTTCTGAACAAAAGAATTGATTTTGATTCGAGTCTGCCTTGCAAAACTGCTAGCGTTGAAATCAGCTGCTTTCAAATTTCGTTGAAATGTTCAACCCTCCACACCCCCCATGGGCGGCGATCATTGGGGAGGGGTTCGAGGGGGACAAGTCCCCCACCTTTAAGAGTGGGGGGGACACACTATACGTTTGACCCCACACTTTTCGAAGAAACCCTCCAAAAGGTCGTCAAATTTGTGTCCAAAAATGGTAAAAAAAATGTCCGCGAAAAACTTGTTGACCTCTTTGTTTGAGCAGATCAGTTCAAAACTATTTTCACCAGATCAGTTCAACAGTATCCCCCCCCACCTGTGAAACAAGATCGCCACCAGTGCCCCCCAGTCTTTTTTCTACAGTTCCCACACTGCCTATCCCTCGTATACGTACGGGCCTATGCAAATGAGGTCTTCGTACGGGCTAGAATTACGACAAAATAAAATCATTTAAAATTATTGCTCTTCTCATCCTGGGCTAAAGATAGACCTAGGCCTACATTTTATATACTAGGTCAATATCGCTACCGCAAGGAATTTGTATGAGGACAATGAGATTCTGAAGAAACGGGTGACCTCCCCAGCAAACACACCCGCACGGGTCCCTTGTGGGTTTCATCCGGTTTGACGGTACGGAATTCTCGCGGTTTTTGACCACGGTTTGCGTAAGGGACCCTTACGGTCCAGCCCGCGTCGGTGGCGCCTCCTACCGGTATTCGTATTTCTACCGCCGGTCCGCCATTTTGTGTGCTTGCCGTTTCGAATGTACACATATTTGACAGATCGCGATGTGTTTCTGTGAAAAGTAAGATTACGTTATATTTATTATAGGCCTACTAATGAACCTATATCTGCGTATATTAACAGTTTATGTAAATGCTGTAGGCCTATTTAATTGTGGTCGGGATAGACGAAACGGAGATTGCAGTGGGTTAGGGTCAGGGCTGTAGTGGTAAAATTAGAGGTGAGTACACGCTACGGGTTAGTTTTCCGAAACAAATTAGAGGTGAGTCTACGCTACAGTATTTTGTGAGTATACGCTACAGTATTTTAATATAAATAAATATAACTATTTGGGAGGTGAGTAGGCCTATACGGTCTCTAGAGGCGAGTACACACTGTATAGTGTATACCCACGTATACCCTCGACTACAGCCCTGGTTAGGGTTATGGACTGTACGGTAAACTTGCGCTATGAGGGTCCTAATGTTATGGTCTGACCCAAATTCAAGGGGCTATGTATTACTGTGTGACAAGAGGTCGCACCTTAACACTAGTTAGCGCCCAGACACCAATAAGGCTATTTAAATGAAAGCACATCGACAAATATTCAGCAGCAATGACGCTAGTTTTCAAGTTTATCCGTGTTAGATGTTGACATCTCTCAGTTAAGTCGCATTAAAGTTTCATTTAAACATTTTGAACATTTATCCAATAAATGTAGCTTAAAGTTTCATAGATTATACTTGAACGTTTAGCTTAAACTTCCTATAAATTTAGCTTAAAGTTTCATTTGAACATAGTATCCTTTAAATTTAGCTTATACATTGTTGAACGTTTACAATAAACTTGAAAACTAGCGTAATTGCTGCTGAATTAAACATTGCAGCTGCCGTGACCATCAAAACTGGATAGTTGTCGAGATCAATAAGTACTGCACTCTGTGAAGATGAGAATGACGATATTGCAGGGCTTCATGCAACAAGAGTCGACAACGTTGAAGACTAGTCAGAAATTTTAAAGTACCCAACCATTTAATTGTCTTTGTGATGTAGTTATAATATCTCTGCAATCCTTAATGAACTGATCGAAAACAAGGTGCAATTAGAATATTTTAAACGGGAGTACGTGTTGAACAAACATATTAAAAAGGCCATGATTCTGTAGAATGAAATGGTTTCTTAGTTACTTTTATATGAATGATTCACTCTTAAGCTTTGCATTCACTAGTTCTTAGTAGCTTGGTAACAGCCTGTGTGATTGACGGGTGTAATGATTACATTTTGTTTTATTATGTTACATTAGTCAACATTGTGCAGGCAGTGTCTCTAAATATTGTCATTTAATAACAGAAAGAGTTATTGGAATAATACCATTTTACAATACAAATCAGAGCACATCAAATTCTTAATTCTTGCTCTTTGTAACTTGTTATTTTTAATCTAAATGTTGCATGTTTGAAATTTCAGGTTTGGTAAAACATAATATTTCTACCAAGGACAGCACGAGGAAAATGGTTGAAGACGAGTTGGCCATTTGGTTTGGTAATGCTAGGGATCATGGCACTGGAGGCCGCCAACTATTGAAATCGGCGCCATTGAAAGAGACCGAGTCAGAGTCGATCAGTGTTGATCAGGAGTTCACCAATACTGCTGATGACATTATTGTTAAATGAAATTACAGAGCAGATCGACTGCATGATTACTTTACTTTATTAAATTGACTTTATCAAATTGATGTGTCATTTAACGCTTTTGTTGATTATTTATTGCTTTGACTATATAGCACAGTTTACAGTACAGTTTGCATACTATACTGTAAACTGTGCCACTGGCAGAGTTCTTGTTTGACAGGTGGGGGGCGACGTTTTTGAACTGATCAGGTCAAAAAAAGAGTTTTGAACTGATCTGCTCAAAAGAGGTATACTGGGGTGACTTTTTTGCTGTTTCCTAAAAATTTGGGGGTGGGGGCATATGTATGGTGTGTGCCCCTACTGTTCAAGGGGGTCTTGTCCCTTTTGAACTGATCTGGTCAAAAAGAGTTTTGAACTGATCTGCTCAAAAAGAGATTAAGAAACTGGGTTGACTTTTTTGGTGTTTCTTCAAAATTGGGGGGGGGGGGCAGATGCATGGTGTGTCCTCCCCACTGTTAAAAGGGGTCTTGTCCCCTCGACCCCGGGATCGCCGCCCATTAACTGTGCTAAACTGGGTATCACTTTTTAGTCATCTGGGAATGAACTGGGAATGAACTGGGATGCCCGGCGGGATATCCCGTATGGGTCCCGTACGGAAACCGCGGACAAAAACCGGCGGGATCCCGCCGGGTATCCCGTACGGGTCCCGTATAGCAACCCGTATGGGACCCGTCTGGGTCCCGTGTGGGTGTGTTAGCTGGGTCATGATTATAGGCCTAGTTGGCGCATAATTAGATAGGGCTTACGCGCATGCTTATACGCGCATGCTTATATGCTTAAAAGCACGAAGAAGTCGTAAAACAGCCTTCATTGTCTTCCACTTGACTCATTCTCTGAAGTCATCGGTCGGCGTTACCAGTTAGAACCATAAAACATTGTGTCTGTATGCGTCTTGGCTAGAAACACTTGACCAGAGTGACATCACTGTGACGGTTTAACCAATAAGGCTGGAGTGATTCATTCATCAGGCATCTTACTCAGAGGACGCGTAGGTGGGTAGTCGGTCGCTCAGCCGCTGATGTTCATCGCATGCAGAAACCAACCGTAGCCAGCGATCCGTGAAAGATACCCACCTGTAGTAAAAGACAGGTAGAAAGGCCCCGGATGTTGACAAATATGGCATGTAGTCAGTATAACAGAATCGTACATGTGTAACCGTCGTTGGAATTCTTGCAGAGGAGTTATATAGATAGTCGTTGCTAGAATCGCTGAACATTTACAAACTGAAATCAAGATTTTGTGTTTGAAACTATCGAGAATTAATTACACTGACACGCCAACGTTTCTATTTAAGAATATTCCGGAATATTTGGATATAACAGACTGAATTCAGGTAAAAGGCAATTTTAGGCCAGGCAAATTTGAAAACTATCGATTGAGAAAGAATGATGGGTTGTATGTCGATCGTATGCCACAATGTGGAATAGATTTTTTCTTTTGTTTTAGTTGATTGGTTCCACCAGAACATCTAATATCATCAAACGCCGAAGTTGTCTCCAAGATGAACTCGGAGTTAAAGACGCTCCTGCTACTGTCCCTAGTGGCAACAGTTTCAACGCAAAGTTAGTTCTGAAACTGATCTAATACAACACTAATTAGCCTAATCCCCAGTCAAATAAACAAAAGCTTACCATTGGGCTGGTTACTGAATTGCTGGCCGTTTTCTAGTCCCATTTTGATAAAGCACAAATGATTAAGTCTAGTATGAGAATGAAATAATGTGCATTACATGAATAATAGTCTTGCAATAATTATTGCAAGCTAAAATCTTCAATTTTGGCATATTTTATTTCTGGCCTTTGCTTTCAATTAGGGCCTATCAGAATATTTCTTCATGAACACGAATTTTTCTAACCAGCAATTATCACAATAGAAAATTAAGTTGAGGAATTAAGCTATAGAAATAGAATTTAAAGTGCATAGAATTTTAAAGCACATGGATATAAGAAGGAGATTCTCATTACAGTATATAGCCTACAGATTTGTAAGTAACTGATATGTGCTTTTGTGGGAATAGAAATCTAACTTAATTAAAAGACTTTGAATAAATTTTTCTTGTTGCTCAACTATTAGTAGAGTATTTAAAACCAGATGTCTGTCGACATCGAGATATGAATTTCAGTCATAAATTGTTGATAAATATTATATTTCTTTCCTCTTGCATGTCATGTAAAATGGTATAGATGTTGTGCTCTCAAATCTTTATTGCAGATAGACCTCCCTCAATTATAACTAGTCCGGATAAGAATGGTTATTATTTCGATAGCACAGCGCTTACATGTGTAGCTTCTGGAACTCCAACTCCAGAGTAAGTCTTACCTGGTTACTTGTTATCTTGTTATTTGTTATCTTGTTATTTGTTATCTGGTCATTTGTTATAATTTTATGTTATTCTTAGGCAGTTGACATCAGTGCAGTGTAATTCTAATTAGTGACTTCCATTGCGTCGGTGTGTAATGCACAAGGTGTCAACTGATGGCACACCAAAACAAAGCCGTAATCAGGTCAATATTCAGATGATCAGTCTGTATTTGATCATTGAAAGATGTTGCCCTGTTTATTAAGTCCTGTGACTGAATCAGACTGGATTTAGCTCAGACAAATACGAAGCAGTTGTTTTTTCCTGAAGGCATTATAGTATGATAGTGTAAACCTTGTTTAGAATTATATGTCAAACTGTGTATTTTGATCACAACTGGATTGACGGTCTGAATGATCGAATGAGCAAATGTGTGAGTGAATGCTTATTGAGACCGATTTTGTATTATTGTACAGAAGGTCACTGAAAACGCAAAAATATCAATTAAGAAATGCCTAATGAAGTAATCTTGTAATTTTTTTAGTAAAATTGAAAATATTTATTTAGGAAATTTGTGATTCTTTTAGGTATCAGTGGTTAAAAGATGGGAGTCCAATCAACTTAAATCAGGGTGGCGTGAGGCTTGATGGAGGAAACTTGACACTTACTGCTCCAGCCCCAATTGAAGGGTATTACCAATGCATAGCCAAAAGTCGTTCTGGCACAGCCCTTTCCAATAGTTCAAGAATAAGGAAGGCGACGCTTGGCAACCCTACAACAGCAACCACGCAACCACGTACTGCCACGAGTGGTGGCACATATAGTCTGCCATGTGCTCTGCAATCAGGACAGGAAATTGTGCCAGCAGCACAATATAAGTGGGAAACTGTGAGAAGTCAATCTGATACAAGTCCACAAGCACTTTCATTGGATCAGAGACTCCAGATCGACAGTAACGGTGTGTGATGCTTTGAAATGTTCTCAGGAATTTGCTGGTTGCTGTTTCTATTTATTATGTAAAATCACACTGACTCACTGAAATTTATCAAATGAGAAATAAAATTTAACTACCGGTAATAACTAGTGTTGAATTGTGCATGGGTGTCCGGAGAGGGGTGGGGGCAAGGGGGCATTTGCCCCCTGGATTTTGAAAATACTTTAAAAAAGTAGAATCTGTTGATTATTATGATTATTCCAACAGTCCCAACACGAATTTCAGTGCTGAAACAACTTAATTATTGAGTTAAGTGAGCTATTATATGCAAACAATGTCATTGGCGCCCTTACGAAAATTTTGCACCCAATAGAAATTCCCCCAGAAATTTGTGCCCCCCAGAAAAATTCATGTGGATGCCCATAGAAATGTGGTTAGTAAAAGACAGGTAGTAAAAGAAACAGGTAGTCAAATATGATAATTAAGAAATAATTTTCAGCATCATCATGGCCATTCGTTCCTGAGGGTAGTCATTGGGTTTCAGCCATTTGATGTAGTGCCTTTGCAAGGTGTTTAAAGCCTGATACACTAAATAGCCAACTACATAGCAAGGACCAGATGGATTTTTATGAGCTCTGTTCTTCTGGTTACAATCCAAATGCTTTTCTCACATTAATCTAATTCTTTTGTCTTCATATTTATTGACTAGCTAGTCAATAGCGACAACAGTCATGGCATTCCTTTGCCTCTCTTACCTTTAAATCTTGCATGCAGTGGTTTTGTTTAGCATTCATTCAACAGACGTATTCGAAAACTTTTGGCGATTTTGTTGAATGACTGAATCCAACAGAGTTGTTTTCATATCCAAAGACTGATTGATTTATTCGTTTCTAAGCCTTTCAATCTTGGATTGTTGCAGTTTTGTATTACCATTTCCAGTAGAATGTTCATCTCTAGTCTTGCTTTCTCAGTGCCTGGCGTTCTGATCCAAACGAGAAGATTGCCTGTGTCATTAGAGTCTCATCTGCTCGTTTAAAGTTCTGTTGAATTTAGTTGTTTAATTTGTAAAGGCAAAGATGCAGGTATTGAGACAATACAGTGTCTTATTTTAGTACATGCACCTCACAAAAGTATGCTTTTCTATGTATGTATAATTGTATATATTTATGTTTGTATATATGTATTTATGTATGGATGTATGTTATGCATGTATGAAAGAATGCACACATCTGTGTATCAGGGCTGTAGTGGTAAAATTAGAGGTGAGTACATGCTACCGGTTAGTTTTCCGAAACTAATTAGAGGTGAATACACGTTACCAGTTAGTTTTCCGAAACTAATTACAGGTGAGTACAAATATTTTGTGAGGTGAGTATACGGTCTCTAGAGGTGAGTACACGCTCTATACCTGCATATACCCTCAACTACAGCCCTGGTGTGTATATATATATTTGTGTATGTATACATGTATGTCTTTGTGTATATATCTAATATTATGTGTGTGCATATATGTATGTAAGTATGCATGTGGAAATTTTAGCACCTTGTAGGAACCTATATCAGTGCATCTGTGTTCTTAACGGTTGTTTGTTATTCTGTTGACAGGAAATTTGACATTTGCATATGTGGTGCCAGCAGATCAGCAGAGTAATAAGCTATACAGGTGTCACCTTGTAAACACATGGCTAAATGCACTGGAGACTTCCGTGGCTTACACATCTCTTAAAGTTGATACAACTAATCCTGGTAAGAACAAATAAAGGAGTACAGCAACTGTAAAGTTTTAGAAAATGGATGTCTGTTCAGTGAAAGAATGGTGATTCTAAGGATAAAGTTTTCATGAAGTGAACAGTGCGTCTGATTTGAAAATAGTAGGCGGGTTGAAAATCGATCGCGCTGGGTCGAGTAGGCGAGCGATGTGCGGTCGACCTCGGGAGCTTTTGTGTCCAGCATATTTTATGTATCGTATTCGTCCGTACAGCTGCATATAATAATCATCTAGTAGGCCTATCCCAATTCAAATTCTGCTATATATGAGTAGGTCTCTTGAAGAGGCGCTATATAAATTCTCTGAATAAATGAATGAATGAACATTCACTAGAAACCTACCATTGACGTAAGATGAAGTGCTGATTTCACAAGGTTGGTTGAGCCTTCAACATACGTTGAACACTCATTTTTGGCTTGACCTTTCAGTCGGTAATCCATTCGAATTTTATCGGCGTGCTTTCTGCAGGATTTGCAGTATATTTTGTCCACAGTCCGACGGTTTTCTAATTCGACTACATTGACATCGAACGAGTCGCCTAATTTCCATAACAGATACGTGCTCAACTGTAGGCCTACCTTATCATTCGACTTGCTCATCTTCGCAGCCATTGTTGTTTAAAATAATTTCCGAAATTGGTGCAGTTACGGATGTCACGCAGCGTGAGGTGTCGGCAGTGTTGTTATGGCCAATCATATTGCACGAAATAGGAGTGATCAGTCAGCAGTAATCAGGACAGGTCACGGCACGCATTCACCGCTGCCGCAAGTAAGTAAATTAAAGATATCCCTATTAGGTAAAAAAAATAATGGTCTGGCTCCAGATTCGTCTATCATCTTGGAGTCTAACTCAGACTCAGCGAGCGACGACCGACTGTCACCGACGGTGAGAAGCCTTCGTCTAGGCGAGCGGTAAATCGCTCGCCGGTACCTTTGCTAGGCGAGCGACCAAGGAGAGCGATCGATCGCTCGCCTTAAATCAGACGCACTGGAAGTGAAAGATCTGTTCTTCATTTAAAAGATTCCAGGTTTCAAGTCCTGATTTGAGATTTTGGTTTACTTTTCTGTCCTATTTTGAATGCATTTTTAAAAATAGCAGTTTAACATCGTGTCTAATGCTAAATGATGGTAAAGAATGGCTTTGATAATGACGCTTGATGGTTTAAGTACTTTCAAGTTATTTATATACACAATACATATATATATATACATATATTATATAATTCTGGCCAACTAGCTGAATGCTTTACTTATTGGTAGTCCCTAGTTTTCCGGAGCTTTTCATTCATTTTGCAGATTTTTTTACATTGGGTCCATTTGCAAAATTATTTTTAAAATTGCTTACTAGTGTTCGTGGCAGATAGCTTTCTGGTCTCTCTAACTTCGTGGATTTTGACTCGGTCTGTCCTGTGGGGACTGACCATCCGTTGCTGTTGTTTGTGTTGTAATAGTAGAAGTCTTTGGATTATGTGTTGTAATAGTAGAAGTCTTTGGATTATGGTTAGGTTAGGGTTAGATTGGAGGAAAGATGTGCTGAATGGTAAAAGTTTATATTTTATCTTCTACGACTTTTGTATGTGTGTATATAGAACAGTTTTGTAATTAGGTATACATACTTGCAGATGTCGTAAGTACTGTAAGAGCGTATGTTCATGCAGCGTACGCATATGAAGTACATTTATGGTTTTTCTAATTAATTGGTCTCTAATACTTAACCAAATTTTGATGATTATTTTTAACTAATTGTATTGTTTTGTTAAACAGTTAAACCTACTCAGATGACCAATCTCTTCAGCTACAGCTGGCCAGCCATTGCGCTGGAGAGACAAAGTGTTTCACTCTACTGCTTTTTTGGTGGAGCGTGAGTTAATGTTCATTTAGTATTCATAGTTATATATAAGACATTCATTAGTGCATGAGTTGATCCCAAATTCACCTTTAATACAGGAAAATGGCATTTTGAGAGATTCTACATTTCAGAATTGTACATGGACTAATTTGATTTTCAGTGTTTGTAATATGGTCATGTGCCCCAGAGGACCGGAATGGGCTAATTGATAGATGCAGAGCTTTGGTATGTGGACCAGAAAAATCAAAAAGGATTTGGGATGACATGATTTGAAGCTGCACACTGCACATGTGTATTTGGTACATCCATCCCAGAACAAGGTGTGGTGCCACATTGTGGATACAGCTATTGTGACTTGATTTTGCCCAAAAGAGGGAAAGAGAGAGAGAGAGACAGACAAACAGAGAGTTGCTAGTTGCAATGATCATGGGCATCCGCAGGAATTTTCTGGGGGGGATACATTTTTCTAGGGGGAAAATTTTTTCCACGAGGAGGGGCAAAATGACGTTTTTGCATAGAAAAGCTATTTACGAACACAGAAAACGTGACAACTTTCAAAATCCAGGGGGCAAATGCCCCCTCTAGGTGCCCATGGCAATGATATGTATCTCCTAGCTATCCATCCAAACACTTTATAGTGGAGACCAGCCAGAGCAACCTAGCCTTGAAATTCAATAATTGTGGGTTTGTTTCTGCTGTTTTGTTGTGTAAAGAGCCTTGGGAAAGCTGTTTCTGCACGACTGCCTTTGTAACCATAGAATCTGATGAGGTGTTGGTGTAATCTGAGAAGTTACTGACAATTCCAATGATGCACTGACTCAATGTGTCCGCATTTGATTCACTCCAGTTTTCAGAAAACAGAAATTAACAACTCCCAAATTTGCCCCCTTCGTTTGGCAGTTGGCGACAATAGCTCTGGTTCATAGAAGTCTTTGAAATGTTTTTGATTTGTCCAAATTGTTCTAAACAGGATTTTGTCTTATCATTATGGTGTTAGCATTACTTTTTAACAGAGTTTATACGTTTGAATTTTTATGCAGTCAAGATATAAGTGTCAGCTGGAAAAAACCAGATGGTTCCACGCCTGGAGGTACTCGGTATAATTTCTTGACTACGAGTCAGATGCAGATCACTGATGTTCAGAAGTCAGATGAAGGCACCTACACATGCACCGGTACATCCCCCAGCAGTGGTCTACCATCCACTACAGCCACCATCAATGTCATTGTTCAATGTAAGTCTATTGCACAGTGGCCGCAGATGCTTGGTATAAATGCTTGCTCCAGCATGTTATGCGATGATCATAAAGTGAACTTTGATTCCACGGTTTGGTTGATCAGAACTTTATTCAGTATTTTTTGTACTCCAAGATGTAAAAAAGTGATACATCTAAAAATTTTGTGATGAAGCATGGCTGATAAATGGAAATTTCTGATCACTATAGTTGGCTTAACTCTGTAATGCCTCATTGGTCAGTTAAAACCTTTAGGTTGTTCAAAGTGAAATGAGTGCAGCAACAACAGTAGATGGCTCCTGACACTAACTGAGGCTCACTCTTAAGCTTGACTACTGCAATTATGTACTGAATGGACAAGCTGACTCTACAGAACTTTAACCAAGAAGAGATTTTGGAATCTGCTTTTTTAACAGAGATGTGGTTTTAATTAAATCTGATCTTCTGATTATTTTGTTTGTTTCAGCTGCACCCATCTTTCGTGACATCAACGACGGTCCACATGATATTAATGTCACTATTGGTGACAGTGTCATCGTTAACTGTAATGCCTATGCCTTTCCAACTGCCACAGTCACATGGTATTTGAATGGTCAACCGTTTGACAGTATGTTTATATCTTCCCTTTCTTTAGATTTGTTGGCTTTGCATATGTGCTGATTATGTGTTAGGTGTTTTTGTTTTTGTTGGTGACATTAGGGTTAGTAATGATGCTATTGATACTTTTCGTGGTAATGGTGATGGCAGTTATGGTGGTTGTAATGGTGGTATTTATGTGTTGCAAAAGTTTTAAAATGTTTCAATTTATCCCATTGATTTCCTAAGGAATATATCCCGTTTAAAACTTTTTTCTTTGGAGCTTTATTTTAATGCCATATTATGCAAATCAACAGTTATATAGCACCTTTTAAAGCAGCCTCATTTAGTAACCCTACTTACAGAAAAGATATAATCCACCTTCAAACAAGATGGTTAAACAGTAATGAAAATGAGAGGCTTTTAGAAGTTCTTGTCTAAGTATTAGGTAACCTATTATATGAGTGATGGACAAATTGAGCACCTCTGAGTAGTTCCTTGAAGTGGCGCTATATAAATCGTCGAATGAAAAAAATCACTGCAAAGCTGCTATGCTGTGCGGTGGGCAGTCAGAAATGAGGAACAGAGAACTTGACCAGTGTGTCTGAACTAAGAAATCTGTGACCTGAAAATGAGGAAATAACTGACTACCTATCCAAAAGGTTTTGCATGATCTGCACTCTTCTTTTGAGCCGCTGCAAAAGCAGTGAGTTTAATGTTGCAGTGACTGTTGGATTACTGCTTTTTAGTAATTGAATTGCTTACTTAAATTATGTATCCATTCTGTTGTTTAAAACTTTTATGTTTTCTAGTAACTTTGACTGGATGTTTTTAGTGTCACATGTTTAAGAAACCGTGCTATCACTAACAAATGACACTGACCCAAGTCAATGCTATTTGTTAGTGATGGCACTGACTTGGGTCAGGAATGCCTCTGAATCGTGGAGTGGTGCTTTATAAATGTTCGATTAAGATTACGATTATGATTATAGTAGACTGTAATGAGTTGCTGACAGTTGGGCAGTGACGACGTTAAGAATTATATCTTACCTACCTGTGATTTTGTATTCTGTTTTCTTCTAGGTAACAGTTTGAAACCAAAGTTTCAGCTGAGTGCCAATAAGACGATGCTTACAATTTCCAATGTCTGCAAAAACTGTCCTGAAGGAACAGTAGAGAATTCGGACCTGATGGTGATTCAGTGCAATGCTAGTAATATCCACGGATATGCCTTTGGCAATGGTTACATCAATGTGCTAGGTATATTGCAGTCATAATCCATTTGCCTTACAACATACACTGCATTTCCGGGTTATCAGTCGCGGTTTTAAAATGAATGTCTGGGATGAGTCCTGTTTAAAGGAGCAGCTTATGTATGAAGTTTAAAAATTTTGGATTACCCCGGTATTTAATCTGTAGTGCTGAAAACAAGTAAATAGGAAAGAATACTAAAATGTGCAATGTTTTGTCAATGAAAATGACCAGTTTGAGTATTTCTAGTTAAATATTAGACTAAACATTGTTAAAAGTAGTGTGGGATTTTTTCAGTTTCAGTTAGACTAAAAAGCCCAGCGATCTAAATTTTCTTATGGGAAAGCAGTCTACCGTACTTTGCTTGATGATAATGTCCAGGTACTTGAAAAGCCACAGTCACAGGCGTAATTTGTGGGGGGTACGAGGGGTATCTGTACCCCCGCTTTTTGGACTGGGGGTACCATACCCTCCACTTTTTAAACAATGCCAATCAATATTTTATAATTGTGCCTTCCGAGTAATGGTCTCCATGCGAAAAGTAAAAGTGAAGAAGAAATTGGTACCCCCCACTTTTTAGACCAAAGTTACGTCCCTGGCCACAGTGCATGTGGAGTGCCTCCCGTTGGGGCGCATTGGGTTGCTTGAATGTGAGCTGCATGCAGCTGCTAGACTTGCAAGTGGCATTTCGAAATTTTATCATATTTCGCATTTAGTATATGATGCACTTAATTGGCTGCGTATTTCTCTTCATATTGAGTTTATATTTTGATTTGGGTTTGGCAATGCTAGTTGAGATATGCCCCTTGCTGTTTGCCAAAGCTCTGCTGCCCCTTTTCAGGTTTGGCTTGCCTGAGAAATTGTCATGCTCTGCTCAGGGTGAACTCTTTGTTTCTTCTGCATGCAACTGACAATGCAACATCGCGCTTTTCCAGTTGGGCCAGACTCCTCCTTTTGGACCTGTGCATTGTCTTAGCTAAGAATTATGCATGCAATTTTTGTAACACTTCAAAACTGTTTTGCCAAGGTTGGGGTGGGAGCACATCTTAGTAGTTATCTTGGAGAGGTGGTATAAAAATTCTCTGAATGAATGAATGAATCGAGTGCAGCGATTGTAAGTTTACCAGCTGAGCAACACATCTGCCTGCCTGCAGCAATCATTGCAAAGGGACAAGCTATCTCCAGCAGTTCCTATGCAACCAGGAATAGCTGTTAACATTCATTGGCATTGTCCAATTGGCTTTATATGAGGAACTATACTCAAATTAAACAAACCCCTACAAACTAAACTATATAAACTTACTTGTTTTAATTGTACGTATACAGTAGTATATTTTTATATTTAGTACCTTTGGTTCCATTGGGCAAAATTAATAATATTATATAATGGCACCATCCAAAATGGCAAACAAGAAGGCATTAAAGAACAATTGTTGCAAATGTTCAATTTGAAAAGTGCAACAAATTTTATTTCAACAGCATTTTACCATATAGCAGTGTATATATAAGTTATATAGGTAATTTTTCAGTTATTTTGGTGTACCTAACTTATGGAACATTGGAGCTGTGACTTCAAAATGTTGCATCTACTGTATTGGTTTTTTGAAATTTTACTATTCCTGCTTGACTTCTTCATTTAAAAATATGAGTTAGTGCAGAAAATATAGTATTGTTTGCTTTAACTTTTGGACATGTTTTGATTGATTTGACTCTGTTGTTGCAATTTGTTACTGATACTTTTGAATTAAGCAGAAAGCAGCTTGACCTGAGACAACACAGACTGGTATTATCTGTTCATTAGTGATGTAGCCAGGTTTTCATAAACAGAAACCCTACCATGTGAATCCAAAGGTGTGTTTCAAGCAACATGTGTACTAGTGCTCTTATGTATACTGGAAGCAGATTGAATATACTAGCTTCATTTTCTTTTGTCAAGAGTCCGTACGGGTGAATTTACTCATTCCTCTATATGGCAAGAATTTACTCTGTTAAATGAACCTTAGGCTGTACTGTGAGAGGCGCTTTATAAGTCTAAATACAATATGATACAACGTAAGTGTCTAATATTCAGTTTGGATAATAGCGAACAAGAATAGTGTATTGTGTACTTTGTGGACTTGTGGTTTTTCGATTGTTTCTGGGTAGGGTAGTACAAGACAGTTTTGTGTTTCTTCAGTGCCATTTCTTCGACAGTGTGATTTCATATAATTTCAGATCGCACTGTGATCAAAGAACCCCCACAAAATGTTGCCCTGAAGTATCCAAATCCTGTAATCTTCACTTGTTCAGCCGTTACTGATGAGACTACCCCGGTGATGTATCAGTGGACTCTGAATGGCAAACAACGTTATGACGGCTCCCTGAACACTTCGGTTCCTGGAACTCTCTACATTGATATTTTAAATGATGACAAGAAAGGAGCAAATTTAATTGGAATCTGGACGTGCAATGCAACGAATGGTGTGAGCTACGAAGCAAAATCTGCTGATCTATTTACCCCATCAGCATCTAGTAAGAATACTGTGTTATTTTTATGATAATAAATTCTGACAGTTCTACAAGTTAACCCTTTAACGACAAGAGGGATTAGTTTTCCATACATTTTTGTTTGCATGCTCGTCGTTAAAGGGTTAAGCAATTACTTATACCACATGTAAGGACAACATTTATTTAAGCAAATTAGGATGTATTGTATTAATTCATATTTATTGCAGACTTTGTAAACGCAAATGTATCTAGTGCCACTTCAAGAGAAACTTGTGAGAAGCACTCCCAACCTAACAGTGTGAAACCACGATTGAACAAAATGGTTTTCAAGTGCCTGCAGGAAAGAGAGGCTAAGGAGCTCATGCTGCAGGTTGCTATTCAACTTATTCCAGAAAGGGGGAACAACCAAGTCACCATGTGAAGCGGAGCAAAGACACCTGTGAACAGGAGTGTGGAAGAGACCACGATGCAAAGCTGCTTATGATGCAGCACAGCCTGCTAGACACTTACGCATAATCATCAAGATCTTAAACGAAGTGCAAGTTTGAATAGCTAACCAGTGAAGTTCCGCCCACGTGAAACTGTATAATTATATGACCAAACTTAGGTGTAGGCCTACTCTTGAACAGCCAAGCCACAGCATTTGCTATTGTTTGAACCTAATTATTGCAGGAAATGGCATTGCCATAGTCAACCCTGTTGAAAATGAACACAGACATCAGGGTTGTGGCAGCCTCGATTTAGTCCCAGTAATACTTATGTATCCAGTAAACCTTGGAATATCATGTTCTGAGTAATTTAATCTTTCATCTGACATGTTTTATCATATTTTAGTTTGAAGAGATGAAAACATTACAGTGATGAAAGATTGAGTGATCATGTTTTAATGGCTTGTCTTGGTCTTTCTTTCAGTGGCTAGCATCCAGGGGTGGTGGTGGATTCCTTTTATCATCATTCTGTTGCTCTTGTTAGCAATAGCTCTCATTCTTCTCATCTGCTGCTGTATTCACCGGAATCGCGGAGAGGCTTATCCAGGTCAGACTGCTTTATTAACAGTTTTATGAAGTTTCCTAATGTTAAGAATTTAGTTTTACCAATTGACTGAATTAGTTAGCTAGTATTTATCTAGACCTAACTAAATTGGCTGCGACTTGGCTATCTCATAAAGCAGTTCCTCTAAGGATTGTGATTTTCTTGTTTTTCTGTAAATTGTACCCCTTTGGGTACAGTGTGAAGTTTGATGCTTGTGGAATTTGCTTTAGAAGATAGCTTCAGTTCTGTTTGCAAAGATTAAATAAGTTGAAAAATGTTTTATATTCAGTTGATAAGGAAGAGAGGAAAGGTGGCATTGATCCAGAGAAAGAACTGAAGGACAGTGGATTTCATGATTTCCAAAGACCGTAAGTTACTCCTCAGAGGATGAATCGATAATCTCTTTGTATTCATGCTCTAGCGCAACGGTAATGACAAGTCTATGTTCAATTCTGGATCTAGCATAAACTGTTCTTTTCTTTGTATTTTCTTACATAGAGAATAGCCAAAAATGTTAGTAAATAAAGCTGTACTGAATGCCAAGATATAATGTAAAATTTTAAGTATAATCTTGTGGTATCTTTGACAGCAAAGGTCGTTTGCAGGGCTTAAATGATTGTGCCAAAAAAGGGATAGTCGGAGTTGCCAATTAATGTACAGAGTCATTGTTATTGAGGAGAATGTTGAATACTTAAAATACATGAGGCAGAGGGTTTTACATTTTAAAAGAATATCTGAGACAGGAAATTTATGTGACAGTGAAGAGATCTCACTGAACCAATTGCTGGGGTAGGCTCTATTGCAAACGTGATAAGCTGTAATGCAATGTAGTGTAATGCTGTGTAAGTTGAAATATATTTCTGGAGAATTTAATTTTGCTATAGTTAGATTCTTTGAGAGAAAAGTGAAACTGAGGCAGTTACGCAAATAAATGTTTTAAGTGAAAATCTGGCAAACTGGCATAATAACTAGACAATTGTTTCAAGCTAATTTTACTGTTCAACCTTTGTTGCGATTCAGAGGTATTCACCAATTATTGGCTGTAAAAGATTATGTTAAATTTCTCTGCAACTGTCTACTCAGTCGAAACAGCAGTTATGTTAGACCTCATGCTAACAAGAGATAAAATAGCACTGCAGGAAAATTTGCAATGACCAAGGCAGAGCTAAGGAATTTTCTAGGATTCTATATAACTCAGATGAATGGAACAGACAATTCTATGAATGACTGTACAAACTGACTGTAAAGTACCATTCATATTACTTTTCTAATAATCTACTTTATAAGTTGTCTTCTTACATTACTGTGCATTTTAGAATAATTTAATTTCTGTTACATGTGTAATTAAATTTGCTCATTGCATGCATTTCTTTGCAAAGGGAGAGTTCTTTAGTAGTGCCTGCAGGATGGAGTTTCTAGTTTTCATATAGAGTTTTAGGCAGATACATTTTTTAAGTAACTAGATAGACATATTTTACTGGTTTGGTGTGTTTAAACTCTGCAGTTTGTGTTTTATCAGAGCGGATGTACCAGATGGTGTGTCACGGACTCCTTTTGAGCAAACCAGAAGAGGACCTGGATCGATCAGCAGTTCTATTGGGAAGGGAGTAAGTGACGACGAAATGAGCCTCGACAACTACGCCAATGTCAACCACGGAAAGTTCTCTGAAGATGGATCTTTCATCGGCCAGTACAATCCAAACAGAAGAATACTCCAAATGCAACCAGGAATCCCAGAATCATCTGCCTAAAGATTAATAAAAAAAATAGCACTGAATTTTATAATTAAACAATGTTTTTGACTGTTCGATTTGATTGCTGTAGCGTTAGTTTGAGTCAGTTTGCCGACTGCAAACTAACAATGCTTAGATAAGTAACTGAGCAATGTATTTATGAATGTCGTTAAGTTTTAGAGCTGCTCTGAACTGATTGATTGGGAGGCAAACCCTAATTGTTATGATTGTGAAAAAATGGTTTCAGATACTATAATCCATTATCCTTCAGAACAAGTTTACTGTTGGTTGCAAATTCCACACCAGGCCTGTTCCACCGTGATAACTAATCTTTCGCTTTCTTCATTTATGATCTTTAATTAGTCCACTTTTATGCTGATTAACTGGGACCTCAGCATGTGTTAACACTGTAATGACGAGCTGCATTGGTTCCCAGTCGCTTTAGTACACTGTCATCGTTGAAGTGTGAAATTGCTCCAAGCAGTGAAATTACGTTCTATATATATACCATCTATTTATAGTTCCCTTGTTCTTGGAATGCTGCTGTGCAGCCTAAAATTAATTGTTTTATTTTTAAATATTTATTTTGTTAGTTGTTAGAAGTTATGATGAAAGAAAGTTGTGGCCTTATATCACAACACAGAGTAAGCATTTAGTTTGAGAAGCATGAAGTGCTGTGTAGATCATGCATCGTACGTAGCAGAAATGTGGCATAAGAGTGCCTTTTAATGCATGTATTTTAAGACAGTGGTTCTTAACCTTTTTTGGCACACGACACACCTAAACTTGCAACCAAATTTGGCGACACACCATGCAATCGTCATATGTGATATTGTTTAAAATGTTAAAATTAAACAAGTTATTTGTTTAAAATGTTAAATTTTTAACATTTTTAATTAATTAAAATGTTCCTATTGAATCCTTTCTAGTTTCTACGCTAACTTAGTAACAGTTAGGCCTAATGGGATTTCTGCTCCGGGATTTTTCTTTGGATCATTTCAGAACGAGGATCCACAATATTTCAAGTAGGCATCGTTCCACTTGCGCACAACAGATTTCTTCTTTTTCATGGTTTTGCTTGGTTGGTTTATTAAAACTATCAGTGGCAGCAGCATCGTTTTCGTATTCACTACTGCTGGTGCGAGAATCCATCTCATTGCTACCAAAATCTGATAACGCATCATCAGTTATAGATTCGCAAAATTTTCGCTTGCTTCTGATAAATTTGTCCATTTCAAATGTTACAGTAGGCCCTAGTGGGTAAAAGTTTACATGTGCGCTGTCGCAAACGTGTATAACTGTATACTGTATAAGGTAATCTTCATGGCAACCTCATATTGCGATAATTATAGAATAGATAGAGTGCTATGAATTCTCACAGCCTACGTCCGCTACAGTAAGTAAGTGTAATGCAAGAATGACGGAGGTAGGCTGTGAGAATTCGCGACACACCAACGACACACCATGTCAACGCGACACACTGCCGGTCGATTCGCAACACACTAGTGTGTCGCGACACATCGGTTAAGAACCTCTGTTTTAAGACATTATATCAAAATGGTCTGCAGATTGTACGTCATCAAGATACTGGGCAACAGTCTTTACAAACACAAATTCTTATTAATAAATTCATCAGCTATTAAAATCGTATTGAAATTTATTCATTTGATTGTATTCTGCAGTCATAAGATTGTTTCTATTGCTTTCACTTGAGCTGTAGTCAAACAATAATTTTAATTAATTAGGGGTTTAAACTCTTAGGGGTTTTCTTCAAGCAACAGTAAATACTCAGTAAATACTCGGTATCTTGAAAGTTCAGTAAAAAGATGCCTTCATTTTGTCATTTTTCTATAATCATCTATATTTAAACTAAGTTCCTTCAGGACTGTTTTACATTGTCATCTAGCTTGCAGTACTGAAAATGTTTCTTGGGTCTGGATGAAAAGCTTATGGTGCAATTTCCAATATTGATGACTCCATTTTGATTCATGTTGCATGTGTTGAGCACTCGTTATATCATGCACTTGTTAATATATATAAACATTTTGATTTAATCAAGCATTTATTATTTGATGAGCGGCCAACATGTTGTTAGCTGATTCAGCATTAGAAGTTTTTTGCACTGAAATAAAAATAAATAAGGACTAAGAATTAGTCTGTTTTTACTAGTTCAGGAATAAAGTGCTCAGTATGTTTTAAGAATTGCTCGAAGTTTTTTTTAACTGTTCTTTATTGCTGAAGACAGAAATACTCAACCATATACTATATATTTTTGTCTCAAAAGTTATACATTGTTTGTATAAATTTCTTAAAACATGCAAACTGTCGGATTTTGAATGACATTTTTAGGCAGTAGGAATAGCTTTTACGATGTTAATATATATATAAGAAAAATATAAGTGGGAAAAATACTCTATATTCTTTTTAATACTGTACATATTTTTGGATTTAAGTGACTGGCATGATCTTACAATTGATGTAATTAATCAAATGTACTTCATATGTCTTTCTACAAACACTGAAGCGTGTATTGCATTTGTCATTTGCTTCAAATGATAAAGGTTTTAGTGTTGTTCATTTTGCTTATGCCATGTAGCAAAAGGTCTTCTGTAACTTCTGTTACTCATTTCGGTCAGACTGAATGTTAACAAAGTGGTAACTGCTGTGATGTGCATGAAAACTCTCTAGGAAATAAAAATTACTCTTTTACTGCGTAATGATATTTAATGCATTCGTTCGCTTGTGTTATGAGATAGGTTGAGACTGCTAAGGTGAGGAAGGGCAGAAGATGTAGCCTTTCGTAGGGCTATTAGTGGGCACCCTGAGGCCCGGATACCTGTCTAAAGATGGGTACCCAGGCCCTAGATCTAATCTCCAATAATCGGCCTTTTCTTTAAATTACTTTTCTGGAGTTACCACAAACCCATTACCTGACGGCCGCTGCGGCAGACGGGGGTATGTAATTATCCTATGTTATCTTAGTGATACAATTGAACGAAGGTCTTGCACTTTATCACTTCTGGGGTTATAAAGCTGTGAAGTTCACTGGCTTGAACAGTCAAATTTTACCAAACAGAAGAATTGTATGATTCTATTTATTAATGTTCCTATCCAACATTTGGGCATCAGAGATGTGACACTAAAGTATTAATTTTATCCAATGGCAGAGTGATAGGTAGTTGAGCACCAGTTTAGAATGAATTTGGGTACCAGGGTTGTACTTGCTAAATTTTGACACCTCTAGTAGCAATTAACGACCAGCCGACTATAGCACATGCATTATTAAACACTACAATGCAAATAATGAAATAGTTGCATGCACGACAGCATGCAACTACATCGTAGTTTACATTATAGTATTTATTGTATGATGGAGTAGTTTGCTGTTTAGTATATGTAATCTTTGGGTTCTATGGTGAATGTGACATTTTTGTTTCCAGCTGTGCCTGAATGTTTCTGATAAACATCAGATTAACAAGGTACCAAACTGCTCAGTAATTTTCTGACAGGTTATTGATAAGAATTTTGTCAGTTCAATTTTCTTTTTCCATGTTAACAAGGTAATGATCCAGTGGCGGCGATCTTGTCTGAGAGGTGGGGGGGACAAAGTCGGCCACGATCTCATCGACGACCGGTTTTGGAAAATCTTGTCCCAAAAAATAATTTTCTGCCACTTCATCTCCGAAAAATTTCGCTTTCATCTCCGAAAAAAGTTGATGACCTTTTTTTAAGTCCTTCACCTCCTTTTACAACTTTTTCTTACACTATCCTCTTTTTTCCGCACTTCTTCCCTTTTTTCCCAACTTTCATTTTCACCAATTCATCTCCGCAAAACATCGATTTCATCTCTAAAAAAAGTTGATGACCTTTTTTTTCCTTCTTCTTTCTCATAATTTTAGGGGGACTCTTCTACTAAAAAAAATTATTTTTACCTCGTCTGGTCAAAAAACGCTGCGAAAACCCTCAGACGCAATTACATTTCTCCGCCTTTTTTGGTGTTTCTTCAAAATGTGGGGGTACAAATGCATGGAGTGCCCCCCCCACTCTTATAGGTGGGGGGACATGTCCCCCCTAGATCGCCGCCCATGTAATGATCGATAGGAAAAATTTAGTGCCAAAATGGGATCTCTGAATTTGTGATAGGAACAGCACCAGTTTAGACTGATCACAAATTTTCTGCAGTGAATTTGTTCATTTAGCTTATTCTTTACTTCGATTTACTGATTGGAATGGTCATCTTTGATTAATTAATATTCATAAGTAATATTACATATTACTACATATTATATATATTTTGTGATGAATATTGAGGTCCACTTTCAGCATAGGCTAATTATTCAGTTTTGGTTAGTTTAGTAACAGAGTGTAGGTAGTAACCTTTGTGTTTAAGTAGCCATCACCGCATTTCTGTGTGACTTTGCGCGCGTTAAAAAGTTTGTAATAATAATAATAATCACCTCTGTGTACATTCCTTGGGTGCGTCATTATTCACACACTTTGTGCTGTTTTTAGAAAGGGTGATAAATCAGTTTGCTAAAAGGCGATTAAAGAGCTTCTCATAATGCATACATTTGTATTTTGTAAATAAACGGTTTGCCATAGAACACTGGCAGAGTCCTGTTATGAGACTTGAATTAATGCGTTTAGAGAATTGTTAGTTATCTAGCTATAGCATGCTAGAATAGTTATTTTGCAGAAAATTAACTTCTTTATTATATTCTGCATGTCCCTACCTGGAAGAACTGCGTTGCCCGATGTGCAGTTCTGCACGGGAAGGACTAAGTACTAAGTAAGTACTACCTGCATGAATTTCAAATAGTGTTACCTTTAGGCCTATCTCCTGTCTAAAACTTCTTTTTGCAGTTATGTAATAACGGATGAATGCTGCTTTTTAAAAAATATTTAGATTTCTTGCGTCTTTTGGCAAAATGTTTGCATGTAAATAGCTGGGGGAGAGAGCGTCTGTCTGCTCTGATACGTAAACTTAAGTGACAAGGGTATCTGCCAATTGATACTCCTACATTTGACGTGTTGTGTTCAAAGGTGGACCATGCTCTCTTTGCTGCAGTCCTTCTGAACCCGGGGCATGTCCTCTAGGATTTGCTCCCTCAAGACCCTTAGCCAGAAATACAGAGTTGCCCGTCCAAAAACATTTGAAGTCGTGACCGCCCGACGCCATGAGCACACTTAGTTGTGACCTTCTGAAGTCCCGCTGCAGTACGAGTCTGACCAGGGGCGTAACTTTGGTCTAAAAAGTGGGGGTTACCAATTTCTTTTCCGGTTCTGTTTTTCGAATGCAGACCATCTCTGGGAAGGCACAATAATAAAAAATTGATTGGCATTGTTTAAAAAGTGGGGGTACGGTATCCCCATTCCAGAAAGTTGGGGTACAGGTACCCATTGTACCCCCCACAAATTACGCCTATGAGTCTGACTGCAGTGCCCCTGTGCTGTTTACAAAGCCTGAGATCAACCCATGCTCCTTAGAAACCTGTCATCTGAATGCTGGCAGTGTCTCTAGAGAAGAAACTGGAGGTGCTGGAGCAGAATCATGCACAATTTATGCCCACCCAAAATAATTTTCACTCATCCAAAGGACGGGTGGACGGATGGCTGGCTAAGGGCCTGGCTCCCTCCGATACGATTATCTGCATACTCTCTTTGGCCTTGGCCTCTCTTGTATAATCATGAGATACCGCAATGTGATCCTCTGACAGGGAAGGGTTACATTAACAGGATGCTGTATAGATGACTGGAAAACACTTACTTATTTACTTACTTATTTTATAACTTTTATTATGAATTATTACTTCTGTGTTTTATAATCAATGCTTCTAGCTATTGTCCCATTGTGCATTTGCTAATGGTGTAATAAAGAATATACTAACTTATGTACATGTATGCGTGAATATCTGTATATCTGTTTGCTTCTTACACTCTCATCTTCTTGATTGCTCATTTGTTGTTTCTGTATTTTAGATCAGCAATTTACGTTTTTACAGAAAACTAGTTAAATATAATGATCTTTAAAATGCTCTTTTACTGTTTTTTAGTAATTATTTCTGTTTGTAAAGGGGAGAATGTTTGCATGTTATTGAAAAACATATATTTTAAAGACATTTCAAACTTCTGAGTTGAATTTTATTTGAATTTCTTGTTGCACCTAAGATTGCCAAAGAATGAACATTTTGTTGAGAAAGGAGAAATTCTCACTTGCCCAATTAGTTACTTGTCCCATTTTTTGGTTGTACTGGTTAAACCTTGAAAAGCATTTCGACTTGGATGTGCCTCTGATTGTTAGTTTTACCATTTTGATCATATGCTAATAACTTTCCTTTTATGTTTTTGTTCTTTTCATCTGGATTGATGCCATCTACGAACTTTATTCTGATGTTGTTAATTTCTTCTTTCCAGTTAGGTCTAATTTCATAGCCTACACAATTCACCAGCCAGCAGGTAGAATGCTACTGACCAACAAAACCAATATGGCAAATTATAATTTAAAATATACTTTTGTGGACTGTCCGTGAATCTGGGGCATGCATAATAATTAAATTCACTTAACAGTTAAAAGCTTTCTTCACAATAAATTTATTTTATCTGCTAAATCTTGTAAATTGTAGTTGTAAATTAATGTAGCACCACTTCAAACGATAATTTATCAGAGATGCTCAGATAGCTGTGCTGCAGTGCCAAGTGGAGGTTGCTAGTGTTGTACAAGTATCTGGTACACGCTTACATACACACCTTGTATCTTTCTTCTACGCATGGGTGGCGATCCGGGGGGGAGCATACAGTTGTCCCCCCAAATGTTGAAGAAACACAAAAAAGGTGAGAAAAATTTTTCACCTCTTTTTTACCAGATCAGTTCAAAAGTGTCCCGTGTGCCCCCCACCTGTCAAACAAGATCGCCGCCACCAGTGCTTCTAGGCGTTTGCTTGAAAAGTGTTTCACTTGGGCTGCATTTTGTGTGAAGGTAATCATCGTTTCAGCATCTCAGATTATTCCACCATTCCACCTATCGTTTCAGCATCAAACATTAATTTCAATGTTAATGTTTATAGTTCACACACATCAGAATATAGGCCATAAGTTTGTTACATAAACATAAAACAACTAGAAACAACATTTATTAGGAAGAAACATGAATAAATAAGCTGCTATTGGAGGTCTTTGGTTAGTTCCCTTCTTGAACTGAGCAACATTTTGAATGTGTGATGTGAGAAACCCATTTGAAATAACTTGGGATGTTGTCACTTTGAACACATTATTAACTACAAGTCTACTAGTACACACATTCTGTAAAGGTACCTCTGTATTTTGCATTTAGGATGGTGAAATGATAGGCTATAATGGTTGAATAATCGGGGACACCAAAACGACAGATTACCATTTTAGCAGTAATGTTCTTTGCACACCACTGATGCAACACAGCCAACTCCGTTTCGACGGTCATGGTTATGATCAACGATTTTAGGATTTTATAGAAAACCGCTACTGGCCAGACAACAAAAAGGTCTGGGCCTATACTATGAACAAAGCTAGTTCTCGTGTCCATGGGAACACAGATACAGCACTAGGCGTGTGATCATAAGTGTAAATGGCAGGCGTGAGATACTGTGTTCCGGGACACGCGCTACCCCTCCTTGGCGTAGACGGCCGGCCACCGTCCTATCCGTCGTAGATGCATCCACGAAGACCTTTAATGACGATGGCCACAGTGTACACGCGTCGCGGCGTTTCCATCAACTGCGGCGGAGGCACGCGCTGTTTAACGATTCCGGGTGCGTGTTCTGGTGCCTTGTAGCCTTCACGTCCTATAGACCGGCACGCGGGCGGGTGTTTGTCCCTCTGTTGGTCCAGTCCACCCCGCCCCGTGTACGCTTCTCTCCTCCTACTCCGATGCGTCATTATTCAATGAGTGTGAACCAGCGCGAGGGCTTGACATGGGCAAAGACAAACAAAAATAACGACTAGCTGTCCAGAGTAGCTCGAACTAACGTCGCTTTTGTGCTATTATGGTTCTGTCTGCAGGCCAAGGTTCGACGGAGCGATTCCACTTTCATAGCAGTTGGGGAAACTGCATGCGTGGTCGGACCCTTCTAGGCGGCTGCAGCACGCGCGTAATTTATTAATCGCTATCGTGCAAAAACGCAATATAGACATTAAGAACGGCGTTCTCATTCGCTTCGAGTGGGCTCGCTGCTGCAAAGCAAAGAACCATCGCTGCGCTGCTCGAGTGTGTGGTGGCTGCTGCAGCAGACTTGGTGGCAGCAGCGTCAGCGCGGCGGCCTCAGAATCGCAGGCCTACAAATTCTACGTATACACGCAGGCATCACTTGCATCGATTTTCTTGAGGGTTCACAATTAGACGCATACGAACCATGGAAGCCGAAAAGCAAATTCTGTTCGACCATCGGGTTGCGATGTAATATTCATCCTAGTTGTGACTATAACTGTTACCTCCACACGGTGACTTAACGATCTGCTGAGCTGCCCATTAACCATACGAAATTTCATAACAAAAACAAATTATTATAATCATTCCCAGTTGGCCATAGCCGCATTTAGTGCATACCGGAAATCAACGTGTCGTAGAGCAAGAACGTCGTCTGCTAATTTCTCCGCCATTTGAAAAGGACGCCACGATGTTTTGTGCAGTTCCCGAACCAGTAAGTGTTTTTGGTACACAGTATGATTGTGAAATCAGATTTTACTCGAACTAATATAGATATTCGAGACCGAGTCTCGTTTCAGCGAAGCTTTAAGTGCGTAGCTGCGCATCGTCTGTCTCGACAAAGGGCGAAATAGCCTAGCAGTCGGACAGCCGTTGACTGTCCACAGAAATGTTTCGGTTTACGCGAATGGCCGACATTTGCTGCATGTTTTCATGAAGACTTACATTTTGAGTAGCGACAGTGAAGTGTAAGGAGCACTGTAATGACGTTGTGTTGGGTCGTCGTGACATCGTCATTGTTCTTTTCATCTTAGAACTTTATTGTAGAAATATTTAAGAAATAAGCCTACAAGGAGCACTAAGTCATTTTTTATGCCATTTAAGAATATTCGATTGTATCTATGTATACTGTTTAGGCTATTGTTTTTGGAGTCAAGTTATTAATACATAATGAGAGAAGAACTGAAATTTACAGGTGATCTGTTCTGTTCAATGCATAGTCATCTCAACGAGGTGAAGCTGCATTAGCACTGCTTGTGTATTGTTTGAAGCAGCAAATTGTCTTGAAGTCTATATATACAACTAAACCGGTCTGTTCACATGTGTCTGTAATGAATAGCAAATGCAGTGAAGGAGTTGTTCTGGTGCATGCAGGTGCTTGTGGCTAACAGTACCATGCTGGAATTCTTGCTTAGACATGGGGGAGAAATTTTCAGTTCCTGATGATATAAAATTGATGCTTCTATCTATACATACTGGCAATAACACCCAAGAAAACATCCATGCTTATTCTTGGTTATATATTCAGTTGCAGAGGTCTTCCTAGAAAAGTTGTCTAACTCTTAGAACTGCATAAGGTTTCAGTTGCTGAAAAGTAAAATAAATTTTAAACAACTTTGGCAATAATTCTCAGTGTGACAAAAATAAGACTATTGAATTTTGTTCTACTGTTTATAACCTACATAAATTTTTTTATTGTGATATAGACTTGACAAAGGCTTGTCCAGGCCCACAGGATGCACTAGTTTGTAACTGTACTGCAGCTTACTTTCTGTACTGCCTCACTTGAAGCCATGTTAATCTTTGAGCTTTACTTTGCTGAGTTTGTATTGTAGAAACAGTGCTTCCATCCCATTTATCCTGTCAGCCTTGTTATCTCTCTACCACATAAATCTTATTGCACTTGAGGTGCTGTGAATCCTCGTGGTTTATTCAGCTGTGCTGGTGTTCCTTTTGTGTTGTGTTATCTGTACTTGAAATTCTGCAGTGCTGCTTCACTTCGTGGTCCAGGTCTTTGAATTCCTGGCTGTTTCTTGCAGAACCATAGTGAATTCAATGTAAAAATAATTATAGAAGTTTGTTTAAATCTTCACAAATTCAGGTTTGTGTGATAAATGAGAAATTAATACCATTCCTGTTTCATGTACAAAACTCCAAATTTCTAAAGCATGGCTTGAAAGCTAAGTACAGGGCATGAGCTCATTCACGATCACATGACATGAATCCATAGCAAACACACATAGGCATAATTTGTGGGGGTACAAGGGGTACCCGTACCCCCACTTTTTGGACTGGGGAGTACCATACCCCCCACTTTTTGAACAATGCCAATCAATATTTTATTATTGTGCCTTCCCAGAGATCACAGTCTCCACCTTGCTTCTTGTATGTAAGAAATTGGTACCCCCACTTTTTAGACCAAAGTTACACCCCTGCAAACACATAGACACCTGACTGATGATGCCTTCCACATATAAAGACTGATTGTTAGTTAAACTGCTCTGCTTAACACTTTAACTGCGAGAGTGTACTAAAAGCGACTGAGAAACCAATGCAGCTCATCGTTAAAGTGTTAAATGAAAAATGGGCTCTGCTTAATGGTGGTGCTTTGCAGAAAGACTGAACCAGAGAAGTGTATTCTTAGTTAATGGCTGTGACTGGTCCTGCATTTCTTGTTTTAAAGTTGATACAACTACATACTTGTATTTGCAATGTGCTTATAAAATGATAAGTTAACACACATTTTTAAAATAAGAAGGGAAATTCAGTTTAAGGTTACCAGTAGATAACCATATTATTGCTTCCATAGTTGGTGTTCTCAGAGTCATTAACCAATCATGCAAAAATGAATTTGCGTATTTTGTTAGTTTCTTAGCTAACCATGTGTGTTAAATGTACTGAGATTCACTAACTATTCATGCAAAGTTAATCTGCATAATTAGTGTATGTCTTATTGTCTTTGCTAAGCAGATTCGTTCTGAAATGACAACAGTTCAGGTTTAAAAATAGAATTATGCTATGTCAGATTCAATAAAATTTAAGTGCTGAGAGTCATGTTGAAAATTGCTAATAAAAACAAACCACAGCCGCCGCTCTACTACCCGAAATAAAATTAGCACTTTGACTATAGATTCGTTGTAACATTACTCAGATCATGGACTAGAAACGTCTGGAAAACAGAGCTACAATAAAAAAGTAAATAAGTAAGTAGATTAGGGACAACATGCACGTGTTAAGTCGTTAAAAACGGCCACAAAATAATAGGCAATAGCCCAATACAACAAACATACAAACAGCCTGATATTTCCAGGTTTTTAGCTTTGCCTGCTGGACACAGGACGTGAGGCCAAAAAGGAGGACATGTCCTTTTGCAGGACGTCTGGTAACCCTAGTGCTAACAAGAGTTAAATGTCTTCAGTAGTTTTCATTGAAGCTGTTATTGTTGCCAGATCCTGTAAACAGTGCTGCAAAAGTTAAACTCCTTTGTTGCTGATTGTCTTATCTAGGGAGATTCTAGGAAATTATTTTCACTTGCCTGTTTATCTTACGTATTGTAACAACTGTATGAGAGCAAAGACAAATTACATGAGCAGCATAAATAACTGCATTCAAAGCAATATAAACATCTCTAAATGCTGTGAAAGTGATCAATGATACTCTTGAGCTTATTAGTGTAAGCTGACAATTACTGGTGAATAATGGTATTTGGTTTACTAAGATGTCCTAAGGTTTTAGGATATTTCAAAGTAAATTGATAGTAGGTTGACCACAATTAGGACACCTTTTGAATGCGGAATGGAGGTTGTTTAACCTTTAACACTTGTGAACATAAACAATGTCAAACAGGCATCAGGAAAACATTGTGCTGTGGGGTGTTGCTCAGGGTGTGATCTTTGTTGCTTTCAGAAGCAGTTGTTTTATCTCATAACAGGACAGTATCAGGTTGCTAAGCATTCTGGGTATGCCTATCAAAGGCACCCAGAGGCACAGGTACTTGCCCAATGGGTGCCACCCGGGCCCTGAATCACATACAGGGTATCTGAAACCCTGCCAAGGAGCAATGATTATTTTCATGTTCTATTAGTCAGAGGCTCACAGCTGAGCTTAATAATGTGAAGCCTAGAGGTGGGAGTATCGGTTCCACAGTTTCAGTCCATTGAGCATATATACAATAATTTTATTTAGTGTATAGAATCAGAAGAAATAAATACGTGTGCTGTCATGCTGGTGAGGTTAAGGATATATGGGGGTCTCCTGGATGAAGGCTTGACTAGCTGTTGGTGTGGCCTGTGGGACGATTGATTTGTTACCCAGTGACAGAGTCATGTGACTTGGGTCCCCAAGTCATATTTTACGAAACTTTGGACATCTCTAGTTCTAGCTGTAGCACAATTTTCATTCCTCTTCCAAAGAGAGGTGGCATGAAACAATGCACAATTTACCAGGCCATAGCTCTGGTCTCACATGTAGTGTGATCATCTTCTGGATCAAAGGATCAGGATGAAGGCAGAATCTTAAGTGGTGAATGAACAAGCTGGATTCTTCACAGGCATAGGAACACGATACCAAGTTGCAAATCTCAGAATAATCTTGAAGAGAACTAGAGAGCATCAAGAGCCCCTCTACTTGTATATTGTTGATTTCAGGAAGGCTTTAGATTGTGTCTCACATGAGAGGTTCTGGTTGCCCGTAAAAGACATGGTTACCCTGTTCATATTGACAACCTGCTTTACTGTAAACAACAAGCTAGAGCCAGAGGGGCCATTGTACACAGTTCTGAACTTTGTAAGGAGGGCATTATCAAATTACAGTGGTACTATAAGGAGAGTTCTGTGATCTCACCAAACCTATTCATTGCCATGGTGGAGATGGTTGTGAGAGAGGCCTTCGATGATGGAATTCAAATAGGAGGGAAAAAATTTCAAATTTTGATCATGCCAACAGAACAATATTGTTCACATATTGCAGATTTCTAATTTTTCTTCCTCCTATTCTGAATGGTACCACTTTGTGACATCGGGGTGAACAGCTGGTTGGAGGAGGTTGAAACATTTCTGTATCTTGACTCACTTATTACTGGTTACTTTGAGTGTGGTAAAGAGATTTGGGCAAGATTAAAAAAGAGACAGTTTGCTAGAGAAGTACTGAAAAGGTGTGGAAAAGTCGCATCTTGCTTGCAACAAAGATATGACCTGTGAAGGCTCCTGTGTGGCCAGTGGCAGTGTATGGCTGTGAGAGCCGGACCATTCATAAGGATGACGAAGCAAGAATCAAAGCATTTGAAAGTAAGTGTCTGTGGCAGATTCTTGGGGCATCATGGACTATGAGGAAGACAAATAAGTGGTTGTTGGAGACTGCTGATGTAGAAAGGAGTCTGCGGGGATTGATCAAACAGAGAAAGCTTTGATGTTTAAGGCATGTAGTTCCAATACTTTAGGACAATTTCCCATGAAACCACTAACAGTTTTCTAATATTAAAAAATTTATTTCTGGCCAATCTCTTCTTAACTTAAAGCACTTACGGTTTGTTGCTAAAAAACAGTTAAAACTGAACTTGCCAGTTTTAACTCTGAGCATTTACGCTGACAGTAGACAGTGTGTGTGTGTGTGTGTGCGCGTGCGTGTGTGTATGTGTGTGCGTGCGTGTGTGTGTGTGTGTGTGTGTGTGTGAGTAGGTGTGTGTGTGTTTGTGTAAAGCATCCTAGAAGTAGCTTGCTACCAATGATGCTATATAAATTGTCATAACTACAATTACAATTACTACAATTAGGACCATAAGCACTCTTTCACTTGCACTTTCGTAACTCAAGTGACTTCACTTTGATTGAAGTTCATCTTGGTGTACTGGACTGTTTCACTTGGTTAAATGGTACAGAGTAGGTAAGGAAACTGTCTGGCTTGCTTTGACGAACACTCATAAGATTCTTCTGTTTAATGACACAGCATGCCAGACAATGTTGATCTTTCTGTTGAAATTCTTATTTTAGTCCTGCTCATTACAACTTTATCAGGATATGTATAGTCTCAGGCAACACTTGGAATCAACTTCTTGGCTCTTTGGACTTGAACCAACCCTGACCCTGCAATCATTGCCTTACGAAGATAAAATTCTCACATGTTACTCTAGTAAATGTGTACTAATCTGATTACATTTACGACATTACCTTGTGTGCCTAATGCACCAGAGGTCCTTTCATATGATCTTACAGAGATGTAATTCTACTGGTGATATTTAATGGATAATGTTTACACTGAAACTTAATCAATGCGCTGTGGTAACCAGCAGTGGGCCTACCTATTCTCCTATAGGAATATAAGACAGCCTTAGTCATCTCAAATTGGTGTTGTTAACGACTGAATCAGAAAAGAATTTAGTTTGACTCTAATGTGAAACATTTATTGCCTATTGAATGATCTGTGCTAGTTTAAGTAAAGGACAACCTCATTTGAAGGATTATGAGCTGGTCATTATTTATAGAATAGCCTGTATTATGCATTGCCAAACTGTAAATATTACATGTATATGTAATCTATATCAGTAGACTATTGTAGTTAATATCTATATTTGCTACTTAAATTGAAAGAAAATAGTTAATTTGAAATGCTGAGGGTGTTGAGTTTATTTCGTAGCTAGGCCATTATCTACAGTTCTAGAGATAGATGTGAGTAACACTTTCCAATATCTTTAAATTTCTGTCTGATGCCACAGTGTCAAAGCTGTTACGGGCACCTCTCCAAATTGTGTTGTGGACAAGGTCTGATTTTCCAGAGACATGATTTCTGTGCTTAGTCTTATTTATTTATACGTGGGAAATTAGTTCTACAGGGAATAGCATGTTGAAAGCATAATAAATTTAAAGGTAAAAAATTCCATTTGAAGCTAAACTAGCCTGTAACATCAAACAGACTCTAGAATTATATAACCATACCCTGCTTACCTTACCCTGCTCTGAGTTGAAGTCCTGCATAAATGTATCACTGCCAATAGCAACTGCCAGTGTGTAGCTTATGACCTGCTAAGCAGCCTTTGAGGTGGCTTTTGCTTTTGTATGCTGTGAGAGTATGCTTGATGGCCTGTTCATAACGACTGCCAGGTGTTTCCTTCTCTTTTGTGTGCTGTTTTATTAATTCAATGGGCTTCTTCAACTGTCTCAATTTATGTATATACATATACACGTGTACATGATTTATATATTTTTTTGTATGTAAGATGTTATGAATTTTAGCTGCATATATTGTTCTTAATCTTTGATAAGCTATAGAATTTTACATGGATCCGGTCACTAAAACTGTATTCACTTTCTCAAGCTTTTCTCAAGTGTTTAGATGTTCAAAGGAAAGATAGTCATTAATAGAAGAACTATGCCAGTACATGGACCGTGCACACTTGATGCATGTATTTGAAGTTTCAAGTATACTATGCAAGGTGCTTAATGTGCTTGTTTATTCAAAGTAGCTGAGCCTTTCTTCAAAAATCATTCTTAGCTAATTTGTGAAATTGGTTTATGTTTCTTGGTGGAAATCCTCTAAGTCAGTTACTTTTACTTTGTGTGAGCTTCTGTTTTCAATAAATCTAAACCACATCAATGACACTGGTGTTTGTCCTGTTTTGTATAACCTTGTACTGGCATTATAAGTAAGGATTACAGTGGGTAGATTTAGTTTATTTATATACTCATGTATATATTTAGGTCTGTGTGTATACCATGTATGTATGTATATGAATATCCTGCCCATTCAACCATTTTATCCATCGACTATGTGTCTATTTCTTGAAGAGTCAGGCTGCTTAGCCATTGGCTGCATGCTAATCCATTTATTTGAACCTTCTGTAGTCCCATGGCTGTTCCTTCAGTGAGTCCAGTTTTTGATTTCACAAGCTGGCCACCCGTGTTAGCGAGTATGGTGGCAGTGCAGCCAGAATGAATTAGTCAGCCTAGCAAAATATTCTGGTCTGCATCTTTGTGATGACGGCGGTCTCCCAAGCGGAAGCTGGTGACGATGTTGCAGCAGCAGCAGCAGCACAATATCTGGTATTGATTTTGTGATTATGTTCGGTGGTGCTGCTGCCATATTGCTTCGCACGAGGAGACTGCCTGTTATTCAGCCATCAGCTGGTCTTGATGGCTTTATGCGCCATGCGGGTTCAGAGGTGCCCTACATCAATTCCTACATCAACAAGGTAGCGCAGCACGAAGAGGAAGGTAGCTTTTATATCGGTGACTGGCCGCCATCCTGTAATGCGAGTGTGCTAATGACAGCGCAGCAGCAGCCGAGTTGATGGGATAGAGTCTTGTTTGTGATCACGGATGGACGCAGGAGATGTTCCAGGTCATTCTGTAACAGTGTCAAGAAAGAACTGCAAATTACTCTTGACATCATGTGGCCCCTTTCCAACACTGGCTTGAATTAGCTTTGACGAGGCTTATAGGGCTCAGACCTGCTACTTGAATGCCTCTGATTTTAATCCCTTTCCCAAGAGGCTTGCAGTACTGGGAAGGTGACTGCAAGTGACAGACTGATGGATGGATGGATGAATGGATGAGCCACCTGGTTGATGCATTTAAAATACCAGGAAATAAGTTGGAAACTGCTGCGCTGGATGCTCACCAGCTGAGAGTAAGGATTGGCATGTCAGTAGTTTATGCATTCTTGGTAGCAGAACTCATTTCTCATGAGAGCAACTGTGTATGTGTGAAGGCTTTGGCTGCTGTCTTATTAAGAAGCTTATCACTATCTCCTGAATAACTTCACCACAGACCAATAGTAAAGGAGTCTTGTCTCAGAACACTGAGGATTTACTGTGTTATGAACAACTCTTAGGTTTGTGGTAAAATTGCTTTGCCTCAGATATCGCTAAGCTAAACCACACCCATGTATACTTTCAGAATTCATGGAGATGAAGTTCCATGTTTTCAGAAAATGCTTTCGTAATGATATGAGACTAAGCTTAACTGAAGTTATTTAAGTGCCACTTTTACTCAAATTAGCACACGAAAGTTATATCCTACGTGTGCACCCGTTTAAGGCATACATTAAACAGCATTTAACTGAAGTAAACTTGATTCATATAAATTATTTGTATTAAATTAGAAATTGGATTGTGTAGAAATTGCTTAAAGATTATCTTTAGAAATAGAAATTGACTTGTATTTAAAATATGTAATGTGTATTTATTGGTGTTTAAGAAATATTCTTACCACCATTGCAACTTATGCAACCCATGTAACAAATGCACTGTGATTTTTAAAAAGGACATCTCCAAGCAGCGGGACCATTATGGCTCCACCAGAATTATCCCTTTGATACTCAATAGTAGCCTTTTGAGACTACATGTATTATCTGTAGCTATTTGGTGATGAACAAAGCTGTATTCAGTTCAGTTCAGTTTGGGTTGTAAGCATTTTTATGACTGCATTGTTATAGAGAAATCAACAAAAAAGTTGCTAGGTTTGAAAAAGTTTTGTCCTAATTTTTTTGCATTACTTTCTTCAGCTACTTTACACTGTCATTCATAAGTCTCATTTTAGGACAGTTGATCTTTTAGGACAATTGATCTGGATATCTAACCATTATTCTTGTTAATGCCTTTTGCTTCTTTTTATAGTGTGCCTCTCTGCCCAAGTCTAAATAGAATTGTGCACTTTGTGTAAAACTTTTCATAGGTAACAAGAACGTTATACAAATTGCAAATACAAACCAAGTCTTAATTACACTTCAGTGAACATTCCATTATCAGTTGAATGCACTTTAGGTGTAGAACACTGTTTTGTGGAATACAATATATATATAGTTTCAAATGTAAAGTCCTACAAATAATGTAGCACCTGTGCTACTTTAAAAAAATGTTTCCCACTAGGTTGAGAACAGTTTTAATAAATGTAAACTAAACCTTGAGTGCTAAACCTGGTACTGTATATTTTGAGTAGAGGGAGTCAAGAAAAAAGACTGTCTTCCAAAGAACGCACATAGGACACTTCTCCATGTGTTTATTTAATTCATATTCTGCATTCAGGGAAATTTAGAAGAAGTTTAACCTCTGAAGATTAGTTTGGTTGGATAAATTCTTTTGATGAATCCTTTGTAGTTTTCAGTTTCTGATGTGTTTGTATGAACTATTTTCTTTGACATTTCAGATGAGCTTTGTTCACCCTGTCTATTCAAAGGCAACAGAAAGCAAGAATCACACGGGTGAGTAAACCATATGCTATAGTCTATGGCTGTTTTCATGCTACCAATGGGTGGCGCCATCCTATGTTCCAGACACTCTCTGTTAAGGTCTTTTATGGACAAGGCTCTTCACAGTCATGTACTTCCTGAGTTGCTTTTGTAGAAGCCAGAGTATTTTTGGAGACAGAGTATGCACTAAATGTGTCGGCTGTATTTCATAGATAGTGATAGTTGTAAAGTTTGCAGACTGCCTTCCGTGATGAAACACAGTCAGCGAGGCTGCAGATTAAAATGCAGATCAATGCCTCAATGTTGAGCATTTGTTACTCATGTAAAAAAATACTGATAGGCTTTTTGTACAATGGTACTCAGTGTGTCCTAGACACCCGTGTCTTAGTCGTTCTGGCAAATTACCAAAGAGATAGGACCTGTTATTATTCTGGAACTACAGTATCCTTGTAATCAATAACATTTCCTCATCTTGGTCCATTTTTGGGCATCTTTTCTGATTTCTTTGCCTTCTTGAAATTACAGCATGCAGTTTTCTAAATGATATTGATACAGTCACTGCAATGCAGAGGGCACAGTTAGACTTAATGGCAGAGCAAAGGCAGCAGACCGTGAGTCAAACGGAATTGCATCGAGTTGAAACTTTCAGAGTGCTAAACGTGGTACTGGTTTATTCCAGGTTCCAGCGTCTGATGTAGGTAATGAGGAAGGCTGTGTTTAACCATTCCTATTCCTGCTGCAGGAATGTAAATCAGTAGGTCAGGAGAAAGGTTCCTTGTCCCAAGGGTTGTTTATGTTATCCACTGAAGATAGACACCAAACAGAAAGCCAAGGGTACTCCAGCTTTGTCTATGTCTGGGCTTTTCAACAACTGTATGATGATGCTGCCTTTACATCTAATTTCAGGGTCTGCTTACTAGGACTTGCATAACGTTGTGTAAGCTTTGTAAATAAAGAATCAGATTCTGCCTAACTATACAGAAGCTTTATGCATCCAGCTTATTCTAAGTTAGTTCTTATTGTTCGTTACTTGTGATGTTACATAAATTTTTCTCAATTGAAGCTTGTTCGTAAGAAGGCTGTAAAATCTAATTGCAACAGCCGTGCGAATTTTGATCTTGTAGCGAAGGATTTGTTTGCATCTAGTTTTATTTCTCTGATATTGCAAATCTAAAGTCATTGTTAACAACTTATTTGAAGCAAAGCAGAGTCAAGTGACGGTTGCATTGTTGTCACAACGGATGAAAAAAGACCAACACAACAACAAGTGTTAGAATAATACAAATAATACTTTGATGAAAGGGTGACCCTACTAGTCAGGACTCGTTTCCCTTTAGGGTTTCTGCTTCACTCCCATTGTTTCACAGTGCTTAGTGAAATGTTGCAGTGATTAGTGAAATGTTTTTAATTATGAAGTTTTTTGTTGTTGTTGCTCTTCTTCTGTTGCTGTCGAAAACAATAAAAAAACCTATGGTTAACTTCTGATTATTAGTGGTTTTTTGTTGCATTATGGAGATTTTGACAAAGTCTGTGAACATTTTAAGTTGGCTTTTAAAAGTAGTTTGATTACATTAGATGCCTTAGTTAGTGTAAATTTATGTGTGCCTAGTCTTTATTGTGACTCAGTGAATTTGCACTAGACGTCATATAGCTGGGATAGAAGCAGACACCCCATTCTTTATCACTGCTAGGCAGTGTGTTAGCCTGCTGAAGACAGAGTGATGTAATATATAAGACTAACATTATAGTTTAAGTGTAAACTGGAAACACTTTAGTCTGCTGCTACCTGTCTTGTCTTTCCTTAATTCATAATTCATTGACAGTAATCTATAGAATTCTTTCCTTGCAATTCTAGTACTTTCCTGTGTATTATCTTTCCCGTTCCATGAAGATAGATAAAATTCATCTTCCAGAATAGGTGTTTGGGCTGATATGCTTACTGACTCAACTGTTTCAGCAGATGTAATCTCACTTAAATTACGTTCTATGTTTAACAGCCTATTGTGTTTGGCATTTAACCAAACCTGCCTCAGAACTAGTTGCTTTGTGCAGTGATGATCTTTTTGCATTGTTCTGATTTATATCGGCCAAAGCTGTAGTAAGGAATTAATAAAACTAAAGGTCTTGACACTCGATGTCTTGACGTCATACCATCTCCTAGGAGGTAAAGGAGTTTTCACTTCAGGGAGACATTTCGGTGATAAATATTTGCCTCTGACAGAGAAAGATTTTGGGGGTAATCCAGGTGTAGAGGCTGTAAAAATTGTGGATATTATTTTGTGTGGCAATGCTTTTCACGTCCTTAGTTGAGATAGTCTCAGTGAATCTGGGTACGGTGTGATGCATGAAATTTTGTGTAAGAACACAGACTGCACTGATCGTTATCAGTTGATGAATGTTTTGTTGTGATGCTTATTGACCTAGGTTCATGAAGACGTTCATAAAATGCCTCACAGGTGATAATTGTTTACTCCTGAAATATGGTGCTGAGGAGACAGACAGACAGACAGACAGACAGACACACACACACACACACACTCACAGCAAGAAAGGCTTGTTTCATACACAGTACTGGTATACGTGGAACTGTTTGTTGCAGATTTTTATTTCTCTAAGTTACTGCCTGTGAAACAGTTTTGTTTACTACCTGTAATTTCTTGACATACTGGCGTTTTGCTTTTGCAGAAGTAATGGCCTCAAGTTAAATGCTTTTCCAACTTCTTGCGTGCTTTCTACGATTTCAGCAAAATAGACTGCTAACAGTTTGGCTGAATAAAAATTGTAAATTTTAAAAACTTTTTGGTTATGGGCTAGACCTAAAAATTCACCGTGAAATATCATCAGTTGGCTTCAAAAAAGACAGGTTACAACATCTGGGCTTTCAGATTGTTGTGCAATAGGAATTCATAATTTATGCAAGCCGTGTCTTTTGATCACCTCTCTGTTGTGATGGTAGGACTGTTGTAAATTCTGCATTTAAATAACTTATATGAATCACATATTTGCATACCAACAGCAATGATGAATGCGAGCCTCACAGGGAAGAAGTTGCGGTGATCATGATAATTTTCAATCCATTTCCTATGATGTTGTATGTGATGCTGGGTGGTGCAGAATATTCAGATGGAATAGATGATTACGGAAAGATAGTGATGATGATGACGACGACAAGACGATTAAGGATTAAGGAAAGATAGTGACGATGATGATGACGACAACGACGACGATGATGAACTGTTCTGTTCTTTGAAGATCAAATTGGGTAATATGAATAAAGATTTTGGTTATTTGTAATATATTGTGAGGACTATCTGTGAAGGTTTTAAGTACACAGGTGTGCAGACCAAAATTCAGTCATTCTATGAAGCTGTAATTTAAGTAAAATTAAATGAGATAACTGTGGGCAGCATCGTTATAGTTAGCAGCTCAGTAAAGAGTATAATAAGTTTGTGCCAGAGTCCTTTGTAGGGACTTTGTGAAATGGTAAGATGGATATAGGTGATTGGTCGACAAGGAAGAGTATCTGTACAGTGAAGAAGATACATTCAGGAGCTTTGTTGTTATCTAGTCTAGTCTAACTTAATTTGGAAGCTTCTTGGATGTTGGTTTCTACATTTTTAAAAGAGCACAACTGACTATTGATGCACTGACATAACTGCAAGTCTGTATGAATTTCTGTGTGTGGATTTCTTTACAGTTTAATAACATTTTCTTACATAGCAGCTTCTTATTATGATAAGGATCATATATTGCATATACCCCGGTACTGCTGACTGTAGTTGGGGTTAGGCAAACTATGCAACTACTTGAATTTATACATGTACCGTACTTGCTGCTCAAGTACTTGTTCTAATACCTAATACTAATAACTTTGAGTACTTTAAACAAGCCTAATAAAAAATTTATAAGTTAAACTATTAACCATCCTGTCCGAGTTGTCCTTTTTCTGAATTTAGACATCATGGACAGTTTTCTTCATCTGTTTCCCTATATTACATGAGTAATATCATTTTGAATCAAACTTGAGCAGTCTGACAAACAGCTAGTAATTTAAAGGTGCAACCTATTATAGAAGGTGTGACTGGTTCATCTGAAAAGATAGACAGTTACTGCATATTTAGAAGATATCTGCAGTACATGAGTGTACCAGCAGAAAGGCATGGTGAACGGAAAGAGAGAGCATTGGGTGATGCGGAAAGCCTAGCACGGAAACATTGAGTGCGGAATCCGAAGTCTGTGATCACTAACTCACTGACCTTAAGCTTTAAGGCTACGGCCGGGCCGCCTTGTGTAGTTTATATTCCTGCAAGCCAGGCAGTGTATACCTGAAGTCAATGAGGACCATATGTATTATTTTCTGCCTGCTTGTTCCCTGCAAGGTCTTACTCTATTAATATCATATGTTTATCTAGATATGGATGAGTGGCTGTTGACTGAGTCTTGCAGTAATAATGAGCTGTTGCTGTCCATTCACCGGATTCTGCCCCCCTCTCCCCCATCCTTTGCACCATTTCGTCTCTCATTTACTCTCGTACTGGTAGGCCTAATCTGGCTCATGGCCTAAGAACATATGTTGTCTGCCGTTTCCTGTTTAGTGTCTGGAATGCAGCTTCCTTAAATTCTATCTGCACGCAGTCAGTAATCTGTAGCAGTTGAATACCCATGCCTGTTAGTAGCCAGAGAGGCACTGCTGTTATGAATGCAGTTGTACACGGTTTTCCGTGGTGACTGTATGGCCTTGACCCTACTCACTCATTCTGTGACTTTATCCGGCAAGATCCTTCTCCACCACTTGCCCAGTTGAGTTGATGCCATGCCATTTAAGTTTCCCATGTGTGGACTGTGCTAGTACAAGGTTCATATCTCTGAAGTATAGCCTATATTTTGAACCTGTTAACTTTCATACTGTAGAATTTTATAATTTTGCACGACTTGAATGTCCAGTGAAAATTATTTGGAACAAAAGATGATGTGTGATGAGACAGACACAAATTCTGTTGTGTAATTTAATAAAAGTGAAAGTTCTATTTCGTGAATAGTGTGGTGTCTGTGTACTCTGGTCCAGGTGGTCCTACAGCTTTCCGGCTAATAACTTGACAGGTCACGGTCCCGTGGATGACTTTCCAAACAGAACAAGTAACTTGCTATCTCTCCACAGGTCTTTCACTCAAAAGTGAAAACACTGCCCTTTCACAAATCCTATCCTGAGTCCTCCTCTTCCCCTTACCTCCATCGCTGCTTCAGTTCTAAACACCATCTACCTTAGCCAGTCTGTCTGACTTGACTGTCTGCGTGCCTGACTCCTTGGATCTTGATCTGAAACCAAGTTAGACCTTAAGTGTCTGTCGATTTTGTTTTGACTAAGCACCTGTGACTAAGCTGGTTCCCCGACTCGACTTTTTCACTTGTTGTAGGGATTCCGAGATTACGATTAGGATTTTTATGCCCATTTAAAATATATGGGCCTGTAAAATATGTTTATATTTTGACACGTGTACAGATTATTCAAAGTTGTAATCATCATCATAAATATCACCATTGTCATTACCGCCAGCATCTGCTCCACCACTCCCACCACTAACACCACCACATCAGTAATTGTCGTTAGGAGGAATAGCTGATGACTGCTATTATTACATTCTTTAATCATCGGTCATTGTCCTCTTTCTTTTCATTTTTATCTTTTCACAATCGTTATAATCAGTTTGATATTTTCTGAATGCTGGTATAAACCACCTGCTATCTAATTAAAAACGGTCAGTTTTGGATCCACTGCAGTACACATGGCTTATTATTGCAGTTTGCTTTTAGCTAATGACTCATATATGTTGTTGGAAAAATCACAATGGTTAACCCAGGCCATATATATCTGTGAAATATCATTAATATTTCATCATTAGTATCCATAATTGGTATTCTTCACATGCAACGCAGGTGATCTGTTGAATCAGGCAACACAAAGAAGTGTGATATAGCTTGGGTGACAAAGCGTTATGAGTCCTTGCTGTAGGGAAACAAAGAATTCTGCGAAGTTTGCTGGGCATGGGAGGCGTAGGGTCTTTACCCGGTTTCACTGTGCCTTTGTGGCCTGGCACTGCCAGACGGCTGGGCTGTTACCCTGCATTGACCTCTTTGTTAGTGGAATGGGTTATTAGGAGCTCCGGCCCAACTAGCTTTGCAGTCCCTATGGACAGATAAATCTGCCGGTTATCTGGCTGTGTGGGTGTGGGTAGGGGTTACCATGAAAAGCCTGGTAGATAAGACTGCTGGCTGTGGGCTATAAGAGCCTCAACCCCCTCCAAGACCCAGCTGTTTAGGGAAGGAAGGTTAGGTGAGAAGCATCAGTGTGTAGATAGACAAGGAAAAGATAGACAGATTGGAACTAGCAGACTTAACTCCACCTCTTGTTCAGCGGAGCATCTCCAGTGCGATATAGCCATGGTGCTTGAAATCCTAGTGTCTGAAACTCGGGTGCCATGGTTACCACAGTGATTGATCAGCCCTAAGTGTCCAGCACTTTTAGCAGAGCTCAGACCCATCAGCCTACGTGCCAGGAAGAAAATACTCAAGGAGTTTACATACTCACCGATAATATTTGACTCCTTCTGCTGCTCAAAACAGACGCTCCATGAACTGAAGGAGCTGGCTTGAGGACAGTAATTTTTCAAGCTGTTGACATTTTTGTGAAACATACTGAGCATCTGAATATCTGGACTCTTGCTGCTGAGGTTGTCACAAAGGGGCTGGATATTCTTTTGATTTTATCCACTGAATAATTCTTCTGGTGGAGCTCTGCATGTCAATAACATTACTTCAGATTCCTTATATCCTGAGAGACATAGAGAGAAAGAGGGAGATACACAGGCAAAGAGACAAAGTGAAATAGAGGGACAGCGCCTCGTAAATGTTAAACATCACTGAGTTGCATATTTAACTCGGTTCAAGATGATGGGAGGTAAGGATTTCAGTTTGAGTTTCAGATTGCTAAGTCTAATTTTTGGGGTTTCATTCAGCATTGGCCGACTTCTAACCATGCCTAAGACCATTCATGTAGTTTTACTAAGCTTACATTGTTACTAACTGTTTTACACTATGTTTGATCAGGAAACTAAATTAGGCCACATATTCACCATAAGCTAATCACATAACTGGCCAGGAAAACTTACTGTATTTCAGAAGTTATTAAAGAAATTGTTTTGAATTATACTATATGTTTTACCCTTGAGTGCAAAATTGATTAATGCAGTGGTCGTAGCGGTCCTGTATTTCCTGTAAAGTCCTGTATTTTTTTGCTTGTCCTGTAAAATCCTGTATTTTTGCAAAAGTGTCCTGTATTTCCTGTATTTTTTAAAAAGTCAGATTTCACGCACTTTTTTGGTCGTGAATACATGATATTTATAATTTGTTATTTTTATTATATTTTGAGCTTTTAACTTATAATACAGCATAGTATAAGTTACTACAGAGTAGTATGAGATAAGAATAATACCAGGTGCCACCAGAGAAGCTGATCAAGGGATGGGCAAACTACTGGAAATGGCTAGGAAACACTCTTAATTATATTGTATATTATATTGATTGGGAAAAATTGGAAGGGAAGGAGAAAAAGATAGGATATTCTTGGATTTTATTGATGCCAGCTTTATGCAACAGCTTGCTATGGAGCCAACCAGAGGAGAAAACATTTTGGATTTAGTGATAACATTAGATGAAAATATGGTGGAGAATGTAAGTGTGGGAGAACATTTTAGCACTAGTGATCATCAGGTTATCAGGTTATCAGATGAGAATTAGTCATGGAGCAGATCCAGGAAGTCACAACCTATGTGAAAAGACCCAACTTCTTTAAAGCAGAGTATGAGTTAGTGAGGACAAGCTTGCAGAAAAAGGATATCGTAAGTGAAATAAAGGGTTTGGGAGTGAATGATGCTTGGAAGAAGTTTAGGTAACTTTTGAGGGAAATTATTGAAGAAAACACCGAAGTACAAAAGAACCAATAAGACGGATTGGTGACATGTGAGGTTCAAAGAAAAAGAAGGGCAAAGATCAGAAGTTGAAGAAATAAACAAAGAATGGACTGGATTTGGATAATGAGAGTGTTGCCAGACTTGAGAGTTTAAGAAACAAGTATAATGCCAACAAAAAGCAATAAAAAGCTTTGAGCAGAAGTTATTTAGGAATGTAAAGGAGGATAGTAAGAGTTTTTACAACTATGTCAGAAGTAAACAGAGAAGGAAATACATGATAAAACCATTCAAAAAGAAGATGGAAGGGGAGAAGTTATGATGTGGTGCTGCTGAAGTACTGAATAAATATTTCAGCTCGATGTTTACTTTAGAAGAATTGTGAAATATCCCAGAGCCTAAGCAAACAGACTGTGGCGAAAAGGGGTAATGTTTACTAAGGAAAATGTGGTGGAACAACTGAAAAGGCTAAAAACTGACAAGAATCCAGCCATAGATGAACTCCATCCAAAATTCTTACATGAAGTGAGGGAAGAAATTGGAGAGGTATTAACCAAGATCTTCAATAAATCAATTCAGATTGGAGAAGTACCATGGGAATGGAGGGATGCACTCATAGTGCCATTGTTTAAAAAGGGAATTAGAAGTGAACTTGGGAACTACAGACTAGGCAGTTTAACCAGTGTGGTGTGCAAGGTCATGGAGAGAATTATTAAGGATTATACAGTGGAACATTTGAATGGGCATAATATTATAAATGGCAGTCAACATGGATTTACCAAAGGCTGTTCATGTTTGACAAATCTGCTGGAGTTCTTTAAGGAGGTCTATGATAGGATTGACAATGGAAAACCAGCAGATATCATTTATCTAGATTTTGCCAAGGCATTTTACAAAGTACCTCATGTAAGGCTGGCCAAAAAGTTGCAAGCAAGTGGGATTAGAGGGCTAGTACTAACATATATTCAAAGCTGGCTATCAGGTAGTCTAAGACAAAACGTGGGCATGGGAGATAAACAGTTATTAAAGTTATTAAACACTCTAGCTGGATTACAGTGCTAAGTGAAGTGCCACATGGATCAGAGTGCTTGTGGGCCACTGCTTTTCTTGCTTTTTATTAATGACTTAGACGATGGGATTTTATCGAAAATTTCTAAGTTTCCAGGTTGTACAAAACTATGGAGAGCAGTGGATGAAGAAGCGGATATACTGCAGGAAGATCTAAGGAGAATGTTCAGATGGTCACAGGACTGACAAATGCTCTTTAATTTGGAAAAGTGCTCAGTGGTGCATATGGGGGAAGAGAAACAACGAGTTTTCATATGAAATGGGGGTTAGGTATTGAAAGTGAGTGAGGAAGAAAGGGACTTGGAAGTGATTATTCACAAGAGTACAAAACCTTCAAGACAATGTGCTGAAGCTGCAGCATAAAAAAATGTTAACTCAACTTTAGGTATGATAAGAAGGACTGACACTATACAGTAGAAGCAAAAATAAATTTGTACTGGGTATTTTTTTATTATCAATGTCCTGTAAAATGTCCTGTAATTTTATTTTTTGTGTCCTGTAAAATGTCCTGTATTTTCATGACAACCTGCTACGACCACTGTTAATGGATGCTGGAAAGTGTTGACATCTTGAGTGAATCAGTATTGAGAACATGTATTGTAATATTATGTAATATATATGTAATTGTAGTATACTTCTTTTATATTAGTGTCCCAGCAATACATCTGGCATTAACAGAAGTGTTCGGGTAGTTTAAAAATTAACAAAACTAATTCCCATGCTGGTTCCAGTTTGGGAAATACTCTTGTTTAACGCTTAACAGTCATAAATGACTGGTTTGCAGTCCAAAATAAGCGCTAAACAAGAGTATTTCCCAAACTGGAACCAGCATGGAATTAGTTTTGTTAATCATTAGCCTTGTTCTGCTTGTTTCTGATGTTGTCTCAAGGAAAATCAATAGAAACGATGATGAATTTTATAATCATAAGCATTGATTGCTTTGCTTAATATAGCATTATAATATATGCTGGGGAAGTTGTGACTTCTAGGCCACCAGTGGACAGAGGTTTTTGCCTCTCATCAGCGTTCAAGGCACTCCATAGCTTCATCCTTCACTGCCCGGCTTCAGTCCTGTAATCATGCTTGAAGGTTGAAGGAGAATGTTTGGGCTTCAGAATAAAAGATCATTGTTTTCCTGTTGATGAGACCGGATGAAACATGAACAGTGACATCACGGGTCTTAAGCCCGAGGGTTGAGAGAGATTGAATTGAAGACTGCAATCTGTGAACTCCAGTGATCTCTGTGATCACCTGGGAATTCAAGTCAGCGAGCTCATTAATCCCGACCTGGCAGTTTGGCATGCTGATATTGGCTTTTCATAATTCATTGTTTGGTTGGTACTAGCTCACTCTGCTAAAACAGATATGTCAGAAACTAATACTGCTTTTATGAATAATGCGTTGCTTGAATATCTAGTGTCCTTTCCATTTTCGATTTGGTTCTGTTTGCTGTGTTTTGCCAACAATTCTTAACTATTAGTGCTTCTGTAAAATGCCAGTTGCAACCACGTGAGCCATGGATAGCAACTCTAAACAGCCATGTAATTGTTTACAGTGGGCTATAGAATGTGTGTGCACATACTTACTTTCACTTGAAGTTTTCATTAGAGTATCACAGCATTTTATATATATGTTGGATTTCTAAGCCACAAATGCTAGTATTATTCCTCATCGGCTTCTTATGTTCAGCTTCTGAGTTTTTAACTATCACTTGATTTATTCTGTGATTTAATCCTCTGCTATGGAACTTAATACGAGTAGAAGCAGGTACATCCATTCAAACTAACCTTATGCAGGCTCTACCAGGCCCTGTGGTGCCTCTAAGTACATCTGGTTCTTTTCAATGTTGAAAACGCACCCCCTCTCCTGGACTTGCACTGAGACTATTTCCTTGCAGATTATTTAAAAGGGCAGTGAATATATTTGCTATTACATTACATCACATCACATTTGTTTCATATTATTTCTGGAATAAAGAAACGGGCCGTATACAGTACATTTTTCCATTAGGAGAAATTACAAAGTGTAATGCAGGTCATAGAAAGCTATTCTTCTTGCATGCAGCCAAGCTTACTAGAAACATTACAGCTTCCCAACATTTGTTATATGCATAGAAAGCTGGCAAAGAAATTTTCACTCCTTTTTAGCATTGGCAGAACTAATGGCCTAACTGTGTTAAATCCATTGAGTAAGAGCCACTTCGTTTACTGGCAGTTACATTAGTGACAAGCAGTGTTTAAGATTAGAAGAGGAATGAAATTATGAAATAAATTTTTTAGTATTATATGACGATTGATTTAAAAGGAATTTTGTAATCGAGTTACTTGTAACTTGAAAGTTGCTAAAAAGTCTGACTCTGAAATGGTTTAATATAGTGGAAAAACCTGAAATTAAAACACCTTGCATGTTGAGGATGGAAGGACCTAAGATATTAGTAAAAAGCAACTAAAGTCTGTTAATCAAACAACACTGTTGCAAATAATTATGTACTGTAGTAGATTCATAGTGTGAATACTGATGATTTCTGTAGCACTGAAGCGTGCGGAAGTCAAATTTCAGTCAAACAGTTCAGCTTCTTCCGTAGATGTTTTGGTTAAATCGTATAGATATTAGGCAGATATCTGTTTAACTGGCATTAAAATATCCATAAAAGGCAGTATGTGGTATAGAGCAACATGCAGTTTGCCATCTTTAGGAATTGTTTGGAACCACAAATTAATAAGGGGTTTCTCTAGGAGTTTCCTTAGACTGTATGTTGCTGAAAGGCATTGAAAACTCTCTGTTGTTCTAAAGTTATGATTGTCTTTGTATAGGCTTACTCATCCCCTTGCATGTTGCTAGTCTCTGTATTATTTAGACATTTGGCAGGACTACGTGTGCCTCCTAGCATGTCCAACTTGACTCTTAGCAAGTAGTATTATCTTAGACAGACCTAGTCATGCATTCTTTAACAGATTTATGTAGAGCAGATTTTAATTGCATTGCCTGATCTAGTGCACTGTGATGTTAAATCTTGTGCATTTCTTATGCATTACTTAAGTGCCATTTGCAGGGGCAGCTGCTTAGTCAGTGATAGTCACACATCCTTTGTGCAATCCAAATAATAGATTAACATCTAGGGATGTTAAAGGTCATGCATGCTGAAAATTGGTCAAGAGAACACCCTTAGCATCATCATCATCATCAGTGTGATTTAATGGCCATGGGTACGAATAAATTATCTCCATTTTTTGGTCATTTGTCAAGTCTAGTCTTCTCTCAAGTTTAGTCAAAATCTCATATATCTTAATTGCTATTGTCCACCCAGCACAGTCTTGATCTGCCTTTGTTTCTCTTTCCTTCTTTGTGTGGTATTTGATCAAGTGATTTTCTGTCTATGTGGCCAAACCATCCGAGTTTTCACTGAACAATTATGACCAGGTTATTTTGATATCCAGTGACTGTCTTGTGTCATCATTTCTAATTTTATATAATCTTGAAATTTCTGTGATTTTCTGTAGCCAGCTCAGTTCAGTTGTGACGATTCTTTTCTCATCTTGTTTTCACGTTGTCCAGCAATCGCCAATTTTCTTATGTCCCTCACAAACCTTTGAGTCATAACTTTCACACGCGAAATTCTTTGCTTTTCATTCTGATCTGGTGAGAGCATCATTTTTGGAATACTTTGAAATCTAATGTGTGATAATTAGCTACACCATGTGAAGAATTCTTCTGCCGGGAAATTCTTTTATTCATAAAATATTACCGAAAACTCTCTTCTGAAAAGAAGAATTTTATCAGTTCTTTTTGTATACGTAAAACCACTATTTACTGTTAGTGTTTCTTTATCTGAAATCTGGTTTCAAGGAAAGAGAATTTGATTAAGTGAATTTTGTTTCTTAAATTTTGTGAACAGTTGAGGAAATGGTTAGATTACACGAGTGAACTAGAAGGGACTTTGTGTATGCTCGCTTAATACCTTCTTTCAAGTACTTACTAGGGGGATTTCTTGTGGTCATCTTCTGTTGTCTCTTGCTTTATATGTTACTGCATTGTATTGAAATGGAATTCTTTGGCGTAACTTGTTAAACTAGAAAAAATATATGAAATCTTTTGAACATTGTTGTTCTACTGCATGGTGGATATTACTGATACACGTCTATTTCTGGAATTTTAATGGCAAACTATCGCTTCAAAGAAAAGACTGTCTCTGATAAAGTTAGTAGGTTTCAGATTAAGAGACATTAAGGGCTTAGCCTTAAATCTAAAGAGAAACGGTTCCTATCTCTGGGATTGGGTATAAGCGCTGAAGAGATTGGTGGGATTCAATGGAGACTGAGACCCGAATGCCCACACAGTAAATAACAGTTATGCCAGAGAGAATTAATCGATCTCAGTCATTGTTCCTGACATATGCAAATGCTTACCGAATGTTAACAGAATGAAACGGCTAGATTGATCGGCACGATGGATTTTAATTAAGCTTTCAGTGCATGTGCTGAAGGTTTTACCAGCGTTCTATGAATCATGAGATTATAGCATTCAGTTTACCAATGCTTCACTGCACACTTTTGCATCTGAAAGCAAGATTGATCATTTGTGCTTAATGAACTTTGTCCCTGATTCATGTCCTGCGCAAATCAATGTTATAATTCTTTTCTGTTCAGACTGCTTTCCCTGCACATAAATTCTCTTAATGTACGTTGATTCTCACTCTGTATTAGAGCTGATCTGGAAATCCAGAATGGCATAAAGTCTGTTAACTAGCTGCCTTTGTGTTTGGTCAGTATTGATTTTTAGTCACTCTGGTTCTTTGATTAATATATGTCTTTTGTCCTGTGTTGCTTCTGCTAGTCCAGTTCCGTCCATTTTGAACTTCTGGCATGGTCCGTGTTTTGTTGGCTGGATATTATCATAAGAATTCTTTGGCTGAGGGTGCTTGCAGCTGCTTGGGTCAATGGCTGTTTGCCCTCAGGGTGGGGACAAGTAGTGGCTCTTTGTTCAGTCTCCTTAGTAAGGGCTTACTGTAGTGTTAATAGATGCCTCTGCATGCTTGATGCAAATTCGGAGTCTTACAGATCCCAGATCCCTAGCAGATCTAACAGATCACAGAACCGAGTAATTTTTTAAACCTGGAAAAACTTGGCCTGAATTGTACACCGTAGGATTAGTAAGATCCTGAAATGTGTCTTGAATGAAAACAGGAAGCAGTGTTTCTTCCGCGATGTAAATTCTAACTTTGGAATAATATATTGCTTGAGTTATTGGCTTGGAATTTAGCTTAAGGTTGAGCTTTGCACAAGTTTGCAGTTCGTATTGGGAGAAGAGCAGCATTATTAAATAACCAACTCGTGTATTACTGTGAAATTTTTGCTGAATTGAAAAGATGTGGTTGTTTCTGAAGTTTTATTTTGTTCAGTGGAGAAAGTTGCTGTTATGTCTGTTTGAAACTGCTGTAGGCTAAATTTCTTGTTTGGTCTAGACATGATATGTATCTTGTCAAGTTTACAGTTGATGTTTCTTGACAGTTTTTCTAATTCTTGAGTTTAGCAACTGATATCTGTTCTTTGTGATGTCAATTATGGTCAATTTCTGTGACCATATAATGATCTGCAAGCATTTCTGGTTTTTCTGGTAAGTTGCTTTTCAGCCACTCAAGTCTACCCTGTTTGGACTAATCTAGACAGAGAGAGGCAATTGGAGCAATTTTATTTTAAATGAATGGATACAGTTCAATTACTCTTTTCCTTTTCTTATTTTGCAGATGACAGGAAGTTGTTTGTTGGTATGCTCAATAAACAACAGTCCGAAGATGATATCAGGCAACTGTTTCTTCCCTATGGCACAATTGAAGAGTGCACAATTTTAAGAGATCAAAATGGCTGCAGCAAAGGCAAGAAACATGTGCTTCTTCTTCATTTCAGTCAATCTTTATTTGAGCAAGTCATTGCTAACACCAGGAAGGCAGGCCAGAGGGCTGCCTCTGACCTGCCTTCACCACCCCACACAAATTTGCCCCATGCCCAGGGGGCCAAGAAGCTGCAATGCAATTATCCTAAAGCTCAAAGCATTAACTGATGATTGCTGTTGACTGTAATCAAGGTCCACAAGCATAATCTGTTGTCCACATACCGTAATCCATAGGTCGACTGGATATCCAACAAATTATTGCAATTCCTTTTGAAGACCTTTATACAAAACTCTTGTTTTAATAAATGATTGATTTGTTTTTGATTAGTATAATAGGGCTACGTATTTTAAGGCAACGTGTATTTTCTATATTACACCTAACTTAAGTAATATTTGTGTAGATGTGTTTGCATCCTTTGACATGTCTTGTGCATATCAGGCCTCTTAGGGATGATTCCCGTGACTCCACTGGCCATTCTAATTTTGGTGCCTGTGCTGGATCAGTTACATCAGATGCTTGTGTTCCATAAAGTAAAGTTTAACGTTTTGAATGTTTATAAAGTTACCCATACATTTCAAATCAAGATTGCTGACCAGTGTAGAATAGAACAAGACATATTTTGAATATTGTCATATGTTATTATATGATATCATCAGTTCCTGACACCAGCAATTTGATGGCAATGGGTGTGAATAGATGATCTCCATTTCTTTCGGCTATTTGTCAAGTCCAGTGCGCTGCTCATGCACTCATGTTTAGTTGGAGTGTTATTATGTCTTCATTTATGTTGTCAGCCTAGTGCAATCTTGGTCTGTCTTTGTATCTCTTTCCTTCGAATCTTGCAGTTAGCTATGGTGACCAGTGTAGAACAGAACGAGATGTATTTTGAGTCATATGTTTGTTTTCCTCAAGATGCAGGCTATTTCCCAGTATTTGAACTGTGGCATTTGTGTTTTTGTTAACATACTAGATTAAACATGAGATAACATTATCAGATAAGATTAGTTCCATCCAAGGCATCTCCATATAAAAATAGTACTAGTATGCATTTTATGCAACTATGCATGCAGTGCAATATAGGCATGCATGGATCCTTTACTTTTATCTATAGGTCATTATTGAAGATTTCACTTTCATTTGTTGCTTCATCCTCTTGGTAGACCAAACCTAGCAGTCCATTCCCTTAACTAAATGCTGTAGTGATCAAGCCTTCTGAGTAGTTCTTAAGGTGATTACAGCTCAAGGTTTCACTGCTCTGATGAGTTTCAGAAGTTGCTTCTGGTCTGACAGTAATTACTTGTTCACAAACCCAAGACTTGTTGACCCTGGTATTTAGCCCTCGTTGCCCTAGATCAACTCAAAGTAAAATTACCTTTGAAGGGCATGGAAGTTCCACCTGTCCTTTAATCAGCCTGAAAGGTTCATCTGGTTTAACATCTGTTCCTTTCAGATATTGAGTTACTGGCTACCTTTTAGCCCCATCTGAAGTTTACATGTGTAACGGTTTGTGTAGCCCCAATGGTTGATTTTGGCAGGCTGCAGCCAGAACAGTTGGATGCATTAATCAAAACTTGGATCAGTAGGAACTTTCAATCTCATTTTCCTTAAATGATTCTCTTTCATTCTAATCTTATGGTACATAATTCAGAAGCAAGAACTTACATCTAAATGTCTTGCAGAAAAGTTATAGTTCAGTTAAACCCAACAAAAGCAACAAAATGGCTATGATTCGGTAACAGAAAAAATTTTATCTGGATAACGTGAAAAGTTTGAGGAGCAACAGTTCTGCTGTCTTGTCAATTTCCAGCATATTGTGAATTTTTGGAAATATACAATTAGATCAGGACTTAGCTTTTTGCTGAGAAGTAATTTGCACTGAATAAGGGAATAACTAGTCTTGCTGGTCTTGCTTCTCTATTTTTGCTCAAGAAATCTTGGCTTCATGTGTTCCATTCATCTACAGTATAAATTGGATATCTTTTTCTGTGTTATCTTTCTTGTCTGTTACTGTTTTCCATCACTTTGTTTCTAATGTACTTCTCATAATGCGGAATCTATCAGTCTCTCAATTCTATCTTTTCTCCCCATCTTTCTTCCAGTCGTTCTCAATTAGTATTTGCAGTATGAAAGCAAAATGTCTTCTGGCGCAATGATATACATCACAGAAGACCAACCGTCCTGTTTGAAGCTCCGGAGATCTGTATCCGTGTATTTCAGAGTCTTGCTATAATGGTGGCAGTGATGCTTTGGGACTATTCAGACAGAACCCCTCCCCTTAGACATGACAAGCCTATCTAACTACTACTGCAGCAGTGCAGCTACTGTTTAGAGATTCCTGCATTATTTGCCTGTGTTTGTTTTATAATTAGAAATCTGGTTTGGACTGATAGGGTTAGAAAAACTAGCATTCATTGGTTTACTCCTTTGTATCAGCGGTGAGCTTTTCTCAAAGAGGTGTATAAAGTAATATAACATATTGGACATTAGTATTGGTGCCACAAGGAAACTCATTGACAACAGCTCCCCAAACCAAATAATGCCAATGTACCATTGAACAAGATGTTTTCAGCCCTTGACGGTATGAAGGTGGGCAAGGTTCTTCGGATTGAGATACTAAATTCATACTCTTTTTAGTTATGTTTAGTTTAAATTCACTAATCTCTAAATTCTGAGTTGGTGGGAGAATTGGGAAGAACTACTAAAGGATAGATTCTATAATTTTATATAAGAGGCCAAAAGGCTTCTCTTCCTACAGTCTGCTGTAGTTACACTTTGCACCACCTGTTGAGAATATCACGAAACCTGACCTAAGTTAATAACCCATTAGACTGTCCAGTGTGACCATTCTTAATGCATGGCTTCAATTTAACATTAGAGTAGGCACACTCTCCCTTTACACCTGGCCTGCTTCTCCTGAGACTGACCAGCACCAACGGATTCAGCTTACTGATTGACAGATGCCCTACCACAGAATACAACCTATGGAAGGAAGAAGGTTGAACATTCTAATGTTGTTCAACTCTCTTTAGCGCCAGCAGATAAAGTTGTGATGGTGGTCCCTTAACTTTTGTTACCCTTTGTGTCATGTATCTCTACAGCAAATGCATTGTGAATGAGTGCAATATGTGGAACTGTTGATAACTGTGGTTTGTCATGTTACTCAGAGGATGATAAGGGGATGATCAGAGGATGGATGATCTGTGACATTTAGTCACTGTGTTCAGATGTATGTGATTCAGATCTTAGTGTGCAATGCAGAAATACAGTTGGTCCATGTGTTCTGCAAGGATAGGTTGGTTGTCCAGTGTTAGTTGATTGGTTTGTGCCATATATTACAGTAAAAAAGGACTGCATCTTGGGCAGGTGTAGATGAAGAAGGCGTGTTACAGATGTTCAGTTAAGTTTAGGAAACTTTTAAGTTAATTCATTTTGAAAGGCATTCTTCGTCAATGGCTTTGCTTTGCCAAAAAAAGCAATTGATCACTTAACATTAATTTTTTCGAATGCGGAAATGATCGCCGATGATGAATCGTGCATTCTGCCAATGGCATTCGCTGTCATTGATGCTAGATGGCGCCACTGCAGAGTTCGGAATAATGATTGCCATGGTGCTGAATACCAGTCGCTGGAAGGGATGCAGATCGCATCCCTCAAGATCATGATTTATAGCTGTGTCTTATAGAAGCAGGAGCTTAGTTGCTATGCCAGAATCTAGCCGAGAGTCTGGGTTTCAGCCACAAAAGGGATGCAATGAATTGATAGACTGGATGGTTTAAGGGTAGGAGTGTACAGAGTAATAATGGAGGCCGAGTTGAGAATTTATAGTACTTCATTTACTCGCGCTGCTGATATTGCGTAGCAGCAGTGAAAGCAGGACTTGGATAAGAGCTGCGAGCACAGTTGAAGAGGTTTGACTGTTAACTGCTGTGGTGGTATTTGGACAGGATTAAGTGGAAGCCTTGTGCTCAACACATTGGTTCAAGTTCCAAGAGCGTTGCAGGGAATAAAACAACTGGCCAGAATGGGTCCTTCGGGCATTAGGGTGATAGAAACGTACAGCTGGAATATTCAAAAGTCCTTATTTTGTTCGGCTGATAATCTAACATGGTTCAGAGGTGTGGATTGTGCATTAAATGTTTCAGTCTCTTGCTATCTGACCTTTTTGTGGCAGCTCTATCTGTTGGAAAATACTTTGGACATACCATGCATAGTAGGTTTCGTTGGTTGTGAGGCAGCAGACAGATGAATAGGTCCTCGTCTCAAGCATTAGGACCTGCCTCATGAATAAATTGACACTGTTAAGTAGACATTTGGATCAGTTAATCCATGCATCCTGCCTGTGTGTGACTCATGTTGTTGCATGTCTAGTTAGAATCAATGATTGGTCACTGCTCTTTTGCGTGGGAGTGCATTAGATCAAATGCCTTTGTCTTTTTCATTTCAGGTTGTGCTTTTGTCAAGTTCAGTTCTCATGCTGAGGCTCTGACAGCGATAAATGCCCTTCATGGCAGTCAGACAATGCCAGTAAGTTCATTTGTCATTCTAGAGGTCGACTGCCAACCCTTAACCTATTCCCGCCTGAATTGTTTTTCGGAAAATGAGTATATTGAGGGTACCCATGGTGGAACAACAATAATGTAACAAAGGTTACAGCTACCCGGTAAGCATAATAAAGTATATATTTTCTGAATCAGCAGACTTCTGGCTCTGAAATTTATATTTTATTGTGAACAAAACTTCATTTATATAGCAACCTTAAAATGCCAACGTGCAAAACAGTTACCAATGCACAAATGGACAGTGCATTTTTTGCCTCAATGCCGAGTCCAACAGACAAGGTTCGGCATCAGACTTAGCTCCAAATTTCAAACCAGGTCCAGTCAAAATAACTTGGTCAGCGGCGATCTTCAAATCACTGATGAATTCATCGTCAAAAGATGAAAATTCGTTGTCAACATGCCTCAAAATTTCGGGGTTTCAGGATACCTTTACCCATCACTTCATACTTGTTTTTCCACTGCAATATCTAACTTTTTGTCAACAAATTAGACCCTAAAATACGAGGAATTTTCCGGACATCATCACTTATGCTATTTGTAGGTATGACACGTTGATATTATAAATAGTTTATAGTCTGTTTCAATGCCTCCCATTTCGGGTTCGTACAGACCTGATCCGGCGGGAATGGGTTAAGGCCAGACACTGCATAAAGTAAGCTGCCATCACTGGTAACCAACTGAAGTTATTTAAAATCTGGAACTGTACCATGTCTCTTCTAGTAAAGGAGGAACTAGTGGCTAATTGACTTTTTCAGAATAAATTATCATTGGTTCAATCAATTATTCTTTGATGTATTTTCTAAATGTATTGAAAACTCTGTGTAGATCACAGAAAAATATTTTTTATCAGATCTGAATAAAATATTCTATAATGACAGTAAATTTCATGACTGCTTTATTTTGAAATAGGCTGTTTAATTTACCCTGATGGAAAAAGTTATTACTCTAGTAATTTTATAATTTTATAAAAAAAATCATTGTGTCGGCTGCCATTATTAGTGATAGTTTACTTTGTCTGATTATTTTTACTACCATTCAGCCATAATTCTATAGGTTTAAAAGTTCACATTTCTTCATTATTATAAAGTGGTATGGAATTACTCGTAAAAACAAACGCAGTAGCTTTTCTACAAAGTCCTGTAAGAAATGTAAGCATGAGAAACACACAGTATATACTCACGTTTGCAAGAACTGGAAAACAGCATGTGTGCAAACTTTCAAATATTCTGCACATTTCTGTTTAAAAGCAACCGTTATTATTATACCGTTGCCATGTGGTGCAGTTAATTATTGACATCCTAAGTATCCAAGGATATTGTGTAATCAGAATTTTTAAACAGATTTTTCAGTCTCAGTCTTTTCAGTCAAGTATTTCTGACGTTCTCAGGGAGCCTCATCGAGTTTGGTTGTGAAGTTCGCAGATACAGAGAAAGAAAGACAACTTCGGCGGATGCAGCAGATGGCAAACCCGCTTGGCATCATCAATCCGTTTGCCATTTCTCAAATATCTCCCTACAGCTCGTACACACCCATTGCCTACATGCCTGTAAGTACTGCTTCATGTGGACACCCAAAGCTCAGTTAGTTTTAATTTTATTTGTCTGAATTCATCATCAGTTGTGGTTTGTTACAAGGAAGCAGTTGGTGCAGATATTCCGTGATAATTTTCAGGCTGTATTTTTTCTGATTATATATGCATTTTGATTTACCGATTTTTCTTGTTATATGGACTCTGCTTCTGATATTACTTTGCTACTTGACTTCAATGCAGGTCTGCCCTTATTAACCCATATGCAATATTGCTAACTGAAGTCCTTGTGATGGTACATTGACATGCAATGTTTTGAGTGCTTTAATTGTATTGTCTACATTTAACCCTATATTTGCTGGTTCCACCTCATTCGAGCACTTCCCAATAAACGTGGTTATACATGTCTAACCAAAACACCAGAGAAACTAATTGAATCAGTTCGCATTACCCCATGGGTTTTAGTCAAGCTCAGACTTTCAAAAGAAGGGGTAGGTTGATAGGAATGCAATCAGTAGCCCAAGGCACCTGATGGATGTCAGTGCTGATTATATTCACCTGCTGATTGTATTTACTGATTATTTACACCTGTATATGCAAAGCACCTGTATTATTAAAGAGGATCTGCTAGCCTTATGTAGTGCAGATGTGTGTTCTAATGATCCGCTGAATCACCTTCACATGTGTCCTGATATTAAGAATGATGTCTTTAATCAGTCGAAAGTGTCTGACATTTTCTATGTCCTGGTCTTTTACCCATATTTCTTAAAGCGAGAGTGACTTTAGAGAAATAAGCGAAGAGACTTATAACACAGATACAACAGCTACACTGGAGCTCTTCCTATGAAGCTGTCTTTGGAAACCATATGATACATACCACAGTATTGCAAGGTTACTTTATAGTGAGGTCTTGTTCAAAAGCTGTACAAAATTTGGGATCCACTTTGTTGTCCATCGTTTGTCAGAATTTCCAGTGCAGTGATGATTGTCGTAATGAGGTTCTTGTGAATTGGATATCTTGTGTATTGGATATCTTGTGTATCGGATATAGGTTAATAAAGAGCTTTGTTCGCATCTGACAAGAACATACAGTTGATGGAATATGAAATAGTTCTAGCAAACAGTGACAATTCTGATATGTATGGGTATCGAATCATAAATGGTATTGGCTAGTGGAAATTAAACCAAATTATTTGATTTAACGTAGTTCATTTTATTGTGTCTTTTTATGCAGAATTTGCATTATTATTATTATTATTATTATAAGAAGATTTATAAAGTGCAAGTTAATATAACTAAATACACCACATATGCGCTAATGCACTGCATATGTGGTGTATTAGTGCATAAAACACATTGCATAAAACGTCAGTGTATAAGCTGCCCTTGAGACCAGAGATTTATGTTGTATGAGTGCTTGGAAGCACATAGCCTAAATTAAGAGGTGTACTGGGGTCTGTTTAGTGATTATGTTTCAAATTAAAAGGAACTATTGAATCAAAATGAGAATAGGATCACTTTTGACAACGGTTTCCTTAGATTTTAATCTAAATTGAAAATGGAGATTGTCAGGCATATATTGAACCAACTATTGTAGCTTTTCAAGATAATCTACATGATTTTTGGATCTTGAGCAGTGCTTAGGTACAGTGCTGGGTAAACCCAAGGAGCTAGGTGAGCTTGGCAGTAACTTGAAGTAGGTCACATGTGGTTGTTCTCAATGCCACTTTGTTGTCCAGTGCCTTTCGGTGTTTCCTGCCAATTAAAACATTGTGACTCATTGTCTGTTAAACAGTTTTGGATTGATGTGTAAAACTAGCAGAAACACACATCAACAAAGATAAATAACTTAATTAAAAGTTGAGAAAATCGTTGTTTAGAGAAAGCTTTACTGTTATTTATCTCATATAATCTAAATCTTTTACTATAACTCGTTTTAATGACAAGGCTTTGTCAAGGCTAAAACAATAAAAGTGTATGAGAAGACGTAATAGTTTGCCTGCTTTGCATGAGGTGCTGTATACATGTATGGGACTTGTATGTCTTATATTGTTTCAGCTAATGTCTTCACAGCAGTCTGCTTTGATGACTGCAATACAAGGTGGAGGAAATGGAATGGGTGGTTATCTGAATACCATACCATCATTGCCAGCAGCACCAATGTCTTCCATTACACCAATCTCTGTTCCCAATGGACTCGCCACACCAACCATTACACCTAGCAGTGGTCAGTTTTGTACTGGTAAAGACAACGACTGTATATATGATGTGCTCAGTAATTGTCTGGCAGTCCATGGTTTTATAGAGCTTGATTAGAGGGCTGAGAGATCTGTAGAGCTGTATTTTTCCTTCCTCTGTTAACATGCAAAGGAACCATAATGGCAACCCAGACAGTTACATAATATAATAATAACAACAACAATAATAATAATAATAATAATGCTTCATAGTGTACATACATGACAATTCAGGTAGTAAAAACGAAGTCTATGATCATGACTGATATATTTGAGAGGTTGTTAAAAGGTTCTGCTGTATTAATATCCAGATACATATATATGTCATTTTTATTATTAAATCTTCCTCTTTCAGACATGAATAAATTTGCCACACTATTATACACTCTTTCTCTATATTGTTTGGTTTTGCAGTCAGTTCAGCCGCTCTCAATGGCATACCATCTGTGGTTTCTCCGATGGCAATAACAACATTCCCAGTCAACCCAGTGAATGGCCATCCAACCCTCATAGATCCTACCTTGCTTTCCCAATACACAGGTTAGATTCAAACCATCAGGTTATCATTCTATCCATAAAAACACTTAGTTTAATCTGAATGTGTGCTGAATGAATGACTTGCCTCCTCTTAAGGTTGGTTAAAGGACTGATCTTCTGTGATCTATTTCAGTTGTTAATGGGCAATACTTAGTCATTTAACATTTTGACCACGGCAAAAATTTTGGATAATTAGGTCAACTCTTGACCTAGCAGAAATCGTGAGATCTAATTGTTGAAGAATTTCATGCCACTGCTTTAGCCTTTGAGCTTCTTTAAATGATTGGCCTGCAGTGACTGCTGAAACTTAGAAACAAATCATTATAGTCACAGTAGTCTTATGTTTTTCTATTGTGTTTCTAGTCTTTGCTTGCTCATGTAGTCTTGCAGATCGTTTGTTATTTTGTGCTTGCTGTCCAGGACCAGCTTTGGTCAATGGAGAGTCAGCAATCCAGTCATTTCCAGGCGCTTCACAATATCCAAATTTTACTGGATATGGTTAGTAGACATACAGCAGTGGATGTCAGTCTGTCTTTGTTTTCAATTTGACTAATTCTATAATCTTACAGCTGTTACTATATTTCATACTCTCAAATGCAGCTGCTTGATGCAATTATGTGCTTAAAGGTACCAATGTTGCATCATTTTCTTGAGAATACCAGTATATTATTTGTCTTTAGCATATATCATTGTTATGCTGTCTTGAGGACATTTTATATGGCTATGTGTCTGTGTAATTGTACATATTTGTGGATATTTCATAGATTTGCTAAGTGATTGCTGTGATGTGTTCCAGTTCCTATAATGACTGACATGTGTCCGTATGAACTGACCACTAACTGGACACGATTGGACTCAGACTGTTCCTCTGCACCTGTGCTGGCCAAAGACACAAATGCATTGGGTTAGTAGCGTCATCGTACATCCACGCCTTTTTTCCTTCGTCATTACAATCATTGCATTAAAATCCTTATTAAGGTTGTTGCCTCTGGACGTATGGTAATTATCAATACTTGTTTAATGTAATAAATATCGTGTAGAATTCTTCTGATAGCATCTTGGCAATACTGTAATGTTGGTTTTCTTCCGTTCAAGTGCTGTGTGGCCTGCTTCTGCAGTCTGTCTTTCGGAATGCGCAATTTATGGAAGACGCTCATTTTTTCAGTTTAGCTCTGCGTTGGTGGTATTGATTATCGTTGTGGAGTCGGATATGCAAATGAAATGGCATTTTCTTGTCTGTCTTTCTTCTTGCAGCTGCCTATCCAGGTGCCTTTACCCAGATCCAGCCAGTACTAGCGCAAGCCATTCCAGCCTGCAGTGCTCCAACTGCCCAGCGAGAAGGTAGGGCTGCTGCTACACTGTGTGCTCAGCATGAACCCATTTGATCTCAGTTTATGTAGTTCTTCATTCAAGTTTAATTAAATTTGCACAAAATTAAACCTAGCAATTTCATTTATTGTCATTTTCAGTATTGGTATTATGCTTGTGTTTGTGGAGATGTCTTACTACATTTTTATTTCCATTTTGTACTGTGCATTTATAAAAATCAGAAGGCATCATGATACTATGCATCAGTTATTTTCTGGACAATTTTAGTGAAGGCAGAGGAAAGCAGCTTAGAACCATCATAGAGCTGCTATTTAAATTCATGAATACAATGCAAACAACTCAATGTTACAATTCAGGAATTGCATTTATATATTTGTTTTGCCATATTTTGTAATGTTAACTCATCTTTTTCCTGCTTACTTTTCCGTATTTCCTTATCACCGATCATAGTGAACCTTCTCCAGGTCCATTCTTGGTTCAAGTCTTTGTTGTTGCTTGTGACAAGATCCACTTGTACTGCATACACAGACCCCTCCTCCTGATGAAGTGTCCTGCACCTGTGCTGTATTCAAGGCAGAGCAGCCTCAGCTGACATGCTGGTAAACTAGTGCATTTGTAACGAATGTAGTGATTTGCAACTGCAGATAAAAGCCCGGCCCAACACATAAGTTAGAACATAAAAACCCCAGAGTTAATGGAGTCATCTAAAGGGCTGTACTAGCGCTTTTGCTGGCATTGATTTTTGTTAAGCAGTTAGCAGTGTCTGCATCAGAATATGAGTATGGGCTGTGTGTATGTTTGTGTGTGTGTGTGTGTGTGCATGTGTGTGTGTATGTGTGTGTGTGTGTGTGCGTTTGTGTGTGTGTGTGTGTGTGTGTGTGTGTGTGTGTGTGTGTGTGTGTGTGTGTGTGTGTGTGTGTGTGTGTAGGTGTGTGTAGGTGTGTGTGTGTGTGTGTGTGTGTGTGTGTGTGTGTGTGTCTGTGTGTGTGTGTGTCTGTGTGTGTCTGTGTGTGTCTGTGTGTGTTTGTGTGTGTGTGTCTGTGTGTGTCTGTGTGTGTGTGTCTGTGTGTCTGTGTGCACATTTTTCTTCTCAGGATGTTGTTGCTAGCTGTTTTGAAGTTACATCCTGGTGATGAGAATTGTTTTGTGATGATGAAGGACCAGAAGGATGCAACCTCTTCATCTATCACCTGCCACAAGAATTTGGTGATACAGAGCTTGCACAGATGTTTATGCCATTTGGAAGTGTCATCAGCGCCAAAGTTTACATAGATCGTGCCACAAATCAGAGCAAATGTTTTGGTGAGATTTTTCAAGTGTTTACTCCACTGAATTTCTCTTTAACTCGCTTGAATCAGAGCTGGGAGGGTGAACTTTGGTTTCTCAGAATTCTGTGCAAGATTTGATTTGCCTTGGTGTAACTTTGCTACTGTCGAGCAGCACTGCATGGTTACTGTGTTAAGTGTCTTGGCAAGCAGTGACTTCAAGGGCCTAACGGACCCTGATGGGCTTAATAGTTTTATTGTGAAAGTTGATTATGATGGCACAAATAGTTATATTTGAGCAGCTTAAGTCTCTGACTTTCAGAAGGATTGTGGCACTGAGCATTGTTATTCCTTCATATTTTAGTAATTTCTTGATGTTTTAACTTACTTGCAAGCTCTTGTAGGAACTGTTGGAGTGAGTGGAAGAAAACCAACTGTAAATAATGCAAATTTGTTTCGGTGTTTAGGATTTGTCAGCTACGATAATCCCACTAGCGCTCAGGCTGCCATTCATGCGATGAATGGCTTCCAGATAGGAATGAAGAGACTGAAAGTTCAGCTTAAACGACCGAAAGATGCCAACCGTCCTTACTGATTGATTCCAAGTCATTTTTAAAGGTACATCTTAATTTACTAATTGTCAGTAGAGTTCCAAATTAAAAAACTAACATTTTGAGAAATGCAATTGCTGATAGAAATCAGTTTATCACAGGCGTTATTTGATCCTTTGTTGTCTTGTGTTTTCATGGATGAGTCACAGCTCTCCAGACTGTTTTGTATTATGTTTCAGTTGCATTTATCACACAACAGCTAAATAATACTTTTCTAGATTGTGTATGTTTCGTTGAAAGAAAAATGCATCTCAAGATCAAGTCTCACATATAACAAGGGACCATTTATAACAATGTTTATAAAATATCAGGCTCGTTAATGTACGTTTTGAATAATTCTAGTAAGCCAGGATCATTAAATTGAAAATCACCGCTTATATTCAATTTTTGTTGAATTCAGACAAATGTCACAGGCGATTTCTCTGGCCCTCGGTTTTGCTAGATGGAATATGTAAGTCGGAGACTGCGTTGTTGTTACTGTGTTGTCAGTCTTTCCGTTTCATCTCTTCCCATAAGCCCTTTGTCCTTCACTGAGTGCTGCTTTTTACGATCGATAAGCGTGGTTTGAGACTGCAGATGTCTTCAACGTTTCCTCGTTGTTCATTGTGTAACAATAATAACTCTTTGAGCAACCGTTGCCGTGGCTTGTCTCTTACATTTACCCGGCTGTGGTAGATGTCCTGAGAAGTGGACTGAACTGTGTTGTCATTGATTAACAGTATCTGGTCTAGAGAACTTAGTAGGTGTGCGTGTGTGTGTGCGTGTTGTGTCCGTTATGTCACACGTGTGAAGGTCTTTCAGCATTTTCTAAAGCATACAGAATGCTCACCTGTGCAGCAGATTAACATATTTCTCAGTTCTCTTTAACTGCGTTGTTTGATGCTATGTTGAAAATGTAGCCCACCTGAATTTATGCGATTAATTGATTTTCTATGGCTTAGAATTTCTATACAGTTTATGGATGTTTTGTCATTTATTTTTTGACAGAGTGACATTTTTAACGATTTCATTTTATAAGAAGCAAAATAATAATGCATAATGAATCTGTATGCTTTGGAAATATCTACTTCTTGATTTCTGGAACTTTAACTAATAAATTACAATTAAATTTAGAAGCAATTAGTAAACTCGTGCTACTGAATGGTCCAGCCACAGTTGGTTGTACCAACAGAATATTGAATGGAGTGTAGTAACAGGATTACAGATGGAGCAATAGCTTTTCGGACTAGGACATCCTCTGATAGCCTCGTGTGACCTGAGGGTGAGAAGGTGAAGGTAGTTGCAAGTAGTCTCCTGTCAGCGCTGAGTAACTGTGGATTGTTCACATAAAAGCCATTGTGGAAGAAGCAGGAACTATTGTTATAAGTTTGTTAAGCCTAAAATGAATTTAAATGATTTCTGATAACTTATTGAGTTTCAATTAGCAACATTTGGGACACTCTCGACAGATATCCACTCTCAGTACTGTATTTTTGGGAAAGATTAACGTACCCGTTGTGTACTCACCCCATATAGAAACTTCTAAGAAATGTGGTCCCGAAGTCAAAGGATCTTACTGGTTAAGCATAAACAACTTGTGACTACTGCAACCTGACAAGAAGATGCTTACTTTTTAATCTCAATATAATCCGGTATTGATTTACCAGCCTTGCAAGTATAGAGAACTGAGTTACCACAAGATTACCAAGAATTCTGCATATACTAACCATGCCTTAACTAACCCTCATTAACCAATACCTCCACTTTTCTTACCATCATTGCATCTATGGTGCCAAGCTGCCATCCAGTAAATACATGTATTTGTGTATGAAGACGTTTAGTACAACACGTTCTAAATGCCTCACCGAGATGCATAACTATCCAACTGACCTAAAATATGCATTTTAAGACAGTTTCAAAATCTCTGCTGAACAGATTTAAATGCAGCAGCACAGATGAACAATGGAAAGCTATTACAAGAGGAAGGTCCAAGACATGAGAAGGCACGATGGGCTCAAGTTGATGTTCGAAAGTGCGACAATTGCGTATCTCCATGAGTAGCAGAGCGCAATGATTGCCAACCTGGTTGACTTGAGACTAGAACAGAAAGCTCCCTGATGTATATTGATGTAGTGCTAATCAACAAGATCCTAGGAAGAAAATTTGTACTTTATTGTCTCCTCAACAGGGACATAGTTTAGAAGGCCCCTCATATAATCATAATATATATATGAGAGAACAGCAGCAGACTGGCTAATAGTCTGACGGCGCAGCCGAGGATGAACCGAAGCTTATCATCGCAATAGTCGAAGCACGTCAGAATAAAGAATGTACGAGTGTAACTATGACACTAAATGATGTATTACGCCAAATTACTTTGTGACGTGGAGAGAGTTGTCGTGGTCAGTCAGGGATAGTTCTCTGTCCAGGGCACACCCAGGTTGATGATGATGAGTTGTTGACTTCAGTCAGGAAATGCGACTTTATGGCTTCTTTGTCGATCGTTGAATGCACCTGATGTGCGCCTAGCTAGATGTACTGTGCTGTGTCTTCTTCATCAAGTGCAACCGGAGCTGATTAGAAGAGATACATGACTACGTCTGCCACTATGTCACAATGGTGGCTGTGACCGAGCTGCAGTCATCTTGCGTGTGGACCAGATTGAGTGTATATGCATAAGCATGGTGACATGTAGCTTCATTCCAAAGCTGGCAATGGGCTGGTAAGCTACGTGGCCCAAAGGCATCCCAGATCATCTACATGGATGTTGAGGTCTCCCATCATGACCAGTTGGCAATTATAGATGACCAGTTTTTGAGAAGGACTGCAAACTCCTGGATAAGTGAGCACTGATAACATTAGCTGAGATCCAGGTTGGTAGATGGTGGCGTTAGTGATCAAGCCACCTGCTGTTGCATAGAACTGAGTAAGACCACGAATGTGATAAACATAACATCAAATTTCAAATGTTCAGCACATAGATCTGCTCTGTGGAATCATGGTGAGCAGGTCAGAATTACAATGTGAAGCATCTGCAATATGGTAATCTGTTGGTGCAGAGTCCATAACGCAACATCTGAGGCAGATTGATGCCACGTCACAACTATGACTAGGATGTGACAATCATGGCTGGTGATGGGATCATCTACTGCGCTGTGTTTTCTGCTAAGGCTCTGGATATTCCATGTCCAAAATCACAGTCCAATTTGTTGCCTGGTATGGTCAGTTTCTTGTGTTTTACAGGCAGCATATGCTGGCTCTAGTGACAGGCTGAGTTATTGGAACTTATGAGGGAACCAAATTTTCAGTGACAATGACACCTTTCTTACAGCACATTTCACCTCCATTGTGGTTAAGTTGCCTTGCCCTAAAATCCAGAGACTTTGAGGCAAGACAACTCAATTGTGATGGGCTGTAGGTGATATCATCTGTAGGGGAAATGTCTATGCAAAACGAGACACCAATTCAAGTCCAACATTTACCATTTAATCATAGTAATTGCCCAGAAATGTTGAATTTGTTATATTCTGATCACTTTACCTAGTTACACAGTTAAAAATTGTCCACAAGCAATAACTTTGCAAGCAATACACAGTACAAGCAATACTAATTTGAGTACTATACAGTTAAAAATCGCACGAGGTTGTCACTCTGGGTTTAACCATGCCTAGTGGCACCACTAATCAAAGAAATTAATCAGTGTGACTGACTCACTAAATATTATTATATCTATAGCTTCACATAGACATGCTTCAGTAACATCACATTATTTAATTGCCACTGTTAAAGCATGAGTAATTACACAACAACACATGAAATCCCTAAAATCTGTTTAAAAAATAGAAGTTCTCCAAATTAGAATTGGACGTTTCTCTGTGTTTTCAAACAGAAAATTTGCTGTGCAATACTAGCTTGCATGAAAGTTCTTTAAACTTTCTGTACCAGTGAGATGAGACATTGTGTACTAGCGTAGTTACAATTAATGTGGGCTAACTTGTTTTTGTTGTTTGTCTGATTCTCATTTTCGAATTCTTTGGAATTTCAACACCTTCAGTCTGAGATTTATTTATGTACTTTGACTTACATTTGGTGAGCTAGAGTAACTCACAATATTGCAGTCCACTGAAAATGAAACACAGTCATGCTAATCTTGGTCAGGTTGTACAAATTATACTGTTCAGAATTCCTTTACTGGATATGTGTTTTCTCAGTTGAAAAGTAGCATACTCTCTTTAGCAGACCCTTTTAGCCTTTGTCACAAAAGTCAGTGTTTGTCTAAGAGTTTTATCATTTAGTTACTGAACGTTTATATGTATCACTAGTTAGTTATCAGTAGACTCCATCCTTGTTTATTCTGCATTGTTCACCCTTGAGGACATCTCTGGAAAAATGTGTTTTTTTAGTGGCAGATCCTTGCTATGTTGGAACCAAGGTATCGTTGCTTGATGAAGAGCAGTATGTGTACATTCATTTAAACTGGACATTTGGCTTGTACCTTGCGTAGTACTGACTATAAGGAGCCTCGATTTGTCATAAGGAATGTAGGTAACGAGAAGTTGAGGAAATAAGAGGGATTGCTTGCTTTGATTTTGAAACTGTCTGACTCTAATGTATAAACAGCTGTGTTCATGCAATGGTAGTTACTGCCTTGCTCTTTCACTTGGATGTTTTGCTGGTTTTGCTGTGCAGCCGGCAGAGAGACGATGCATTCACAACGTTAATTATGTCCATGTGATCTCTTAAGTCTCAGTTAAACAAGTGTGCATGCTGTATCAAGACTTGCACAGTTGTATATCATTTATTTCTAGCTAGGACAGCAAGTGTTTTGTATAACTTGACAAATTTGTAGATTGATTTGGCTGGCTCCCCTTTATTGTTATTCACCTTTGGAGGTCTGGGGATAATCTCAAGCCAGTATCAACTGGGAGAGATATAGTGTAACAAAATTCGTTCATAACGGATGCAATGCCTGATGTTAGCTTTCGTTTTTCACTATTTTTGGCACACAGAGAAGACACATAGAGCTTAGAGGAAATTCTTTGAGAAGCCCATTTGATCATCCAGTGATGTACAGTAAAAAACTAAAATGCGATGTCAAGATATAAACTAATGGCAAAATGTATCTGAATTTTAACTTTTTGCCAAACTCTTTACCCCAATGTCTATCAAACATGCACACTACCTAGACCGTACATGGGCAGCTATTGTCTTTAACTAGAGCATAAACATCTTATTGCAGCTGGCGTGACAACATCTACCAAGTACTTCATTGTGCAGATGATATCATAAAATGTTGAAGCCGAATCTACTAGTGAGATACAGATTGCATTTTAACAGTATAGATGATTTAATTTTCTGCATGGACTGGTCAATGCTTAATAACTTTTGTTCATATAGTTTAATGAAAAGTTATAGTTTGGTAAATGTATGATTGGGATGATTTTGGTTGCTAATCATGGAGATGATTTTGTTCTTGTAGACTAATCAAACAAGGATGAGAGGACTTGACAAGTAGCTGATATTGACACGCGTCTCTGGCTGACACTGCTGAGGAGCGAAAAGAATTGTACAAACACAAAGAACAATTTCTTAAGTTATTTAACTTATTTATTTTGCATCATGACTTGACTGTTTATTTTTAAAGCTATTGATCGACAAACTATATCATGAAAATCTATGAAAAAACTGCTATGAAGCGACTGTTTGACTAGACCTGCGAGTTTCCGTAGAATTATGTTGCATAGATAAGACACAGACTTGTGCGCCGTAAAGGACGTTTATTGTAGAGTAGGAGGCAAAATAAAGCCTGATCATAGGAACGATTATTGCATAACTTTAATGATAAGAATCAAGTTTATTAATGTTATATTATTACTAGTACGAATATTAAATCATCATTGTCCACATCATCAAGTTCATCATCATTATCGTTAACACCTAAAGGTTGTTTAAGGGTTGTTTGATATAAGCTTAAATGGAGACAGTTCTAATGTTTCGCTTATATATTTTATAATGTATGTATGACGCATTTAGCCCAAATGCTTTTTTGTTGATGCCAGTGATTTTGCTCTTTTTCTTCCTTACTGCTGCACTCAAAAGAGCAATTGTATGATGGCCTGACATTAGTTTTTTCAGTAAACATCTGCTTTTACTCCTGTTGCTTGTTCTTTCACTACTGGTTGTCTTCTGGTTTTGTGCCCTCTACAGCTTCCCAGTTTCAGTATGGCTCTCTTTCGTTTATTTTCTTAAATCGCAGTGTTGCAGTTGCTATGCAGTGGTGGATTTACACATGTGACAACGTACATCCAGTCATCGAAACAAATTGGAGTTTAATGTAGAATCTCAGGTGGCGGTGAAAGTCAAAACAATGAGAAGTTGGATAGGCATTTTGAGAGTGACGGTCATTTTGGGTGGGGTATTTTGAGGTTGTTTGTCAGAATGTTGGGGCTTGTTATTAGGATACACTTGTCTAAATATACCACTGCCTCTCTTGTACAGTAGTGCTGGTTGAAATACATACTGCGTAGAAATGCTTTATATTTTTAAATTAGTGTAATCATGATTAACAAGTTATAACTTTGCTATATAGATGCTTTTATGATGAACCTGATATTTTGACTGATTCTTTGATCATTGGCATTTTGTAAATTTGTTTAAAGGTTGGTTTGTTTATGTGATCACATCAAACAGTCAAGGCAACACTGCAAGATGTCTTCATTAAAACCTTGACTGGTTCACTATCATAGACAGTTCCAAGCAAGTCATAAGCACAGTAGTGGTATTAGTCAGGACTAGGTTAGACTTTGTCATCACCACTTTCTGTAGGTTGGTTTTCATTACCACATACAGAGTAGTAAAGAAGAAATTTGAGTTTTGCTTGTCAGTTTTAAGTAATAATAAAATATTTCAGATGCTATGCACCATTTTTGATTTTCATAGTTTGGCAAAATGATAAGATTTTGGTTTTGGAAATTCTGTGATTTCATTTGAGCATGCCTGAGTAGACAGCAGGTCTTACTGATATGTATTGCTGATGAGTCCATGTTGGAATTTAGTTAGTACCTTCTCCGTAAAACCTGCTTTCATCACCACATATCTTCCTGTCAGTTATCGCCATGAGCAGTATCACCGATAACATACCAGAATTGCTTTACATAGGATGGCTTTGTCAAATTATCAGTTGTCATTGTTAGTAATAAGTTATTGCCATCACAAGTCACCATTATAGTATTAGTCATCATTCTGCCTGGCAATTTTGAGCATCAAAATCATGGACTTTACTGTTATTAGCATTCTCAACAGGAGCATTCTGTAAAAAATCATTCAGCTAATTTTCAGTGTGCACCATAATTAAACATACTTGTTGCACTATTTCAGATCATGAATGATCATGTTGCCATTCTAGTACCGTCTTGAGGCTAACAATTGCTACTTTTGTTTTATTTAATTGCAGCATTGATGTAAAGACTGTTTAGTTAATGGGAGACTTGGTGAGCAGTTGAAAAAGTGTATAAATGTACTAAGCTTCGTCAGCACGTAAGCAGTGCAAACTATAGAAATATACTATGTAGGCCTATGATTTCCATCTGTTAAATTATAATAGATGTCCAACTTGCATTCAATAATTTTTGTACCTATTTTCAAGGTAATTTCAGGCTATAATAGATCAATATGAACACAGTTGGACTTCAGAATTTTTAAAATCTGTGCTTTATGATCAGCCTTGAATGGGCACCACAGACTAAAATTGTCAAAGTGGGATTCCATTTATCAAAATATTATAATGATTGGCCATGTCCAGCTCATGTTGTTACCTTTAGGAAACTTGTGGCTGCCTCTATTTTTACATTTCAGATCGCAGCATGTTGAAGACATTTTAGCCATCATGTTTTAAGTTTGGGATATGTTGAGTAAATGATGCACCACAACTGTAGACATCACAAATTTGAATTAATATTCTTGATATTTTTGAGTACAAACAGTTGGACTGAAAGTGCATCCCAGGATTGGATCACATTGCTAGTGACATCTGGATTAGTTGTGTCCACCGAGTTACCCACTGAATGAAGTAACGTCTCTTAACACCCAAGTAGCCAGTGGCGTGGAAGTGATTGCTTGGTGACAACCGTCATTTGATCAGGTTTAACCATTTTAAAAGTGATCACCTGTATCACTGAATGTCTTTGACACAAGTTAAGTTTTTTGAAAAATCATTGTTATGTTTTTGTTTTTGAAAAATCATAAATCACAGAATGATTCTCTCATGTACAGCGATCATTGAATGTATTGTTGTAACATTAACATCTCGGAGGGCAGGTGTCTGTCTGCGATCAATAATTATAATTCAGTCCCCCAATTGCTTACCATGATGTATCATCATGGCAGTAGATGTTAAGATACAACAAATGAGCTTCTAACATCTTTGTTAGTGCACGTTGATGAAGAATAAACTGAGGAAGTGAAACACTTCTTTCATTGTGTGTCATGCATGAATTTCTGGTTAACAATTAATCAAGAGGTTTATCATTGGCACTCCTTTCTTTCTATCCTTTGCCACAATGGCAGATAAGAGGAATTGCATTCAATGTTTTTTTGTCTGAGTTGTTCTTAGTATTTATTTTATGGCTGTGTAAATATACTGATGTTTGATTGTTTTATTAATTTCTTCAGGTTTTGTTATAATTTCTGATGAGTGAATGAATTTCATGCCACCAGATATGATCACTTGTATTAAGACAGTCTGATGCTAAACCATACTGTTGCCTTCTTGATTCTGTTTTGGTCTATGATCTCATGTAGAATCTCTGCGGTTCATTAAAACTGGTCTGGAACAGGAGTGTTTTGTGACGATGAATTTCATTATTGTATCAGTTGTCCTAGAAGCAGGACTGTCTCTGATTTTATTTTAGGCAATTTTGTTACTGAAAAGTGTTTTAATTATGTCTAAAGTAATTATGAATTCTTGTCATTTAAGTTCTTCATTTTTGCAGTTTTTTTATTTAACGTTATTAAATTGTGTTTAGAATTCGAGCAATTTGAGCTGTATGGCTTTTAATAACATTGTTTAAGGAATTGAAACATTGCAAACCAAAGTTTCGTTCTGTTTACTTTTTTGTTTGGCATTTCTAGTTGAATTAGTTGATACTTTCTGTTTGTTTCTAAAACTTCAAGTAAGTGCAACTGATGCCCGGTTTAGCTCCATACAGATAACGTGTGCTAACAGCAAATGCTAGTTGGCTCATTATAAACTGTCTGATGTCAAAGTTCATTGAGTTTCATTTATTGTGAGCAGTTTTTCTAATATCTAAAACAGGTTGCAGCAATGTCTAGCTATAGATCAAAAGAGACTGCTTTATTACCAGACAGTTATGTGTAACTGTGCTATTGGTTACATTACGATTTGCTGTTTCCATATAGCATTTTATCCATGCATTCGGGTGTAGTTCTCAACGTGTTCCAGTTAGTGAGTGTGGCCAAATTCTCACACCCGAGATGGCCATATTCATTTGGGCCCACGTCCGCATCATGCCACTGATGGTAACTGGTGGCAAGCAATGGGCCCAAAGTGGATGCAGTAAACTTGTCTGTAAAGATAGCTGTACCTACCGTGGCCCTTTACAACTTCCTCAAATGTTACTTTGCTCCACTTGTCGTTTAACTTCTCTAGGTCCTAGCTGTCCCAGGCATTCCAGCTTATCTACATTCACTTCTTGTCCCATAAGAAGGGTAGTTTCTGATTTTCCAATATCTAATTTTAATTGTAAGGTTTAAAATGCTCCATGTACATGCATAATCAGCCTATGCTCAGCTGTCTTGAACTTATTTATGTATTTATGCATGTGTGTAACTGAACATATTTTTTTAGTAACTGTTCATGATCGAAGGTACTCCTCCTCGCTAGCCAGAAGGATATATGAATTTATTCTGTACAAGTTCCTCTATAAGTAAATAACTGGAAAAGTTACAACTAGCAGGCTCTTACACACATGTAGAACCCCAGGTTAGCCTTGTCCAAGGTTGACATCGTGTTTAAAGATATTATTGAGGACGAGGAGTGATGGCAGCTGAATTAAATATTTGGTTATATTCAACAACTGGAAAACTCCCTAGACAGATGTTATAAGAACATCCTTAGGTCACGAGGTCTGTGCAGGACAAACACTACCACTGACTAATGGCCTCAGTTCCAAAAGTTTGACTGCACTCTGTTGTTTAAGTGAAGTGACTTTGCAAGTCATCATAATATGACACTGACAATGATGACTTACCGTATCCATGCATCTGACATTACATCATATGTAGGGCTGTAGACGAGGGTATACTTGGGTATACAGCGTGTATACCCCTCTAGAGACCGTATACTGACCTCACAAAATATATTTTTAGTATAGTCACCTCTGGAGAGCATGTACACACCTCCAGAATGTATTTGACATAGTTTGTAATACTGTAGAGTGTAGCCTATAACTAAAAAAAAATTTCAGCTTGAAGTTAAATTATTTCTGCTTTGCTTCACCTGGATGCAAAAAAACATTAATTTACCAATACATTTGAGCATAATTGATGCATCAGAAATTGAGGAATTCCATCATTTCAATAGGTTAAATGCGTACCAAGTCATTTCCATATTGCAAAAAATTTTATTGCTTGGGGAGGCACATCCCTCAGCGTTTTGGAACACTAACCTGTAGCGTTTACTCGCCTCTAATTTTACCACTACAGCCCTGATCATATGTATGATGTAACAGTGTAATGTGAAGCTCAGGACTTTTCATCTATTCACAAAAGCAACCAGCTTCTTCTTGGGCTGCAGCTATTTTAATTGCAACTATGACATTTCTAGAACATTGACCCGTTTGCATGCACCTCGATGATGCATGCAGTAGGCCTATCGCACTGTTTTTGGTGTTTAGGCCAGAAAACTGGAATGGCCTCCCTTTGGATCCATGTGTTGTCTTAGCTAGGGATTCTGCATGTACGTTCTAAACACACTTCAAAACTGTTCTTTTCAACCAAGGTAGGGCTGTGAGCGCCTTGAGCTTTCAATACAATGATAGTGAGTAAGAACTTTTGTAATGTCAAGATGCTTGCCTTCTTGAATCGAAGCCAAAAGGCTGTTATACACATCACAAAGGCTGGCTTATCAGTCAAAGGTGGAATTAGCAAAGCCAAGAACTGGATCTGACAACCATACTTATATTATCACATCATAAACGAGACCTGTGATACCGGATGTAACTTCACCAGGGCTGCTGCACATAATCTGTGCACAAAATAACCAAGTAATGTTTTTCCACTTTTAAGGACACTGGAGGCACCACTGTGTATGGTCAATTCCAAAATGCGCAAACGTACTAACCTCACAACTGTTGGTATTGGTGATACTAGTTAGTATCTCATGATTAGAGTATACGTCGTTGAAGACTCGTGGGAATTGTGCAACACATAAACGTTACACAATTATTTTGCCAATTAGACTTTCTGCAGTTCCTTGATACTGTATCCAATACTAGCAGCCAAAACTCATTACAAAAAGTAACTGAACTCAGTCACCTCGTTCATTGACAAATACGTCGGGGTACATAATTATGGCTCAAACCAATAAGAGCCTGTATAGGCCTATAGTAGGGCAACTAATAGTTGTAATGTACTCCTCTCCCTGAGTGGCAGTCTCATTTCCTTTCTGTAGCTCCTCAACCAGGCCTAATGAACTGCAGGCCTAATGTCTCACCCATAGGCGTAATTTGTGGGGGGTACGAGGGGTACCCGTACCCCCCACTTTTTGGACTGGGGGTACCGTACCCCCACTTTTTGATCAATACCAATGAATATTTTATTATTGTGCCTTCCCAGAGATCGGAGTCTCCGCCTTGTTTCGTGCATGGAAGAAATTGGTACCCCCCACTTTTATTCAAGAAAGCTTATTGTTAACATCAGCACTCGACTGTTTGAGCCAACACTGCAAGCAGCTTGTCACGCGAGAAAGAACGCACCCGTTTCGCGCCTTCGACCAGAAGGCCGCCAGTCAAACGGATGTTACGGTGCGTGCGTGGGAGTGGGGGAGGGGGCTATGCTAACACGTAATTGTGGCAATATAAAATCGGAACCAACGGTCTCTTCTTTGACATGGCGGCGCCGTTAAATAAACGTTATCAAACCAAGAGCTCGTTATTTAGTCACCAATGAGTCACCATGCAGCGTATCCTCGATGACTGTAGGCCTATATGCCACGTTAATTATGACCCAGTGTGCTCGGAGTACACAAATGCAACTTCCGCGCATTAGCTTATACGGCGAAACCGATCCTTCGAGCTCCACTGCTATTTTTATTGGTCTGACCTTTTCTAATCAGTAAACTGTCTGTGGCCTCATCAAGATTCCGCAGTCTTGTTGTCAAGACCTTAAACCTCAAGACCAAGACCAAGACTTTGAACCTCGAGACCAAGACCAAGACTTTGAACCTCAAGACCAAGACTTTGAACCTCGAGACCAAGACCGAGACCAAGACCGAGACCAAGACCCCAAAAAATCACATTCAGGCCAAGACTTCTTTTCCTTACAAAAAATTGTCAAGTCGGACTACTCGCTACTTTAATGAAAACGTGAGTCTTTTATTTTATTCAAGCAAATTAACTTTAAATGCAGACTGCCGAGAATTCCGAATTCGTGTTTACAAAAGTCCTTCATGCAAAATGTTATTCCAAATGCCTTTCGTATTTTGTAAAAACCAATTTGCTCAGAATTTTCTGACCAAGACGTGAATTTTGGGGCCTCATAAAAATTCCGCCATGTGAAAAAATAAGTTCTACAGGTGCTGAAGTCGCTGGCACACACAGTAGCTTTTCAAGCACTGGATGTAAATGTACAAATCGTGAGCCTTTCTGAAATCCTCCCATGGTTTATCAGACCGTCTGGCTTCAGAAAAAGTCTCTGCATGGCTTCCAGACACATCGATCACTTAGAGTAGGCCTACTGTTGCTTCTGCCGATAGGTTGTCCTTACCAACAAGACTTGCATCCGTCTGTAGGTATTTGTCGTAGGCTATGATGCAAACAGGCTTGATAGGGCCTACATTTTTTTAATTCTTGAGTTTTGCTAATGACTTCATATTGACAGCCGGTCTTGGTCTTGGTCTCGTAAGACCAAGACCAAGACTTTGAACCTCGAGACCAAGACCAAGACTTTGAACTCCAAGACCAAGACCAAGACTTTTGGTCTCAAGACCAAGACCAAGACCAGGACTTTAAAAACGAACTCGAGTGCACTCGAGACCAAGACCTTGGTCTCGAGGACAACAAGTCTGAGATTCCGCCAGACTTTTGCAATTGCTCGTTCGCTAGGCTCATAGGATTCTAACTTTCTACTACATTTTACACATTGCTGCTTGTTTAAGTTGTAAACACCCAGTTTTACACAGATCGCTATATATCTATAATTTAGTTTGAGCCTCGATCTTCTCCATAATTAGGGCCTACACTTCTTCCTCTGTTAGTTGCTCTATACAGGCCTATATTTATCTCTTTCCATAATTAGCCTATGTTGTCCTCTGAAGTTTTCTACACTTTTATAAATAATAAAAAAAATTGAATTGAACTGAATGAGCATCGTATAGGAATCATAATCTATGGAAATCTCTAAATCGCTACTTGAAAGCTATAAGTTCAGGGCACATCCTTGATCACGAGTGTGTCGTTTCAGAGAATTCTCATGAAATGCCAGATGGAGGTAGGCCTAGGCTACAAGTCCGGTTGCCAGAAGACCAGAGCGAATTCAGGAGACAGATGACCTGCTAAGGCGACACTTGCCTTAGGCCTATGCAGGGCTGTAGTGGTAAAATTTGAGGTGAGTACACGCTACCGGTGAGCAGCGGCGTCACCAGGGCTGGTGTCACCCTAAAAAAATGTGATGACCTTTTTTAAGGAATTCGTCTAAGAAAAATTTAGGACCTTTTAGGAATTCCTCAGAAAACGTTATGACTTTTTACGATTTCGTCTCTGAAAAAGTTGATGACCTTTTTTTAGTCATTCGCCCTCAAAACCTTTCAAAACCTCTTTTTTCTCAAAATTTCATTGCTCAGTGGGTATACGGTCTCTAGAGAGGTAGGGCCTAAGTACACGCTGTATACCCGCGTATACCCTCGTATAGAGCCCTGAGTATACGCTCTCAAATTTCTCTAGAGGTAAGTATACGCTGTATACCCGCGTGTATACCCTCGACTACAGCCGTGCCTATGCATTTAGGCCTATCTGTTTAATTGTCGCTTCTTTTAGAACCAAAGAAATTATTCTTATGCCTCCTAATGTCTGTTCATCATTCCATTCAACAGAATTCCTTACTTAGGCCTGCATCATCAGTCACTGCATGCTGACATCCAGGGATTGTTTTAACGTGCAATGGTGCACCAAATGTGCAGCGATAAATTGAAAAGTGCATTGATGAAAGGCTGTTTGTGCAGGAAATGTATTGCAATTCATAGTTATTTATGATTTTTATTATTGACACCCACTATAGACTCGCGATTTTGTGCAGTGATAAATTTTTCTTAAAACATCTCCTGCTGACATCGTAATAGTAATCTCCAATAACTTCTAAAGCGCCACTCGAATGCCAGGGGTAGGGCACCAGCCTATTCACGAGCGCTGCGTCAAATCCCCGAGGGTTTTCCAAAATAATAGTCATCATCATCACTCTCTGCTGACAAACTTTCACGAGCATCTTAGCCCGTTTCTTCTCGAGTGCATAGTATGTATACCCATGTTTATGTAAAGCATATTACGCAGTATGACGTCATACGAATATCTCTTGTGAGCAGCACAGGCGTGCACGGGTATCAAAGGTCAAAGTTCAGTAAAAGAGGTTTTTAGGCGGGGAGAGTACCCCAAGACGCACCCTATTCCCAAGACGCACTCCCCTTTTATATCCAAACTGGCCGATACAGGAACGCAGCAGCCTAATTACATAATAAGTATATCACGTGTCCATATGTTAGTATTAATGGGCGGCCTCTGTTCGGAGAGGAAAGCGGTTTCTGACGCAGAAGTAAGTTTTCGTCATGTTTGAACTTTTGCAAGTGATAATTTAACAAAGCTTTTCTTCCATATTAACGAGGAGTTTGGGAATAATATTTCCCTGTGTTTTTCACATACCTTATCAGCTGCAAATGCGACAATGTCTATTTTTTAAAATATGTATGGTGACCCAAATAAATTCTATTTAGTGTGGATACCCGTCTTCGCCCAAGACGCACCACTTCCTAAAAACCCAAAACGCACCCGGTGCGTTTTGGGTACGCAATTGTAGAATATTGACCATTAACACGAGTATATTCAGCAGAGATAGAATCAACTAACTAATTACCAATGTCACTAGTCTGAGATCTTGACATCATCACCATACAAAAAACACTGGTTGAGAAAGAGAATTCTCGTAAAACTCTTAAAACTCCACAACCCAAACCATGTGAATCCAAAGATTGCCGAAAAAGCAGCAAATCAAGTGGCCCAAGGAAGAGACTAACTGTGAGGCAAGAAAAACTAAAGGGTCGTAGGCCTAAGACAAAAAGAAGGCATGCTAAAGTCTTGAAATCTGGAAGGGCAAAATGCGATAAGCCGAAGTCCAAGACATAAGCGGCAGAACTTGATGGCCTTGCGGAATGTTGTGGAGGATGAGGAGAAATATTCTCTGAGTCAACATATGACTGGCTCCAGTGCCGACGCTGTGAACTATGGTTTGAAATGACTTGTGCGGGTATGCTGGGAAAATCTAAAGCTGTTCAAGAAAAGTTTGTTTGTGACCAGTGCTGTTAATGCCAAGACTATTATGCGATCTGATGGTATGGAGAAGGAAATGATGCTGGCGTGTGGTGAGGGGAGGAGAAGACGGGGTCGCCCAAGGAGGAGATGGATGGATGAGATACAAGATGTAACTGGTATGAATTTGGCGGAATTAAGGGACTTGTCATCGAATAGGAAACAATGGAGAGTGTTCACCATGACGATCGCTAGAGCTCCACGAGCTGACAGCACAAGGTACAAGGTAGCTGTTAATTTGTTTGTGACCAGTTTAATTTGACCATGCCAAACACTTGACTGAAATGTAGTTTTGTTTAGCCCCAAACTGCAGCTTTAAAATTATCGCATTATCGTATCCATGCCAAGACTATGTTTTAGTACAGTATTTCTATACGATTGTGTCCCAAACTGGACAATAAAATACTCAAACTAGTGATGCTTTGCATGCGGTTAGTGTATTAGACTATGGCATCAATGTGTTGTTCCCAAGAAGCACCCAGGGGTGCTTCTTGAGGTCACCCTGTTCCCAAGAGGCACCATCTGAGACTTCAGATAAATTGAAAAATTTAGCTGTCACAGTGCAATATTTGTTTTCTTTGACAGTACACATGCTTTGAACAATAAAAGATCATACAAAATGCACATTTTGTATATTCATAATGGCATTAATTATGATGTTACACGCTAAAAACGAAAAGGGGGTGCGTCTTGTGGGACTCTCCCCTAAGTATACGCTGTATACCCGCGTGTATACCCTCGACTACAGCCGTGCCTATGCATTTAGGCCTATCTGTTTAATTGTCGCTTCTTTTAGAACCAAAGAAATTATTCTTATGCCTCCTAATGTCTGTTCATCATTCCATTCAACAGAATTCCTTACTTAGGCCTGCATCATCAGTCACTGCATGCTGACATCCAGGGATTGTTTTAACGTGCAATGGTGCACCAAATGTGCAGCGATAAATTGAAAAGTGCATTGATGAAAGGCTGTTTGTGCAGGAAATGTATTGCAATTCATAGTTATTTATGATTTTTATTATTGACACCCACTATAGACTCGCGATTTTGTGCAGTGATAAATTTTTCTTAAAACATCTCCTGCTGACATCGTAATAGTAATCTCCAATAACTTCTAAAGCGCCACTCGAATGCCAGGGGTAGGGCACCAGCCTATTCACGAGCGCTGCGTCAAATCCCCGAGGGTTTTCCAAAATAATAGTCATCATCATCACTCTCTGCTGACAAACTTTCACGAGCATCTTAGCCCGTTTCTTCTCGAGTGCATAGTATGTATACCCATGTTTATGTAAAGCATATTACGCAGTATGACGTCATACGAATATCTCTTGTGAGCAGCACAGGCGTGCACGGGTATCAAAGGTCAAAGTTCAGTAAAAGAGGTTTTAGGCGGTTATCTCAATCACGTCACGTTACAAGGGGCGAACATGACAATCACTCAGAAGTCATGACCCACATGAAGAATTTAATTGTTTTAGAACCAGCTGCTAGGCCTACTGCAAGTTTACCTGGAATGCTTATAATGACCGATCCTTTCAAACCTGTTCTTAAAAGTTGTGAAAATGTCCACTGCTTTCAATAAGACCAGACAATGTCAGTCTTTAAGTACACGTTAATCATCATTAATTACTTTTGTGCGTCCTAATTAATCTCGCTGTTCACCACCGGCCGCTATCAATCCTAGCTATCATCACCTAATTCTCTTGAATGTAGGCCTATAGGCCCGTGCTTTCTTTAAGTTAGGCAGTGCACACACACACACACACACACACACACACACACACACACACACACACACACACACACACACACACACACACAAACACAAACACCAAACACACACACACACACACACACACACACACACACCTACCTACACACACACACACACACACACACACACACACACACACACACACACATATATATGTATGTATGTATGCATGTATGTATGTATATATGTACTTCAGTCGGTGAAACCGTAGACTTAGTCTCGAGTCAAAATGCACTATCCGTGTCAGGTGAGAAGGTCGTGTCCTATTGCTATCTATGCACAGGTCGTTCACTTATAGCTCTAGAGACCGTATACTCGCTTCAACACTCGATATCCCACAAATCCTACCCTGATTCCACCTCTACCTTACCTCTAGGTCTCTCGCCGTGGCGGCGCCGGCGCTAGGCCTATATAGTAGGCCTATCTATAGAGTCAGAACTGTAGTCAAGGGTATACGCGGGTATACAGCGTGTAGGCCTACTCAACTCTAGAAACGCGTATACTCACCTCACAGAATATTTATATTCACCCCTAATTTGTTTCGGAAAACTAACCGGTAGGCCCTATAGCGTGTACTCAGGGTGAGAATTGTCGGGGGGTTCAACCCCCTAGTCTTTCTTAGGACCCCATAGTTAAGTCTTCATTTCACACCCCAACTCCATATAAATCAAGGTCTAACCCCCAGTCTTTTTTCTACAATTCTCATACTGCGTGTACTCACCTCTAATTTTACCACTACAGCCCTGTATACAGTGCCAGGGCGAACCAGGGCAAAAGCCCTGGTAAAAAGCCTTTGCCCTGGTCATTGCTCTGCCAGAATTTTTGCCCTGCCCAGAATTTGTTCGGGGCATCAATAGCCATTTGCACTGGTTACTTGTATGACTGCTCTGGCTATGCTCTGGTTACAAAAAAATGTCTGCATGGCGCCGCCACGTAGGCCTGCTGTTCTCTCGCCGCTTCAATTCTAAACACCATCCGTCTGAAGAGTGAAGACTGACTGCCTGCCTGACCATGTGCAACCGATTTTGACTTTATACATTCCTATCGATTTTGTTTTGACTTCGCTGGTTCCCGCGACTTCGCTTTTTTGGCAATGTAGAAATCTCGAGATTAAAATATTTGCCCCAGTTGTGAGAATGACGTCACTGAAGTTATTTCTCTGAAGCAATATTCGATTGGCGCTGAAGAAGTATGAAGCTAACGACTACTAGTACTTCAAAACGACTACTACAAATTCAAAACTGGAAACTTTATGTCATTCTTTGTTACGTGTAATTGTAAATTGGAGGTATTGAAGGTATCGTTCAGATCGTCCAGTAGATGGCGACGTGTCAGGCAGTGTGTCCGAATACTGAATAGGATATATGTTCTGGGGTTCGTGAGTGATTCATCGTCATGTAGGGCGTGGTAAATTCCGTCGCCTACGATGAACGGTCGATGACGTGACAGGTGGTTGTCGATGTGTCCTACTATTGGGGAAGTGAATCTGTACTGTTTAAGTTGTTCTGGAATCGTATCGCTTTCCTAGGATTTACTGATTAACGTAGACATAATATCGGGCAACGACCGCAGTAGACACGTACGTGTGTATGTGTCACCTGACCTACACTCTGGATCGCGGCCAAAAATCTCGTAAAACTTTCGTTTTGCGCTTAATAACCGAGTTTTACTTTACGTTACAGCGAGGATCAGTCATTATCCGCGTGACTAATTGAGGTAATGGAAAAGACGATGTACGACTGTAGAGACGAATTGAAACGGAAGAAGAGCAGCTTTACTTTGGACTTGACCGATAGCGGAAAGAAGCTCCTTCGACCTCAGCTGCTCGACCCGAGGGAGGGGCTCCTCTCCTCTCCCGATGTCGGTCTTCTCAGATTGGCCACTCCGGAGTTGGAACGGTTCCTTATTCAGCAGCAGAACACACCAACAGTCTTAACGCCGTCACAGCTCGTCATGACGAAAGCAGCCACTGAAGAACAGGAAGCCTATGCCCGTGGGTTCGTTGACGCTCTCTTAAATATGCATCGGCAACGTAGTCCTCTTCTGCATTCAGCCGGTGGTCTAGTTCGAGTTGATGGGGATCAGTTAGGATCGCCGTCATTTGTTACGCTTACGCCGGTTCAGTTCCACCCTGATTCACTCCGAAATCGACCTGAGCTTCCTCTGGGACCAGGAGAATTGTCAGTAGGTCTAACGGCACTTCCGGTCATGGTTCCACCAGCAGGTCTGAACTTTCCACCATCCAATTCACTACAAGTCCTTCAGAAAAAACAAAACACGATGAATGACAATCACCTCAATGTGCCACCCTCGGGGCACCACCCCTGTGCCTCGCCGTCCATACTTCACAGAGGAAAGGAGTCGTCGCAGACTGTTCCAGTCCTTGACCTGACTCGCTCTGTGTCACCAATCGACATGTCAAGCCAGGAGCGCATCAAGCTTGAACGACGACGGGAGAAAAATCGTAATGCCGCCCAAAAGTGCAGGACGCGAAAAATTGAACGCATTCAGAGGCTGGAAGAACGAGTGCAGGAGCTGAAAAACCAGAATTCTCGTCTGGCACAGACGGCCACTGAACAACGCGAACACGTGGCTAAGCTAAAGCAGCAGATCGTGGAGCACGTTAGTAGTGGTTGTCAAGTAATGATGTTACATGACACAATGTGATGATGGACGTGAGAGAAATTTTACGTAATACACAATCCACTGCAATGAAAGATGAAGATTTTCGGACGATACGTATGCTAATACAAATGCTGGCTGGAGCTGTTGTGTAGCTGTCTGCGAGATTCTGCCAAGACAAAAGAACGCTGTTTCGGCTCATCTGCCATTATCTCAGGGATCAATTTTAAATAATTTTAACAGTTTCGACTATCTTTTGTTGGTGGTTTGTTTGGAAACGTAATTGCAGGTAGTAATGGAGTGTAAAGGAGAGGGATGCTTTGTGCTGTATACCGTTGTTTGCAGGGGTGCCGGCAGGCTTGGTACAGTATAAGTAGACATTTCTGTTTATTTTCACACACCCCTCCCGTCTCCTCCCATCCCCACCCGTCCCCTGTGTGCCATTCGTAGTCATACACTGAAAATGACTCAGAGTGACTCATAAAAGTACAGTATAACACATGTGTATGATATCATATGATATTATTTATATATGCTGTATCACCTTGTCACCTTGTGCTGTCGATTCGTTGAATCCTAGCGACTGTCATGGTCAACCTTCTCCATGTGCTCCGATTTCTCGTTGCCTCTCTCAGCTCCGAGATGTTCATCTTCAATGCCTCCTGTATCTCGTCCATCCATCTCCTCCTTGGTCGTCCTCTCCTCCTTCTGCCCTCCCCACACGCCAACATCATCTCCTTTTCCAGCCCATCTGCACGCATCACGTGTCCAAAGTATGACATCTTCTGCCTGGACGCTCTCTGCCCCAACGTCAAACTCCCTCTCCAGTGTCCTATTTCTTCCAGGATATCCTCGTTAGTTCTCTTCTCAGTCCAAGAAACCCTCAACATTTTCCTCCAGATCCACATTTCACATGCCTCAATTTTCTTCTCCAATGCCTTGGTTTTTGTCCATGTTTCGCATCCGTAAAGCTGTATAGTAAACCAAAATTACACAGTGAAATTGTCAAAAATATCGATGCGATGCCTAATCCTTGTGTGGATTTGATTTGATGGGTGGACGCATGTGCGTCCGGTGCGTCACGCTGCCGGCGCCCCTGGCTGTTTGCAAAGGACACTGCAGCATATAAACGATGATCAAAGTTGTTGTAGAAAGTCCGAGCGAGTCATACACTTGATACCATATAGGTAGATGTTGTTTCAGTTTATTTTGTAATTGCATAACAAAATTTTCAGTGCATGACTGCTCATAATAATTTTATTATCTAGTGCCTTAACGAACTGTAGCTGTATGAACATGAAAATTATTAATACTGGTATTTAGTTTCGATCTTCCAGTATTTTAACACGTAAGAAGGTAACGTATAGTAGTATTAACAGGGGTTAAAGTGTAGTGGGAACGGAGTTCCGACTGCTCTCGAAATTCTTTGCTAGCGTTCCCACTATTCACGCATGCGTTCCAATGAAACTCTTCTTTGGCGTTCCCACTGCTCACCCAAACCACTTTAACCACTGAGTATTAAGTAGCAAAATGGGATGTTTGTTTCCTAAATGTGGAGCATCTTAGCTGGGAAACTTTTTCATAACTTTTGTGACTCTAAAACGTAGTTTGGTTTTGCAGAAAGTTTAATATTGGTTAGGCTAGGCTTGTTTGGTCTCTGGGACGTGGCAGATGTTGATTTATTAAGTAGGTTGATGTGGGCTTTGACACTTTGAAACAGCTTGTTAAAATTTGTCTTGCATAAAGTCGTAACAAATGTCTTCTGCTTTCAAATTGCACTGAAAGGCTGCGACTGAAGTATTTTACTTTCTCGTGAGATGTAAGCAGCACAATAAAAATGTTTGTAATAATAATAATAATAATAATAAGTGATGCCGTTTTCTTGTTTTCAAATGGTAGTGAAAGGCTACCATTGAAGTGTGTGGTTTTCTCATCGAATGTTGGCAGTGCAGTAAATAATACATTCTTGTATTATTGATATATTAATATAACAGACCTGTGAGTGAATTTGATTATGACTAATATGTGAAGGTAATTACAGTTAATATTAGAATGATTTTTTAACTCTTTAGCAAAATTGAGCAGCTATTTGTTATTCTTGTTTGTATGTACCAGTGTGTATGTATATACGACTGAATCGTGGAGTTATCACAGACTCGGCAGAAACACAGTGTAATGAATGATGTCATCACCAGCCGTGGTCTGTCTGACTTTGTCATGGTTGAGAGATGGCTTAAATCTGTCTCAGATATTGCATTAATTAAGAAGAATTACACCTACAGGATATCCTGTTGTTTATGTGCTTCATCATCATCCTGATCTGCTTCATTTTGCTGTCTTCAATTTGGCAGATGTGGACCTTATTGTGACCTTTATCACATTTGAGGTCCTAGTCATTTCCTTCTAAACAACATGAGTACCGCTCACCATTGCCATCACCTACCAACCTGGATATTGGCCGCCATTGTGACATACATCCTGGAGTTTACAGTTGCCCTCGAAAACTGGGTCACTACAATAGCAAGCTGATCATGACAAAAGAATATAATAATGGAGGATATGTGATGTAATCGTTCTTCCTGCATATACCAGTGGCATCTGTATTTGGTCATCATACAGTCCAGTCACAGTCACCCTGTAGCCTCCAAATCACAACTCTCCAGTCCTGTATTTTTGCCTGCTCATCTAGAATGACATATTCGAGGTTGGAAGCCACTGGACTAGGAAGTGTTTTGCCAGAGAATGCTTGACAGTAGTCTTTGCCAGTTACACACAGAGGCTGACCTTTCGTGCACAGCATTGTTTGACCTTTATGATTCTACATGATGGACATCCTGATTGTGTTAGGTTCTGTTCACATCAGAGGCAATCTTCACATCCCATGTTCTAATGCAGTTGTGGAATGATGTGCAGGACAGCCACGCGTGCTCAGAACTACAGTGAATGGGTTCGACTTCTGCTTGTAAAAGTCAAGGAGCTTTACCACTGTGAGAGTTTGATTGCTTATCTCTCAGAGAACAGGCAGCAGATCTCAAATCATATGTTAAGCTTTGGGTCACTTGTGCATATCGCAGAGTCCATGATATGATCATGCTTTGTCCTATTGGACCTTCCCCTGGGAACAGCCTTCCATGGTATGTACTGTTGATTTTGACCCCGTTGAACTTTAATTTTCAACCTATTGAAATGAGTTTGTTTCGATCAGTATGGTAGTCATGTGTACAGTGCTTCTGAGAGGTCATTAAAAGGCACTGTATTCAGGGTTTGGATGTATACACGTATGCATCCTTATATGCATTAAATGCATACATATATGCATTCATATTCAAAACCAATTTATCTGTGTAGAATGGTTATGTCAGCCACGCACAATGAAATTATTCAAATTTTGAGATTGTTATTTGTTCACTGATCTTGTAAAATTCTCTGCTTAGAACTTGAAATTGAGCTTGAAGGCTATAATCAAATGATGCTGTAGAAGTTGAAAAGTGGTCTTATTGAATAAGTAAATCCATAAAAATATCTGCTAGGATTAACAGACTTTAAAGATCTGCAAACGGACTCGAGAAGTTTTGGAATTCATCTGGATAGAATTACAGGAGAATATTTAACCTGGAACCAAACCTGACCTAATGCTTATCGTAATGTGTTACCCAAAGAGTTGTGTCTTGACTAACGTGTAATTTGATTGTTTCAACTTAAACTTTTGTGGAAGCTGGTATTACAATTTTCTTAATGCCGATGTTGACTAGGAAAAACGGTGAAATATTTTGGAACATCTTCGATTTGTGTGTGATGCACAAAACAGTACTACATATTTGAGTTTAAATGTTTTCAGTTTTCATGCGTTTCAGGTGAACTGTTGTGCGTTAGAGTATTTTGATAAGCACAGCTTCAACTGTTTTGTACCGAGGTGGTATATTTATACGTTAGTTAACATTTACGACTGGAATGTACTAAGTCACTGCCTGGAGTAGAAGTTCAACTTATTTAGTTAGAGTCAACAGTAAAAAGATCTTTGCTTGCATCTTTTAAAGTTTGTTAAGAGTTTTGTAAGTATATTGGAAAATTGTAGTGTACATTGCTTATGAATTTAACCTGAATGTAAAATACATTATATTTTATTTTATGAAGCATCCTGTTATTTTTTATATATTATGCATTTTATGAAGTGGCCTATTGTTTTATGATATTTTATCTAATAGAGCAGTTTAATGTGCTTGATGGCGATTTATACTGGTTTATAAGATAAACTACAAATAAAATATCATCATGAGTATCATTCTAATTAAGATGAGATGTATCTAAAATTGTATCCAAACAATCATGTATCTCATGCTAAGATGAGATGTATATAAGAAGCTTATCTTCATAAGTATCCGAAGTATCAGGTATCTCGTGTTCGAATGAGACGTATCTAAGAATCCTATCTTCATAAGTATCACGTATCTCATGTTGAGATGTATCTAAGAGCCTATCTTCCCAAGTAACCGAAGTATCATGTATCGTTGAGGCTAGCAAGGAGTTCGTTGTCTTCACTCACAGGTTAATGATAATGTTAGTTGTCTAGTACCTTAATAACACCTTTTAAGTTTGAATGGAAAGTTGCATTGCATCTTACGGCATGAGCTTCTTGGTCTTTCTTTACATTTATTCTGTACATGCTTTAAAACCATTTTCTTGAATCCTGGTTTTCCATTGTTAGGTCAGGATCACCTTTGATGAGTGTCTTACAAGAGGTACTATATAAATTTGTGATTAGAATTAAAATCTCACTAGAGTGCTGCCTACACAAGTCTAAATGGTGTTGAATTAGAAAAAAAATCACCAGTAAGTAAATTGTGTTAAGATAACTAGAAGGTCAAACTCACAGAGTCCATTAAGACTTGAAATCAATGGAAAATTTTCTGCTTGAAAACGTGTAATGTAATGTAATGGGCCTAATACACTGATGCTATGCTGCCACGCAAAAGGAAAGTCCTCCGAAGGCCATATCTCTTCTTTGTCTGTTTGGTCTATTCATTGTCACATTCAGTCGTAGATATTAGAAATTAGATATTAGTTTTGGTGTGTATATACATATAATTATATATAGTTTGGTATGTATGACTATTGACTGTATATGTGTATATATTGCACGTCTAGATTAAATGGGACTGTATATCCTGTGACCTTTTGTCTAGAATTGTTTTGTTATTAATGGTTTGAATATGTTTCTTATGGTCTACATAGAAACGAAATGGCATTGTTGAATTAAGTTTATGTTCAAATGAGATGTGAATAAGTAAATTCTTGAATATTCGTTAATAACTGCAAATGTTGTCTTTTCATCATAAAAATCTGGCACATCCCCATTTAGGTAGGCAGTATAATATGTGTATGCAGGAAAGCTATGGACCGGATCACAGTATAAAATTGTTAACATAAAATGTTTTGACAAGGAGTCTTGAATTGGCCAATTAAACAGGTGTTTGATTCACAACTGTGAACTTTCACCTTGTGAAGAACAAAATTTTGGAATATCCTGGCAGTATAGTGAGCCATGGACCTCTGGATTAGAGTTATAGTGTGTTAACACGAGACTGTCACACGTTACAGCTGCTTAAAGTTCATGAATCACATGTGAGAAACGCGTGTTTCAAAACCTTATAAGTCTGGCTTCTCTCTGCAAGGTGATCATGGGCATCACGTCTTTAGCAATGATTGGCTCTTATTTTAATATGAAAATTGTTGTCAGGGCTCCCAACCATTCTACACAGGTTTCACATATTGACTGCTGGTCTAAACTTGTGGTTTTGTACTCGAATCTATCTGCTATGCAGGTTCTGTATTTCTGTTATTCAAGCCCAGGTTCGAAATCTATACATCATAATGTACTTGTATTCCATACCCTAAGAAAGAGAATGAGCACACCCAGGGCTGTAGTGGTAAAATTAGAGGTGAGTACACACTACCGGTGAGAAGCGGCGTCACTAGGGTTGGTGTCACCCTAGAAAAAGTGATGACCTTTTTTAGGAATTCGTCTCATACAAATTTATGACCTTTTAGGAATTCTGAGAAAATTCTTGACCTTTTTTTAGGAATTCGTCTCTGAAAAAGTTGATGACTTTTTTTTAGTCATTCGCCTTCAAAACCTTTCATTACCTTTCATTTTTTGTGGAAATTTCATTAATCAATGGGTATACGGTCTCTAGAGAGTATACGCTGTATACCCGCGTATACCCTCTCTACAGCCATGAGTATACGCTGTCTAGAGGTGAGTATACGCTGTATACCCGCGTATGCCCTCGACTACAGCCCTGAGCACACCCCAGACATTCATCCACGAAGCAAGGAACGTTTTCTGTATTAGTCATAACCAACCAATCTGGTTTTGTACTCTATCCAGTGGGTTGTTAATGCGGGCTGCAGTTCACTTTAGAGCTACTAGCGATGGCACCATGTGTGATATTATAGTGATGCTAAATAAGTCCTTTGATTATCTTCATGTTATGTAGCATTTCCCAAATCTTGCTTTCCCTTGTGGTTAAAGTGATTCTTGCTATAGTTCTTTCATCCATCCTTCTTATCAGATTTTCACCCTCACTACATGCTTTCAGATCAACAACTTCATTCCAGAATTTCTCAACTTGGTACATGTATGTAGTTTGTTTAGCCTGTAGTATCCATTGACTAGGGTTGACCAAGCTGTTAAGCCCTGATGTGTTGCCTTTAACAAGTTTAGAACTCGTCAACCAGTAGTTATTAACTCAGTATTTTTTTAGTATCCAAAACCAACGCTCAAATGTACTCGTGTACTTTCAGGGGCAGACAATAACAGGACCAAAAAACCTGGGCAAGTCTTGTTGAAGTGCACAGATGTATTACATTTTGAAAGACATTTTGAGGGAGGGGAACTGATAGCATGGTAAGAGTCTATGGAGGTGGAATGGCTGGAGCCGAGTAAGTGCAGTTGTAGGAAGTGAGCAAAGTAGTGTAAACAGGTCAGGCAGATGAGAACGATGTTTGGGGTGGTTTGTTACAGCGTGCATGTTTCCTGATTGCAAATTCTGGAGTAAATTATAGCTGATCTAACAGGACGCTCTCTCCCTCGGGTCATTTCTAGTACCTTTTATAAGAACCTTAAGACTTTACTTTTGACCGGGCTTGGGTCGGGAGTGCCTCTGAGTAGTTGCCTTGAAGGGGCGCTATATAAATTCCGTTGATTGATTGATTGATTATAAATAATTTAGAACACTACTTACTAATTGTCTAAATCAGAGTTTCTTTGAGCAAACCTTGCCTCATCCCAAGTGACCCCGAGATTTCCTTGGACTTGCTTAACACTTCACTACATGTATTTCATTTGACTGAACTGTTTGGGCCTAGTCTAACAATTGAAACGGGGCAAGGTTGTCAACCTTCGTTTTTAAGAATGTGAGCAAATGTCATCCAACCACGTACACTTAAACGTCCCAAACTACAACTAGATTGATTCACCAGGGTTTCATTGGCCAAGGCAACTCGGAACTGCTATACTCGCCCTCCAACTTCAACCATGAGGAATGGAGCCTGGAAACCAGCATCATAATAAAACTGTTCTATCAAGTTGGCTATCTAAGTCAACAAATCAACAAACCAAGACACAACACAGAAATGAAACTTTTGAAAGTTTATTGCTTTTTTCTGCATGTAACTCTTTTGTATCTTTTTTCATTCATATTTTTTTGATATTTCATTTTCCATCACTTGGATTTACTAACAAAAAAACAGTACAAAATTTCAGAGCAATCTGAGACAATGACAAACAATAGAAATTTTGTAAAAGGAATCTGAATTGAAGTATGCAATGCCCTGAAAATAGTTTCAACTACTTCAACAGAAAAAATAAAATTTAATTTTTAAATACAAGAAATGAGGCTGCTAAGTAAGTCAAACAAGTTAATCTGTAAGTAAAAGAGCAGAATGAAGTTAAAACCTGTAAAAAATATAATCAAACAGCCAGAATCTTACTTCAGTCACTGTGGAGGTAAAAATCTCTGTTAGAAATTGTGAAATTACAAAGATATGGTATCTGAAGAAAGTTAAATTATGGACTAACCAAAAATCCAATAAAAAATAAACTCCTTTAAATTGACCTATATTACAGAAAGCAGAATTAGGCTTTACCAGATTTCTACAATAAAATGCCACATTATTAACAAAATAATCATTATAAATTTAATTAGGACTTAATTTCCATAAGTATTTACATAAATAACTGTTAAGTAAAATAACAGATTCTAGACTGAGAAAATGTAACAATTATGTCAATACTTAGTAATAACAGCAAATATAACTCTAGTTTTCCAAGTATAAACTATATGCAGTAGTGTATATGAAACAAACTATATCACAGCATTTTTTTTGTATTCGGTATTTGTGGTTGTTTTTTCTTGTTTGTTGAATATGCATATGTTCTTCATATTTTTGTCTTTGTTGATTTTTTTTAGTTTTTCATTTTTTTCAGTTTTTTTTGTAGTTTCTTCATTTACACACAGTCAGAACCATCATCATCATCATCATCATCATCATCATCATCATCATCATCATCATCATCATCATCACCATCATATCATAGCCAACATCATAACTGTCAGAAACAACATTGTCAGCATCAATTTTTCATTTTTTTTGTTTTTCTATTTTTTTGGTGTTCTAAGTGAACGTTTTAATATTTTTCTTATAATAATCTACGCTTACACAATTTCCAAATCACATATGCACAATAACAGTAAACATCATTGTGGCCATTAGCAGTCATAGCCTGAAATCAAACCACTGCTAGAAAAGGCCTTTTCAGTACACTCAACATTTAAAAACCTAAAAATTGAATTAACTATATCAAACTCTGTCATTCCCTGTTGAACAAACAGGATGGGCTAAAAAAACTCACACCAATGAATCAGAGCTCATTCAGATTAATACATCATTGCTCTGCAATCAGATATGGCTAGCACTTACTCACTGACCTAACAACTCACCCACCATAAACGAGAGACTCGAACAACCAAAAGGACACCAAAATAATACTACTACTAACAGTAATAGTAATAAAATAATTCAGATTTGTATTTTGTCACACTGTGGCAACAAAACAGGCCAATTTGTGTAATTTCCTAAATGAAAGCCAACAAACCTACATCATAAATGGAGATCAAATGAACGACCGGATCACTTCAAATGGAGAAAATATTATGTAACCTTCCTTACATCAAATTCAACATTGTCTAAACTCCTCACGGGGCACGATATTACACTATTTATCACAGAATTTTATGCAAAAGCTGAAATAATACTCAATGCTTTATAATCTGAGAAACATTAATGCACAGTAACCATGGTTCACACTTGCAAAACTGCACCATCACAATCACCCACCATCCATCCAAGTCAGTAGCATCAACTTTCAAGCATCACATGTATTCATTGGCATCTACGGCACTGGTAGAATGGCTCCCAGCATGTCTAAAAAACAGTCAGAAAAATACAGTTAAGTTCTACTGAAGAGTCTAACCACAATGAAGCCTTGCCAGATTTTAAGGAAGCACCCCGGTATCAAAACAACGTATAACGAAATTACAATCACAATAAACCTAATCTCGGTATTCAGGTATAAAAAACTCAAACTGGCTTCTGTCAAAATTTCAATAACAATGTTTAGGTTACAGGTCAATTTTCTGGAGTTCAAAAGGTTAAGGCCACTTTTATAAATTCATCCCTCACTCCCTTATACAATCTTCAGCACTCTCTAGAATCAGGGCAAATATATGCAATTTGGAGTAAAAACTTTAACAGACCAGAACCTTTTTATGGAAATAAAAAAGAAACAAATGTATAGTTTCCTAAGTCAAAAGATCGCAAGAAGTCAGCTGGGAGTCCACTACATCTTCAGTGCCTTTGCCATCACCAACATCATCACCCTCAATCAGCCCATTGAATCTGTAGCAACGCATATGAAAAAATACAATTTCACACAAATGCATCACACATTCCAATTACCAATATTTTTAGTCATCGATTTGCTCTATACATACTTACATACATACATAAGGCATTTAATTAGCGGTTTCAATCAAGTTCTTTTGAGTAAAGAAGAAATTGGTTTTCAAGTTAGAAAGACTGGTTTTCAAGTTAGAAAGACTAGAATTTTTGAAATTTTAAAGAAATTATGAACAACCAAGGTTTGGTGGGTAACCAAATCCCATTCGGCAATTTTGGACTCAATTTTAAAAATCAACAATTTTGTCAATCAACAATTTTGTCATCATTTTAATGTAACAACATGATCTGCAATCTAATTTCCATTAACAGTTAATAAATTTCAGTCAATGAACTGTCATTATCAACAATAAGAGTCACCAGCCAACTACTGTTCAGTCACTTTTGAAGTTCGTTTCATATTTTACGAAATTATGCAGTTCTTAAATGTTTTTAGAAGCATTATTATGTTCCGACGAATGTTTAAAGTTTCTTATTTCAGTCACAATGTCAAAATTTTCTTAGAAAATGTTTTGAATATAAAATTTAATTATACAAAATTTACAAACGTCTTCATAACAACTGTTCTCATAATGCAGAACTGGCTAGACAGACACCCACAGAAGCGAAGCTGACTGCTCATCCTTTGTTACTCCAGGACAACCATGGTTAGCAGGTTTCCCAGGGCCAACAAAGCCTGCTCCTGTGGTGAAATCCACTAAAATTTATGAACACTTTTCACGTCCTCGCGTAAGCCAAACTCCTTATAACCATTACAGCATCAATTCAGTTTTTCGTTCCCTAACATCACTGCAATCCCTTACTCAAGTCACACGATCATAACAGGTTAGACTAAACCGTAAAGACTTGAAGCATTACATGCTTTTAAAAACGGACTGTTAACTGTACAAACAGTTTTGCTGAATAGACTGTCAACGAATATTAAAACGTTCAACACAAGTACCTGAACTAGAAATTACCACTCTTCACCAACTTTACCAAATTGTCGAGCTTCTGTTTGCAGACATCTCGTTCAGCCTTGACCTCCTTCAGCTGCGACTTGAGCGACTCCTTTTCCCGCCGAAGTTGGTCCACCTCTTCCTGCAGTTCATCGCGCTCGTTGACTCGCTTGTGACGACAATTCTGGGCGTAGCCGCGGTTCTTGAGGGTGCGGCGACGCTGTTTCAGACGCTTTGCCTCCTCCTTTGGAACGAGACGCAGGATTCGGTTCAGCTCTTTCACAGACATCGACTCCAGTTCTTCGTCGTTCAGTCGAATCGTACTTGACACGTCTGATGCACTCCACGGCTGATCTTCTGTTTCTGTGATGCTGATCACCTCGCTGGCTGTATTGCTCGCTTCTTTGTCGATATTCACCTCCTCTGGATTAAAAAAATAACCCTGGTTTGCCGAGGGTACACTGAAGCTGAAGTTGTTAACATCAAACAAGAAGTCGGACAGCTGTGAAGATGACACTGCAGCATCGCTTAGAAAATGTTCGCCCATCTCGTCCGCAGCTGATTTATCAAAATTGTCCAGCTCAACGGAACTGAACTGGCATGCTGGAGAAAGCGACGGGCAGTCGACAGAATCCGGCAGTTCTTGAGAGCTCAGGTCCGGCAGAAGATAACTCATCGAGCCAAGTTGTTCGTCTAACCTCAGAGAAAGCTGCGATGTCTGACTTCCAATAACATTGTCTAACAGTTCCGTGAAACCAAATTCTCTTAGATCTTGACGACTCTCTGCGTCGTTCAACAAGAAATCAGAATACGGTGTCTCCATCTTGCCTGCAACTTCCGGTTTTTTACGCTTTACGCACAGTCAGCGAAAAATTTGTCGATGAAAAGTTTTTAGAAAACCTACAGTTTCTGCCTCGACAAAACTGTCTGTTGTTTATCGACTGCTAGGTGTAAGTTCGGCACACGTGGATTGCCAAAAAATTATTAAGCGAATGAAGAAGCTGACTTAATTTTCCCAGTTTAACGTGATTGACCCTCCTCTACCACCAACCACGGGTACCACCAGCAGGCAAGAACGCCCGCCTCTGTGAGCTCTGCGCTTTTATGCATTATGTGATGTCATGCGCTTGGGTTTAAAAATAGCATTCAGCCTAATTTTTACCCAATAGACAGATAGAAAAACTAGGTCTTCAGCCTATGGTTTTATATTGGAAAACCCATTGGACCAGTGATTGAAATAGAGTTGACTTGTCTGGACAAGTTTCTGCTGATGGTGCAATTTGCTTTGTTCACAAAGAACTGTGAAAGGCCGTATATGACAGGTTGACAGCAGAGACTGCGTGCTAATAAGTAAGAAAATAAGCAATTGAGCACACAAAACCATCACAGATAACAATTTCTTGGCATGGGGCAGGCAGACAGGCAGACGGCAAAGTAGATGGCGTTTAAATATACAATTATAATTGAAATGGCGAGGGACGAAGGGGAAGAGGCACGCAGGCAGTCAGGAATCAGGATAGGAATCAGGAATAGGAATCAGGATAGGATTTCTGAAAGAACAGTGTTTTCAGTGAAAGACGTGTGCGATTGCTATGGAGCGATTTGCAAATTCTAGTGATGAGGTGAGGAAGGGCGGAGAAGTATTAGCAAAGATCTTAGAGTCTAAGATCTTTGGTATTAGGGCGGAAAAGAAGCGGTTGAGCGAAGTGGTTGGACCGATAGGAGGGTTGGGAGGGGTGAAATGTGCTGTATACAGGGCTGTAGTCGAGGGTATACGCGGGTATACAGCGTATACTCACCTCTAGAGACCGTATACTCACCTCACAACATATTTATATTTATTTATATTAAAATACTATAGCGTGCTCTCACAAATTACTGTAGCGTATACTCACCTCTAATTTGTTTCGGAAATCTAACCGGTAGCGTGTACTCACCTCAAATTTTACCACTACAGCCCTGGCTGTATATAAATGATAGGCATCATCATCATCATCATCATCATCATCATCATCATCATCAAATATGTAAATATGTAAATAAAAAGCAATGAAAAATGAATTCAATTTCGAATCCTTTGTAAAATATACTGTCACTCTAGCATAGGCCTACGCTATGTGGCGTTTTCTGCAGGGCTCCTTCGGAGACGAATCAGACGAGGTCGATGAATCAGGCGATGTTTGTTGTCAAAATGGCGGCTTCGGGGTGTCATTTGACTGAAGTGTTTGTAAGATTACGAAGTGTTTTGTTGCTTTTTATATTACCCACATGTAACTTCGTTCCATGGTTTCTTGTTGATGGATCTGTGGGAACTGCTGCTGTAGGAATGCAGTCTTATGAAACTGACTTTCAAACTTTCAGAGTGAACTCTAGCTCTCCCTTCAGTGTTTTCAAAGTAGCGGTACCACCCGAACCTATGGACCCGATTTGTCAGGCATTGATCAACAATTTTACCGAGTCTTCCGTCCTCTACACAAGGTGTATACTCCAGAATGCGAAGACGTACAAGGGCTGTCAGCGGTGCGTTGACGAATATCTCGAGGTCGATAAAAGCTATCAGCTACTGAGGCAAGAGGTGTGCAGTTCATTACTCTTAATCTGTGAAGCTCATCGATGAAACTAGATTTTTGTAGTACCTTTGCTGCAAGTGGATCAACTTTTAATGAATCTTATTAAATCTTATTTGCCATTTTACAGCTGTTTCAGTGTTTCATTGCTTATACATCACTACTGATAGATTAGGTCTTGTCAGCTAATGAAATTTTTAAGGAAAAGTTTTCCAGTTGTTGAATTGCATTGCCTTATTTGTGGTACAACTAAGAGGTCTTTCACCAACTGAGCTGTGCCTCCAAGTACTGTTGTTGCATTTAATAAGTGATCGATTAACTGACCTTTGACTGTGTAGATGATGGGAAGTTAACAAACACTGAATATATCAAAGCAGGAGTCCTGCACACAGAATTTTATAGTTTATAAAATGACCGTCTGTATTTCATACCAGTGTTTCATGTGTACTGGTCAACTAAATAACAGTCAAAATAAACTAAGCATGCATTGCAAAGCGCCTATTTTGAGGTAACTGTACCTATCTTGAAGTAACTGTGATTATCAAATCCTACTTTTGCTTCAATATTGAGCAGTAAGTTTTCTATTCTTGTGCTCACACGAAATTTTAATTGTTATTAGTTTCGACAGCAAAATAATTCCACACCGAGACGATGCACAGAGATTTATCCAGGCATGGCAGAAGTGAATGTCTTCTCCGATGTATACAACTTTGTGCAAGACAGTTGGAAAGCCGGTGGATGTCAAAGTATGTCATATTCATAATCGTCATCATTACTGTTGTCATTACAGTCACTTTTGTCATCATCAGCAAATATCTCATCATTGGTTATTTGAGTTTGGGATTTTTTCGTTCAGCAATATAATTTCCTGCAGCTACTTACATGCTAAATGAATTGGGCTGGGAGCACCTCTGAATAGTTTCCTTTAAGGGGCGCTTAGTTGATTGACTGATTGATTGATTGATTTCTGTAATCGGTGTTGTTTTTGTTCAGGTGCTCAAAAGTGTATGGGTCCAGCATCTCCCATTTTCGTTATTTTTTGCTCATGAATTTAATTAAACATTAAGCTACATTAAACACAAAGCTACATTATTTTGTAGCACAAAGTTTATTTGTAGTAATACTATAGAATAGTTCTGTAAGATCAGTTGAATAAGCAGATCTGCACTGAGCTGTAATCTACTATGTGATTGGCGTTTAACAGCTATGAATCGAGAGCTTAGTGGACATATGACGTTGTTCAAATGTTGTACAGTTTGTAATTACAAAAGAAGTTGACTAATGTTAGCCTTAAGGCTTTGTTTTATTCTCATTAGATCAAGTGCCAAGTTTTAAAATCTGTGTGAAAGCCTTTGGATTTGTACAGTGTAGCAGAAGGACAAAGGACAAACAAACTGCAAACAAACAGTTCAGATTATAATTTTTGTTCTTTTGGGATAGGAAATTGGTTCAATGCTTCCTAAGGTTTACATAGTTTAACTTATTTGCTCTACTGTGCCCAAAGTGTTGGTGATCATTCTTTTTACATGCATTTTACATTGATTTATTATGTATTTGTGTTTGAAATAGAGTCTTTTAAGGTCTGTACGAAGCACTAGCGAGTGAAATTTATCATGTTTTCAGATTGTTTTTCATGGTTTGGTATTAACTCCACCAATGTTGGCACACTAACAGAAACTGCTCAGACATTTCTGAGTATGTCGGAGTTATTTCTTTCCTGTATCTTCAACGAGTCACTTGTATATACACTACAGGTGGGTGTTGCAATCCTAATTTTCTTGTTTTTGGCTTGGCTGTGTGTAGTACTTGGTGTGTAAACCTTCTGAAATAACTCTGCCCACTGTTAATTTTTTACTATATAATGAATTAAAGACATCTTCATTGTCTGCGAATGACTCCAATCCGTAAGACCGCTAAAGCAGGATTTGTACAGAAGTTCCTGTCTTATGAAATGGCTACAGGAAAGTGAGTTAGTTATCTAGACATTTAATGTCATGCCTTTCAATTTGCCTCATAAAAGCGATGTCTAGATGCAAGCCTAAATGATGTTAACTATCACTAAGAACAGGTAGTGTGTCAGCTAGCAAAACAAAGACCTGTACAGATAATGTTTGAAGAGGCCAGTGGTAGGATTATGCAAACACGTGGAGCCTAAGCAGAGGGTTTACATCCAAAGTTGACAGATGACATCATGTCAATGTTCCTGGACCAAGTTGCATCAGTATTGTAGAGTGAGTCACTGATGACAGGCAGCAGCGTCCATGATGAGTCATATATGATCAGTGAGGTTCCATTGGGCGGTAGCCCGACAGAACCTGGTTAGTCAAAGATGACACAGCATCCAGAAATCCCAGAAAAGGTAGGTTGAAGGGCCAGCAATAACTGAAGGTTGAGGTCACACCAAAAATCTACGTGGCTCCTCCAGTCCTCCTCCGCCATGAAGAAAATTACCTGGCTGCAGACATCTCACGTGAATCCATAGATATGAGGCTCAACTCTCCTCCTGAAGTTGTGTGCGGTGTCAAGATTCCTTCCAAAATGTCAAAATCTATGTCAGAAACAAATAATAATTTGAACACTCAAATTCGGTTACAGCAAACATCCAAACATGCAAAATTATTGCACAAGTTCCACCTTACGACAAATGAACTGGCAAAATGGCATGCAGAGTGAGATTACAATCAATGTGCCTGTTGACTTGCACAATGTCACCTTTAGAGTAATTCTCATGTCATGCACTAAGATGTGAGTGACTTGTTTTGGGACTAACGGCAGCGCGTGCAAATGTTTAAAGAATCTGCCTTGGTGACTGATTCACAATTTGAAAGTTTATGCCGCTTGGCTGCAATTTAAATTAATGAAATTTGAAAAGCATTTACAGCGTAATACTGGATATTAAAAGTTCTATTAATTGAGTCTTAATGACTAGATTTTGGATCTGTGCAAACATAGTGGTCAAATCCTGAAAACTTTTAGCAAGGTCAGTTGGTGCTGTTAGTGCTGATGTTTTATGGGTGTTGTGAAAGGATGCTACATGAGTTTCATTTGCTGTACCATATGTTTATGTCAGATAATTACTATATCTTATGGGTACTTTGCAGAAAAGAACTGAGGTACATGTTACGTTTCACTGCGGTTAAGAAAAAGTCAGAGAAGCTCTTTTTTGTTTAGACTTTTTTGTATTGTTTTGCAGTTGTAAACATTGTTTATGATTTTTTAATAGGAAGATGTGTCATCTAACTTGCTACTGAATCGTGTCCAAAATGATTCGAATATGACAGTCTGTACTAGGTGCAAGGGGGCCTACAAAAGCCTAAACGAATTCTATGTTTCCAACTTTGAGTTAATATTTGACAAAGATGCCCATATTTGTACGGACATATCTGATTTGGTAGGTCAACATTGCATGTAATCTGCTCTATTGTTCGGGGTTGGCTAATTGTGCAGTGAGGCGATGTATAAGATGTGGCTAAGAATGATAATAACATTATATGGCACTACAGTATTGTGACGTGTAGTTAGATGCAAAGTAAACTGAAAGCTGTTGAAATGCGAACATGCCCATATGCTTGCTGGTTTTCTGCTATGTAGAGTCATCTTGAAATCTATGTAGCACATTACTTTTAATGTAAATTCAAAGATTGGAATAAAACAGAGTGGCATTTATTAAAATCTAATTAGCAATTATAACGGGTTTCTTTTGCGCAATATATTTAGTTGATGTTGTGAGGGTTTTTCTATCTGACATTACTCTGCATGTTTTAATAGTTTATTGTAAGAAAACGAACAATTTATTTGCATAAATGGAATAATAAACCAAATGTCCATTATCTATGCACTATGTACACAACTCAACCTCTCCTGTCAGTCTGTCTAGAGGAATAATGGCTTCCATTCTCTGTATGTCAAGAGCAGGGAGCCAAACCTCCTACCTAGCTGAGAGATTAAGACCAACTGTACAAGCCTCATCGTTACTGATTAACTAAATAACACTGAAAAATTAAGTAGGCATGCATTACAATGCACCTATATACATGCCAGGGTCCTAACAGATTAGTATGAGCCTTACTGCCACTAAACAGTGATGGGCACTAAACTATTTTTTTTTAGTTAAACTAAAACTATTTTCCAACTAAAAAAAATAGTTTAAAGTTGGCAACTGATTTTGGAAATTAGTTAACCAAACTAAAAAAGTAGTTAAACTTTTTCCAACTTTTTTCCAACTTTTTACAACAAACATTTTCACAATAACAGAGGTTACGTGAACTGTAATGATGCAGAGCATCAATGACAATTTCACCTTCAAACTATGCAATGTGTACTGTTCTAGCACAAAATTACAGGCGTACCTTAAGTAGTGTATGAATTTGAAAACACAGGCTGTTAATGCTAAAACCATGCGGTGTTAATAAGTTTCACGTTGAGTTGTTGAAAGTGTTCAATGTTCACTGCGGCAAAATAGTTGCGAATTGCTGATTTTTAGTTAAACTTTTTTAGTTAGCAACTAAAAAATTTTAATTAAACTGTGGTTTTAGCTAAACTATTTTTTTTATAGTTAAACTTCATCCTTAACTAAAAAAATTTAGTTACACTAGAAGTTTTCAACTTTTTAGTTAACTATTGCCAATCACTGCCACTAAATACTACAGCTGTTTGTCACAGATGATATTAATTAACGTTTAAGTTTTCCTTAAAATAACGAGATTTACATGCTGACAAGAGTTATCACAAGACTAAAATACCTGCTTAATATTCAACATCAAATGTTATGATTGGACTGCAAAATACTGTGGTGACATCACTGTTTTGTATCAAATACGAAAAGAAGTAGGAAATGTATTACAGGTAAGTAAGTGAGTAGCACAGGGTATTCATTAAACAAAGGGAAATCTTTAAAATACTTGATAAAGGATTGTAAGCCGTTAGTCATTGCTGCTTTGTGTAGAATTAATTGTTGAGATAATGATTTAACACCATTGTTTGTCATGTTAGACCTTAACTTATCTCATTGAATTGGGACCTTATTATATGAGCATCAGTATGGTGCTGTGTTGGTTCTGCAGTGTATCAGCATTATTACTCTACCTTGCTTTATCTTTTCATTAGTTCTTTAGTGTCCTTAATGCTCTCAGAGTTTTATCATAATGTGATGTAGAAAATCAGTAATTTTATTTTGTTTTCTTATGTTATTTCAGATGAACTTTACTCGTTATATGTGGCAAGAATTATATAAGTGTCCTATTCAGCATGCCTCTGTTTGGCCGGTTACTGTGGCTTCCGTTGTTCTGTGTTTTCTACCTGTTGTATTCTACATTGCAACCAAAGTCTTTGGTCATGATGTGGAGAGGACAATGGTCCAGCGTGAGTCACTGCAAATTTCAAATTCACCCACACGCACACTCTTAGCTTTCGTTATTCATAACACGTGCATCAGTTGGTTGATCCCTTGCAAGGATATTTTTGCCAGTAGGAGACTTATTTCATTAGTGTCGATTAGCCAGTCAGTTCAAGGTCTAATATCTCGTTGTTCCATCAGATCAAATTTGGAACTGGTTTTCTGATCTGTGCTCTGATCAGGTTCTAAATGCATTGCAACAGCACAGTCTGAGTTAAACTTGAAGTAAGTCTGATTGTCCAATTTTGATAGGTTAAGGAATTTATCTTCGAATTAGTAAGGCCTAATTTCAGATGCTGGAGTGTATTGTTACATCATTACATGATGTTTCGTCCACATGAATCATTTGCCATTCTTTGTTAATGTTGCAGAGAAGCGGTTCAGAAGAAGGTCTGGAAGCAGTTCAACAGTTCGCAATTCAATGTCCGATATTGGAAATCATCTTTCTATGTGAGAGTATTGTTAAAGAACTGGGCCAGGTGAATCACGGGTCATGTTAATCAAGTTACCAAAGGCCTGCAGTTTGTGAATCACTGATTTTCTACCCTAGGTCTCTTGTAGTTTATCAGATATGCCTTTGGTGCTAATTAATTTTGTTAGATGTACAAATGGTCATTTTGCCTGAATATGTCTTTAGTTAAGTACTACTTGGGTGAGTCACGATAAGCCAAGACTAAGTGGTCTGTTGTGGAAATCCATGTCTGACCAGTTGTTTCCTATTAGATACATCGTACCTGAATTGTTAAAAACTTTTTGTTTAATATATATATTTCATGTAATATTTATCCCATAGTTTTAAACAAAGTAAATGTATATGTCTATATAAAAAATATATATATATACGGGTGTAGTCCGTTTGTACATATGCGTCTGAATATTTGTATAGCACTTTAGGGACTTCTTAAAGTGCTGAATAAACTAGACTTGCCTTATAGTGCTGCCTCTGTCAGCTATATCAAGCATACAGCAATGTTATAAAGAAATCATATTCTGAGACTGAATTATGTTTGTGATCCATTTTCCAAACTGTGTCATTTAAGAGTGTGCAGTATAGGGATGCATGGTTTAATACTTTAACGACAAGAGTGTACTAAAACCGACTGGGAAACCAACGCTGCGCATCATTAAAGTGTTAAAATAAGTATGACAGCTTGATCTGGTGTATCTTGTGTGTTGGTTATAGCATGCAAGTAGTATAACTCCATTGTGACTCAACCACTGTCATTTTCTGAATTTCTCATTTGTGTTAGAAAGTACTGCACTGCTACTGAAATTACATATTTAACATATTGCTGCAAAAAACTATATGCTACAGATAACCGTATGTGTACAATCAATCCTTAAACAACGAGGAGGCATTTAAAGCTACTAGGAAAACAATGCAGCTCGTCATTAATTGTTAATGATTGGCTCGTTGTGGGCATTTGTGCAATCACTCGATGGAAAATTAACGACTCATTTTACAATGTGATTGTTAAATTCTTAATGAAGACATTTTAACTTCATCAAATAAGATTTGTTGCTTCTGTTTTGTTTTCTGTTGCTGCCAGACACTGTGGTAGTTTTCTTGTATTTCTTTGACTATGTATTCCATTCCAGACATTTTTGCATGTCTAATGTAGTTTTCATGTGATTTAGTTCATGGAGTTTACAGAGTTCTTCCAAATGCAAAGACAATAATAATTACAATTAACCAGCTGGTGAAAGCTGCACCACATGCTATCGTAGTGGATGGTAATTAATTCAGCTTATTAGTATTTAGACATTTACTAGTGAAGATCTTTTATCAACCATACCAATATATTACCCACCTTGGAGCAGTGTAAAATTTGCATGAAGTTGAATTTCTGCTGTGACCTTGTTAGGTAGTATTAATATTGCAACAATGCTGCACATTTTGTTTACACAAATTGCTAATGCTGAGACAAGTCTTTCCACTTAACCATTGTCTGTGATTAGTTGGGAATATTTTCATTGTATTGTGCGTATTGTTTCAGAGTTTTATTAATTTCCTGTTGGCAGGATAATGATATAGTTTATCAATTGTACAGAGTTTACTCAACTTTGGTGATCCGTTCTTTTGTTTCCCAACCTCCTGTAGACTCAAAGGTGGAATATGAGCTGCGATGTTGGTCTTAGCTTCAAATACTAATACTGACATGTCCTTAATTATCAAAACGGAAATGGCAGCGGTTCAGTTTGTATGGGACTTGGTTTATCCCATATTTTATGCCAAGTGACCATAATTTTTCAGGTTATTTGTGTATATATTTAAAGTGCACTGTGTATGGGGAATGTTGTAATTTATCTGCCAGGGTAGCACAAGCGTGAAAACGGGTATTGCTGTGGCTTTGAGTTTGTGTTTTGGCAAATAAGCAGTGATAGAGTCATAGGATGATGCAGTGTTAGTGGTGTTTGTGACTACGGTTACATAAATTACTGGAGGTAGATTTGTAGGCCCAGTTCACTCCAGGGTCATTCCACGTCAAATCAACCAGGGGTGTACACCACACCCCTTTGGATTTTTCTGAAAATTTTTGTATATAAACTACATGCAAAGTTAGGAATAATAGTGAAAATTTTAGCAGAATATCTCAACATTTGACCTAGATATTAATTTTTAAAGTTAATAAGCAAAAAACGGATCGCGAGAAAATGGCATGATCCACCAACTTTGGACGTTCATATCTCTGCTAGGAAATAAGCTAGAGGGCTGAATATTTTTTTATGTAATCAGTTTCTTGTGCTCTTTCCAAATATGCAAGAATCTGGGTGGTGTTACCCTTTGTTTTTAATCCATAAATTTGTAAATATTGCACAGAGGCCAATTTTCGCTCAAGTTCCAGACATCATATCAGCAGGTAGGAATGATGTATAGTAATACTTATACTGGTTTTATACTGAGGTACATGGGTGCTCACCAGACATATAGTAAGTACCTGATTAGTTTCATTATGTCTGTACTTTCCAAGGACATTTTCCTTGCCACGATCGTCAAAGTGGGGTTTACGGCTTGCCCAAAAAGTGAAAGTATGTATCTCACGAAGTTCATGAAAATTTGCACATATATTGAGGACACCTAGACCTTTCATTGGTGAAAAATTCAGGATGGTGTTCTGCTCCTTTCCTTGTAAATAATTTTTTGAAGTTGACCAATTTTACAGTGTCGCGAGTTAATATTGAGAGCTTTTGTGACTTGATTCACAGCTGATTTGCTGGAATGTAAATGTCTTACAATCATCGATGTGCCTTCTAATATCAACTGAACATTTTAAGCCATGCACAGGCTACTGATCCACAGAAAATTTATTATTTATAATTACAAGAAGCTTGTTTTATAATTGATAGGTTGCATCAATGCTGTAGAATTTGTGCTATGTTGGGGCTGTGCTTTGTTAATTATTTGTGTGTTTCATCTAGCAGAAAGTGTGGCAGAAGTGTGTTTTTTAACTCTGTAATTTGGTAAAATTAGTATTACTTTAATAGTAAGGGTTTTCATTTTGTTTTACTGAGCTCAAAAGGTAAGACTTCATGTCTATTGAAATTAAACAGCAGGGACACTGACACTAAGATGTGATTTATCATTTGCTTAATTTCATGATACTTAATTTCTTCATGGTTATTTTCTTTTAAGTTAAGCAACTCATGGGGATCAAAGATTCCTGTTCAAGAGCTCATTCTTCTCAGAATTTAACATATTTTATGTGTGTCCAATGTCTGGTAACAGGCCACAATTTTAATTAAAAAATTGGGTTACTGTTAGTCTGGCAATTTCAACCCTAAAGTAGATTTTAACATCTTAATACCACTTGCCATAGAAATATTTAAAACAATTTTGCTTGCAAGCTAACTTCCAGCATGTACATATGGTGAATTATGAGTGTCACCAATCAGTGTACACAAAAAGCACAGGCTTCTGCAGTCTATCAGAATTTTCTGATGAAGATATTGATAGCTGGTAATGACCAATAAGACAAAATTCGACATTGACATTCCTTCAGCAACCATTTGTTGCTATCACAGTCAAGTTTTGCTTCACCGATATGAATTTCTGCACAGGTGCAAACACTTGCGAAAAGTTAAAAGTCACTTAGAGTGGTGCACTGTTCAAAATGCAAAAGATCTTCAAAAGAAAGGTTGGTCAGGCAAAAGCAGCAATATGAAAGAAAGTTTCAACAGTTGTGCATGTTGAATTTAAGAGGATGGCAGTCTTATCTACATTAACTGCACAGCTAAAATTGAAACGTCAGTTGGTAACCAGACAGCAAAAATCAAATTACTAATGCTAGCACCAGCAAGCTGGTCACAGGAGAAAGTATCAGAAGAATTTGGTGTCAGTTACTACCTGGTGAAGGAAGCAACTGTGCATGTTTGCTGCATATTGTTGTATATTGACCATTATTAAAGCACAAAGTATGTGTAAACTTGTAATAGTTTTATTTGCCTTTGCATGTATCAATAGCATGATTACACTGCAAACTGAGTAAACTTGATTGCCAGCATAGTAATGATAAAATCAGTTATGCTAGTAATCAAGTGCTGCAAGTAGCTATAAAAAGTTACCATAATGCACTACACGGCCTATTAACAGCAACTCGCGACACTGTAAAATTGGTCAACTTCAAAAAATTATTTACAAGGAAAGGAGCAGAACACCATCCTGAATTTTTCACCAATGAAAGGTCTAGGTGTCCTCAATATATGTGCAAATTTTCATGAACTTCGTGAGATACATACTTTCACTTTTTGGGCAAGCCGTAAACCCCACTTTGATGATCGTGGCAATGAAAATGTCCTTGGAAAGTACAGTCATAATGAAACTAATCAGGTACTTACTATATGTCTGATGAGCACCCATGTACCTCAGTATAAAACCAGTATAAGTATTACTATACATCATTCCTACCTGCTGATATGATGTCTGGAACTTGAGCGAAAATTGGCCTCTGTGCAATATTTACAAATTTATGGATTAAAAACCAAGGGTAACACCACCCAGATTCTTGCATATTTGGAAAGAGCACAAGAAACTGATTACATAAAAAAATATTCAGCCCTCTAGCTTATTTCTTAGCAGAGATATGAACGTCCAAAGTTGGTGGATCATGCCATTTTCTCGCGATCCGTTTTTTTGCTTATTAACTTTAAAAATTAATATCTAGGTCAAATGTTGAGATATTCTGCTAAAATTTTCACTATTATTCCTAACTATGCATGTAGTTTATGTACAAAAATTTTCAGAAAAATCCAAACTGGTGTGGTGGCAAATTGTTATTTTACTGGTTGATTTGACGTGGAATGACCCTCCAGTGTGACCTGTCCCAATGCTCAACAAAAAATAATTGTATTGCAGAATGGTTTTTCTGTCAAAATTTAACATGTTAAATATTTTAAGTGTATATATTGGAAGATATTGGATAGTCCTTGAACCCATTCGTTTTCAGTACAAACACTTTCTTGTATTTTTATTTTTAATAAATGTTCATTTCATTCCTAATTTTGTGTGTGTAGAAACTCCCTCTGTTGACCGATATACTCCTGAATGCATTTACTTGTGTTAAGGGTTTCTTGCCTTTGTTTCATTGTTCGATGGATTTTTAAAATCTTTGCTCAGATTTCTCCATTTTCATGTTTTAAAGTAGGTACATGATGTCATGTATGCACAATGCACATTTCTAGTTGTAGGTGTACAGTATTCATTGTTTGTCAACACTTTAACGACGAGCGTGTACTAAAAGTGACTGGGAAACCAATGCTGCACCAGAGCGTCTGATTTAAGGCGAGCGATCGATCGCTCTTCTTGGTCGCTCACCTGGCAAAGGTACCGGCGAGCGATTTACCGCTCGCCTAGCCGAAGGCTTCTCACTGTTGGTCGTCGCTCGCTGAGTTTGAGTTAGACTCAAAGACGATAGATGAACCTGGAGCCAGACCATTATTTTATTTACGTAATTGAGATTGCTTTAATTTACTTATTGCGGCAGCGGTGAATGCGTGTCGTGACCTGTCCTAATTACTGCTGACTGATCACTCCAATTTCATGCAATATGATTGGCTATAACAACACGGCCGACACCTCACACCGCGTGACATCATCCTAGCATCACCAATTTCGGAAATTATTTTAAACAACAATGGCGGCGAAGATGAGCAAGTCGAATAATAATGTACAGTTGAGCACGTATCTGCCATGGAAATTAGGCGACTCGTTCGATGTCGGTGTAGTCGAAATAGAAAATCATTGGACTGTGAACAAAATTTACTGCAATTCCTGCAAAAAGCACGCCGATAAATTCGAATGGATTGCCGGCTGAGAGGTCAAGCTAAAAATGAGTGTTCACCATATGCCGAAGGCTCAACCAACGTTGTGAAATCAGCCGTCACATGCCATTTTATGTCATTGGTAGGTTTCTTGTGAATATTCATTCATTCATTCTGAGAATTTATATAGCGCCTCTTCAACAGACCTACTCAGATAACGGAACTGAAGTTAGACAGGCCTAATAGATGAGTACTATATGCACATTATGCAGCGATACGAAAAATTACGAATACGATACACAAAATACGCTGTACACAAGAGCTCCCGAGCTCGACCGCGTATCGCTCGCCTACTCGATCCAGCGTGATCGATTTTCAACCCGCCTACTATTTTCAAATCAGACGCACTGTGCTGCACATCGTTAAAGTGTTGAAGGCTTTCTCTAAACTAAACTAATGCTTGGCTTCAATGTTGAAAACATTATGATGGGCCTGTTAATTATTATTTCTTTTACTCTTGCTATGTTTACATGGTATTTGTTTTGAGAATGTCCCTCTTGAACACCTTTTATGTTTTTGTATTAAATAAAATTGAGTCAGACATCTTTGCACTCTGGGCTAATGTACTGGTATCTTTGGGTATGCTATAGAACAGCTTCCTTTTTCCTTTCCGCCTATTTTCAGTATTCTTCTGGAAGCGACAAATTAAACTATCTAGGAGAGTGGAATAGAAATTAGTGTTCAAATGAAGCAGAAAGGGGACAACACAGACATCAAACTACATATGATATCAAAGTCACCGGATTCTGCAAGTGTTGTTGGAAAACCCAGATCTAAGTTCTAAAATTTAAATTTTGAAATGTTTCAGATGAAGTCATAGAAATCGTAGGTGAATGTGGAGACTGTTTTACATTGGCTGGCCAAAATTGGATTATGAGGCAGAATACATGGTAAATACAGTATTTGGTTTGTGACTATGTTTCTATCTTGAAATTGTGAAGCTAAAGTTTGCTGTTAGATTTAGCACAGAAAGAAATAAGTTAACAAGAAATAAGTTAACAACAGTCTTGTTGTCAAGACCTTAAACCTGAAGACTAAGACTTTGACCCTCAAGACCAAGACTTTGAACCTCAAAACCAAGACTCTGAACCTCAAGACCAAGACTTTGAACGTCAAGACCGAGACCAAGACCTAAAAAATCACAATCATCCCGACTTCTATTCCTTACCTTAAAAATGGTCAAGTTGGACTACAGTGCACTATTTTAATGAAAACATGAGTCTTCCATTTTATTCAAGAAAACGACTATAAATGCCGACTACAGAGATTTCCGAATTCGTATTTACACAAGTCCTTAATGAAAAATGTTATTCCAAATGCCTGTTGCATTTTATAAAAACCATTAGCTCAGAATTTTCTGACCAAGACATGACCTGTGGGGCTTCCAAAAAATTCTGCCATGTGAAAATATACAGTCTACAGGTGCTGAAATCGCTGGCACACACAGCAGCTTTTCCAGCACCAGATTTAAATGCACAAATCGTGAGTCTGTTTTGAAATCATTCCATGGTGAATAAGCGGAAGTCAAATAATTCTCCAAAACAACAGTAAAGCCTCACTCACACCGTGTAAATACTAAAGCAATTGAAGGGCTTGCAGCAATAACCAGGTATGTCGGATTTTTTGAGTTTTGGGAAAATGTCTTCAAAGATTTGACACTTCAAACTGTTGTATCTAAGCCATTTTACGAGATATTGACAAGCTGTTTGAAGCACCATGTGAGTTATTACTGTCTTTCACGAAATTGTTAAATAATGCAATGCAAAAGATAACATTAATGTTTTTTTCACGACATTTTGCTTCATACCTGGTTATTGACACTCAATAACCCAGTATGAAGCAAAAATCGTCTGCGGTTAGTCGACATACCTTATTCTTGCACCAAATGGTGACTAGCACACAGTACAAATTAATCATGCAATAAGAAGGTAAGTCATCATAGCTACATTACAGTAAGGGAAAAAATAACGCAAAGTCAGTGAATTGTAGAGTAAGTAAAAGACAATAACCGGGTATGTCAAATAACCTGATTATTGCACCGGTTTTAATACAAAGATTACAAGAAAAAACGGCAATTTTTGTTATCATACCGGGTTATTGCATTGGAGTAACGCTGCCGGTTGCTAAATACCATATGTCGACAAACTGTTTTATCCAAAAGCCAATTCAAAAATAATCAGGTTTGCACCAAATTTGCAGGGTATATGGAATACAATATTCCAAGCACGCTGGCATACGTTTTCACATAAACCAGGTATGTCAACATACCTGGTTATTGAGGCAAGCCCTTCAATTGTATTAGTAATTACTGGATACATTTTTGAAATGCTTGCATTTTGTTAACTGACAAAACTGTTCATATTGACAAAAATCTTGGTGTCTTCCAAGACCAAGACCAAGAACCTCAAGACCAAGACTTTTGGTCTCAGACCAAGACCAACACTTTTAAAATGAACTCGAGTGCACTCGAGACCAAGACCTTGGTCTCGAAGACAACAAGACTGGTTAACAAGAGATTGCTATCTCATTGAAAATTACACATCTTGTAAAACTTATTTCATTAGCATTCCTAGTCTTCCTACAGTGGACAACAGAACATAAATTACAGCAATAAGTTAAGAAAAATATTTTAATATGAAGTTTGGAATTCTTCAAAAATGGTTGACTGTTTTATGAGCTAGCAAGATTAAGAAGGACAATTAAATGAAAAGCGACAGTTCGAAGAACACGACAGCGAGACAATTAATGTAACCTTGATTGAGCAATAGCTCTATCCACCTGCTTACATATGCTTGATGCACCCCTCCCCACATCCTGTAGAACAGTCTATTTTCTGTCCGTTCCTCTGAGCTCCTACAATGCGCTGAGCTCTCAATCTACTTCCTCCTGTGTATTCTTTCCATCGTGTACTGTTTGGGATCTTGGAGACATCCTTGAGTCAACACTCCATAAAATCTCAAATAGCTGCCATTTCTCAAGTGTGCCTGTTTCGCCTCAGAAGAATCTGACAGCTTCACTCTACTCTGGATTCAGCATCAATGAAACACTGTTACACTGCCTAACTCTGATGCAACTTGACTACTGCAACTGTATGCTCCATGGTCTTGAATGCACACTGCTTCCTCTAACCAGAGTACTGCATCAGGCTGCAAGACTGCCTTGGACTTCGTACCGAGACCATATCGCGCCTGGCTTCCTGTCTGTGAGCGTGTCCGCTTCAAGCTGGCACTCCTTATATGTACAGAGCACGTGCAGATCATACGCCATCCTACTTATCGTCCATCGTCACAGCTTGCAACTCCGTTGAAGATCTCTGATCAACATCTGCTGGAAAGTATGTTGTTCCTGGTACACATCTTGTCTTTGGCCGGTGTTCATTCACAGTTGCCGGTCCCTCCATCTGGAACTCTACCTCCTCATGTTCGCAGCTCTCTTGGCGAGACTGTCTTTCTCTGTGTCAGTCTGTGAACTGAAAATGTAGGCCTATCTCGTCTTCCGGCCTACTTATGGCTCTGAATGTTCCCTGGCTTCAGTGTGCACTTCTGAACTTTGTAATGAGGGCATTATCAAATTACAGTTGTATTGTATTGTATTGTTTATTTAATACATGCAGAAACAAGAAAGGATTAATGATATTAACGTGTTTTCTAAAAAAAAAGATAGTCCACCGCCGTTGTCCGGCCGCATCAAAGAAATATTAAGCTGCGTAACTGTAAAAAGTTTGTATAGTGTCCGCTAAAAGACTCGAATGCCGAACAAATGATAGCCTTATTTTGATAACGTTTTATGTAGGTCACCTATAGCGTACGTCTTACACGATCGCAATATAGACAAGTTATCGACCCCCCCCCCCCCCCAATTTCCTATGCGTATACATTCTCAGTAGACCCCCCCCCCCCCCATAAGCAAGCGTATGCATTTGGGTTAATCTCCTCCACACGTACATACTAAATGGATGGTCGCTCATAAGCCCTAATGAACTTGTTCTCCCCAGTGTGCCCAAAAATTATGGAATACGCTTAATTGATATTGGAGTGTGGCTGACAAATGGAATATGTATGGATCACTATGAAAATCCTGACAACGGCAAGAGGCGTTGTACACAATATAATGCTAATGACTACAATAGCTAGGTGATCAGACATTTTTCGGTTGACTTATAACATCAAAGTTCAGATTAGAGTCTTCAAAGTCGTGAAAAACGCAGATGGCAAATGTCAACAAAACCTGTTAGAAAGGGGTCGTCTTTAAAACCGTCCGCAAAAACGACTTGTTTTGTGGACTTGTTGACAAGTTGTTGTCGATGCTTGGCATTACTCTTCTCCCTGTTGCGGAAATCAGCTGTTCATTCTTCGGAGGTGACTAGACTGCTATAGCCGCCATGTACGGTACTCCTATTATATAGAAGTTCAAGTGTCGAACAAAAGGACTCTTTGTACGTGTGACCCGGCAGATAAAAGGACTACAACTCGACCACTGCCGTTTTTGGATGATGCCAGGCCGAAGCCGGGTTAAAGGGGGAGGGCGACGCTAATCATCTTTGTTATAACAATGCGTCATTAAGTTTTAAACAGAAAGTAGGGGCCTATCCTCTCAAAAAGAGATCACTTTTCGGGAACTGAGTCAGTTCCCTGACTTAGGCTACAGACATTGTCCATATAAGCTCATAGGCGTTATTTATGGGGTATGAGGGCAGGGCTGTAGTGGTAAAATTTGAGGTGAGTATACGCTAGCGGTGACCAGCGGCGTAAAAAAAATTTGAAGACTTTTTTAGGAAAAATTTCTGACTTTTCACCAATTCTCAGAAAATTTTCAGACTTTTTACGATTTTGTCTCTGAAAAAGTTGATGACTTTTTTTTTTTTTTTTTTTTTTTTTTTTTTTTTTTAGTCATTCGCCCTAAAAACCTCTAAAAACCTCTCATTTTTGAAAAATTTTCGTTCCCAGAGGTAAGTATACGCTGTATACCCGCGTATACGCTCCACTACAGCCCTGTATGAGGGCTACCCATACCCTCCACTTTTTGGACCACGGCTACCGTACCTCCGCTTTTCAAATCTCGCGTAAACAGTATCCGTCACTATTCAACTGCCAAGGTCTAGTTCCAATTGTGTTTCTCCAAGTATTGCTGTTTCTATGAGAATTTAGAATGTATAGGCCTACAGGCAGACAGACAACACAGAGAGACAAATAGACAACACACACAGACCAGATCGACAGACAGACAGAGTGATAAATGAGTGCAGTGGGTACCGAATGGGGGGGGGGGGGCAGAGGGGGCGAGTCGCCCCGGGCGGCACTTTTGCAGGGGCGGCAAAATAGGGTTGAAGAAAAACAAAAAAGAGTGAGTTTTGGATAAAAAATGAAAAAGTAGGAGAGAAAGAAAGAAAGAAAAAGATGGAAAGAAAGAAACCATCACTTTGTTCACGTCGGTTTGGCTTCTGTTGATCGTTAGAGGCGGCATCACTCTATAGGTCTACGTTAAACACTAAACAGAATTGCAGAAAAGGAAGCGGAATCGCATTTATCTAGTAAACTGTAAACAGAGTAACAGACTACATGACTACATACAGCATAGTCTGCTTTAAAGCATATTCTTGTTATGCCGCCCTTCATAATCATATATATAGGCATATATATATATATAATATATATATATATATATATATATATATATATATATATATATATATATATATATATATATATATATATATATATATATATATATATAGGCCTATACACACACGCCTATATTAGTATAGCTATCAAAATGAATTAAAGACTTAGAAAACAATTAATCACAAACTATCAATATCACCACCTCAGCCTGTCATCGCTAAGTTTAGTCCTCTTTTAAAATTAATTTTAAAATTGGTCTGGTTTTGACAGAAATTGACTGCATGATTTTGTCATTTGAAATGACCACTTTCCTTACAACAGAGTTTAGTAATAGCCTAGCCTAGTACTCAGTAATTTTTGAATCTCAGTAACTCGCTACTAACTTGAAAATGTATAGCTAACACGGATGATTAAAAAATACAGTGAAAAGTGAAAAATGATATTGCATAGCCTATTAACTTACATAATAACCGTTGTACGTCTGTCTGTATGTCCCGTAACAAACACTATTGTGACGTCACTATACTGCCGCCTTGGCGACGGCTATTATAGGCCAGCAGACTAGCTGTCTAGCTGTGTTACGCTGTCTTGGCGACGGTTTCTTGACGACGGCTATAGGCCTATAATATGACGTCATAATATAACGGGGAAGTAATTAGCTTAATTGCTATCACTGCAATAATAATTGTTTTATATACCGTGATTTTTCACGGGTTACAGCTAGTATAATACAATCGTCATGCAATATCTTAGAGAAAATAACATATCGAAAATGACGTGGCCAAGGGCGGCATTTTGAGCCCTCGCCCCGGGCGGCATTTGAGCTCCATACGCCACTGAATGAGTGTAGTAGGTCTACTGTAGCTATTACGATTGGCTACACAATTATATATATACTAGTGTATTTGCCCGTCATATTATGACGTCATATTATAGGCCTATATGTAGGCCTATCGTTGGTTATCGCCGTCGTCAAGACAACGGTTTATGTTTCACAATAGAACAGAACCCGTTTGTGACGTAGCGTCCCCCGACAGACGGACACTATATGGATATTATGTATATATATATATATAATATATATATATATACATATATAATATATATATATATACGATATCCGAAGGTGGAGACCGGAAATCTACGAATAAAATCACAGAAAATCTAACATTCCAAACTTTCAATCACGCAGTCATGGGACTGGCTGGCAGACTCTATACAGAGAGGAAGGACCATTAGGAAGATATGACAAAACCCTGAATCAGGGGCGCCCGCAGGCGGACGCACTGGACGCACGTGCGTCCACCCACCAAATCAAATCCACACAAGGACTAAGCATCGCATCGATATTTTTGGTAAAGACAATACGGCATGTTAAAGGATTAGATGTTATCTAAACTGAATTTTGTCTAATGAGTCACCCTGAGTCATTTTCAGTGTTTGACTACGAGCGGCGGACAGAGGACGGGTAGGATGGGATGGAAAGGGAGGGGTGTGCGTCCAATTTTTTGGGGGTGTGCGTCCAATTTTTTAAAGCCTGTGGGCGCCCCTGCCCTGAATTGAAGCAAAGGTCACTCGATCTGACTCTCCACGATCCAAGTCATCTGAGGATGTAGGCCAACTGATTACTTTATCCAAATCCGCATCATTATAGTCAATCACACATTACACACGCATCCTTGATCTTATCCCTCTGCAATATCGCCAGTCTCAACATCAGGAAGGCTTACACATAGGCCTATTCATCATCAATACAGGATACCGCAAACATCAGTCTTGTTGTCCTCGAGACCAAGGTCTTGGTCTCGAGTGCACTCGAGTTCGTTTTTAAAAGTCTTGGTCTTGGTCTTGAGACCAAAAGTCTTGGTCTTGAGGTTCAAGGTCTTGGTCTTGGTCTTGGTTTTGAGGCTCAAAGTCTTGGTCTTGGTTTGCAAGACCAAGACCAAGACTTTTGACAATATTAACAGTCATTTAACAAAACGCAAGGATTAAAAAAAATTATCCAATAATTACTAATACAATTGCTTTAGCATTTACACGGTGTGAGCGAGGCTTTACTGTTGTTTTGGACATTTATTTTGACTTCCGGTTATTTACCATGGAATGATTTCAAAACAGACTCACAATTTGTACATTTACATCCGGTACTTGAAAAGCTGCTCTGTGTGCCAGTGAATTCAGCACTATAGAACCTATTTTTCACATTGCCGAATTTTTATGAGGCCCCACAAATAGGTTCTTGGTCAGAAAATTCTGAGCGAATTGGTTTTTACAAAATGCAACAGGCATTTGGAATAACATTTCGCATGAGATTTTTGTAAATACGAATTCGTAATTCTCTGCACTCTGCATTTGGAGTTGTTTTGTTTGAATAAAATAAAAGAATCATGCTTTAATAAAAATAGCGAGTAGTCCGACTTGACAATTTTTTTAGTAAGGAATAGAAGTCTGGATATGGTTGTGATTTTTTGGGTATTTTTCTCGGTTTTGGTCTTGAATTTCAAAGTCTTGGTCTTGGTCTTGAGGTTCAAGGTCTTGGTCTTGGTCTTGGTCTTGAGGTTCAAGGTCTTGGTCTTGGTCTTGGTCTTGAGGTTTAAGGTCTTGACAACAAGACTGGCAAACATTCGGACTATCACGCATGACCCCAGAGTTCCGTATTGATCTCTATGGACCTTTATGCTTAAGTCACAGGCTTCAATGAAATGACTATAATGTATCATTTTTCAATGTATATATCCGCATTCGGTATAAATCCCTGAATTCTAATCGACATTAAGGTTACCCTCCGTTCCCCTCTTTGACGGTGTCCTTTAATAGCCTACAGTAGTGGGCAATTTTGTATTGAACATCTTCCCTGATCAGAAACCGCGAGTGTCCTGATGCAGCACGAACTTTTGATGACAATGCTCACCAGTATGTTTAATTAAAAATGAGTGCTGATAATTGCGATTCGGTGCTTTCCACTAGTTGCCAACGAAAAAATGATCACATCCTAGGCAGTAGGCCCTATTGATGAGAACAATGTACCAGTCAGTGTAGGATGATGACCATGTGATGTTAGGCCTAATGTAGAACGGCATATTTCGCACAGATGCTACACTTCTCTGTGTAATAACACCAGGATTCACATGAGTTTGCGTGCACTGTTTTAGTTGTTTCGCTAAACAGTTTTCAGGTAAAAAAAAACTAGTCCCGCATCTGCCAACTGCTTCATCCAGTCCGGCTGTGCTTTTAGCGACTGAACGAATTTGCTGCAGCAATTGTCCCTCCATCCGAAGGCACTGGCAATCAACAACAGACCCACCAACCGACCCACCGACCAGTTGTCCTGTGTGCAAAGGTGATGCCTAGGTCTTCGTCTAACTTGAGACGAGTTCTATTTACGAAATGACAGCGAATCTGTGTTTAACGTTTTTCGCACGACGCCTTCAGACAGACGGGCTATTTTCTCACGGGAAACGATCGTCGACTGTCAGCGGCGGAGGCAGTGGCGGCGGAGGAGGCACCCCTTCGCCCACCAAACTCCTAGTCTTGGATTCTCGATTGTCTCATGATCGCATACACAGATTGGTTCATCGACTCACAGATAGCTGATTGTCTTAAATTATGTAAAAAAAGCCGAATTAAGACGCTCGCTCGCTTGCTTGCTTACTGGTCTTAGAAGAAAGTCTTAGAAGACTTTGATCTCTTAAGAAATCGAGAGAGTATACGTCACACGACACTGTCGCCATTATGTGCTCAGAGATTGAGGCAACAGTGCAATATCCTGCCGCATCTCCTATTCCACCTGAATTCTCTCTTCATCTTCTTCTCATCCCAATATTTCTCATACTGCTGATCCTCATTTGCAGTCATTATCTGCCTCGTTACCGTCCTGTCCTATGCAGTTAACCTAATCGTCCCTCTTTGCCCCAACTTCCTATTCATCATCGATGCCACTCTTTCTCTTTCTTCCTCATTACTTTGTGTCTTGTAGTCCTTATAGTGATCATCATCATCATCATCATCATCATCGTCGTCGTCGTCGTCGTCGTCGTCGTCATCATCATCATCATCATTATCATCATCATCAACAACAACAACAACAACAGCATCATTAGCATAATCAGAATCGTCATTATCATCAGAATCATCGTCGTCATCATCATCATCAACAACAACAACAACAGCATCATCATTAGCATCATCAGAATCGTCATCATCATCAGAATTATCATCGTCATCAGAATCATCATCGTCATTAGCATCATCTGCAGCATCGTCGTCAGTATTAGAATCAGCATCAGCACCTGCAGCAACTCCTCTTTCCTTACTTTTCCTCTGGCCTTCATCCTTTGTGTAGGGCCTACTGATCCAGGCGTGGGGAAGACCTATGGACAGGAGAGAAATGGAGAAATGTGTGGGGAAAGATGCCTGACAGGCGTTCACAGGCGTTTCACAGGCGTTCAGTCAAATCATAATCGATAGGCGGGGCGGGGGTGAAATCTGTTCCAGGTCAAGATCCGAAGGGGTCACTTCGGATCTTGACCTGGAACAGATTTCACCCCCGCCCCGCCTATCGATTATGATTTGACTGAACGCCTGTGAATAAGCTGGTTCCCGCGACTTCGCTTTCTTTGGGCGTTGTAGAAATCTCGAGATTACGATTACAATTCAATTGAAGGCAGTCTGAACCAACAGAGGAAGGGCAGCTTCCTCATCACTACAGATCGCATCCTGCATCCTTGCCGCGTCTTCCTCCTATATCTCATCCTCCCAGCCATGTGCCTTGTTATCAGACTTCTTCACCCCCTTCTACTCTGCCTTTGGTTAAGACCACTGATGCAACAACAGCAGCAACCAGAGGCGTAACTTTGGTCTAAAAAGTGGGGGGTACCAATTTCTTACATATGCGAAGCAAGGTGGAGACTGCGATCTCTGGGAAGGCACAATAATAAAATATTGATTGACATTGTTCAAAAAGTGAACTGGGGGTACGGTACACCCCCAGTCTTAAAAGTGGGGGTACAGGTAACCCTCATGCCCCCCACAAATTACGCCTATGGCAGCAACAACATCCTAAGCAGCAGCTGCAGGCATCAGCTGACACAGATATGCAACAGCTAAGGAGCTGCTCTGTGTCGCTCGCAGCAGCTGTAGCCCAACCAGTGCGGGAACTTCATTCAATAATGGTATTTGCGTGAATCTATCATCTCGAAAAATTAATCCATTATTCGTCATAAAAGCATAGGCTATAGGCCTTTAATTATGCACTTAACATTCAACTGCCACAATTGGTTAGTAAAACGTAAAACATTCGCTAGACCTTGAATAAAACTTAGTCTGTGAACGAAATCGGGCCTTATAATATAAAGGGAGTCGAGATGGCCGACATTGGGCCTACTATATACTCAATCAATCAATCAATCAAAAATCTTTATTGCATCCAAATGACAATTATAACAGAGTAAAGTGACTGTAAATAGCAGTATGATTGACAATTAAAACAGAAAAGAGTAGTGTACACAGCGGTAAAAAAAACTTGTCATTGGCGGCAAAAGGTGGCCCCCAAGGGATATACATCCCGCTAACTAGGGACACCTAAGTAGATATATGTACCAATGAACAATATGACTGACAGGATCGAAGGGTAGCCTCACTACATTCATTCATAATCAATTTAAGCCAATCGGCTTTACAATTAACTTATATAGAGGCTAGGTTGAGATTGATAGTATGCATTCCTTAACTAACCTTAACTAACACAAAATTATATATGCTTAAGATTACCTATGTGCGTGTTCACCCAATATCAAGAGAACAAAAACAAACAAACTATAGAAGGAAAAAAATCAGTATATAAGAAACACAATGATCAATTCTAATGACTAGGGAGACTCATACCACATTCAGAAGGTACTTGCGCAATCGAATCTTAAATAAGTAGGGATTTGGCGAGCAGCGTATATCAATAGGCAGGGTATTCCAGATTTTGGGCCCATAATATTTTATACTAAACACCCTTGCATTGGTGCGAGCTTTGTCAGAGCGGTAGGCGAGAGCATTCCTGGTGTTATGAGAGTGTAGCTGTGAGCCTTGGATAAAGTAATTCATGAATGAATCAGGTAATGACCTATTTTCAAATCGATAAAGAAAGGTTCCTATTTGTAGGGAACGAATTTGATTTATGTTCAATAATTTAAGATGATGAAATAAAGGACGAGTATGGGACCCATAGGGGGCTCCCATGATGAGTCTAACAGCTTTCTTTTGGAGAATCACTAGTTTGTGTAGCCTCGATTCATAATTAGTTGCCCAAATTAAATTACAGTAGCTTAAATAAGGGAGAATTAATGTATAGTATAAGTTTAACCGGATGGATGTGGGGAGCAAGTAAGAGATCCGCTTAAGTATTCCAATATTCTTTGCTATTTTCAGGGAAATGTAATTTATATGGTCGTTCCAGGACAAGTGTCTATCCACCAGAATGCCAAGGAATTTGGTTGACTCTACTTGTGTTAGGGGGGTACCTGCAATTTACTGTATTGCAATATAATAAAATCAGGTCAGCTGCTTTTGCATTTTGGCTTAACAGAATAGCAAACATACGATCCGTGTCAGCTATTCAAACAGGGCATAGCCTATTATTACATGTCTTGCAGTTTACAGTCTGTTGCATGTCGGCCCATTTTTTTATTAAAAGTACGATAAAATATAGACATATAACCATGGGATATGCATACACACACAGATATATATATATATATATATATTTATATAAGCTGCTGTATGAGGATGTATCTTTGGCATTATTAAGCAATGACCTCTCACGAGGAGTTCAGAGACAACTCCTCATTATAGTTGGCTCTTACATATTGAGGGCACAGTGCATTTGCAACAGCCTATAGCACTAAAATATAATGATGCAGGCATAAGTATAGGCCAATCTATGCATATACGTATACAAGTATATATATATATATATATATTATATATATATATTTGTTGTACTGCAGCCGACTGTCGGGCAATATGTTAAGAGTCGCTTAACGGCTCAGGTACCGTTATATATAGGGGAGATCGGGGTTGGTTGCAACAGGGGATGGTTGCAACACCCTCGCTAGCTAAGCGCTATATAATAGCAGCGTGAAATTAACTCGCCTCACATGTACAGAATAGCTTTTAGGTCAACATGACCTAATGTGCTTGTAGGTAATTGATAATGGATACATAATATAATTAAAAGTTTTTTTTCGGCAATCAAAGTAAGTTTTCCGGCGTTGGTTTCTTTCGTAATGTAGCTGAATGTTGTGGATCAATTCAAAGTGGTTTGGTGTCATAATTTGGGCAAGGAATTGGGCTTCAAAATGGATCTAGCCATTTTATTTAAAAACCACGCTGTCGATAGAATTTTTCATAGCAATGTCTATTCATTGCTTCGGGGTTGGTTGCAACATTTTCAATGGGGTTGGTTGCAACATGTTGAAACCAACCCCATGCATTTGTTTCAATAAACCGTGTTTATATGCTCGTCGCAATTAGGGCACATTATATTCAAATATTATATGTATTGTACTAATTGGTACTAATTGAATTATTTTAATCCTGGACGTGCTCTAATCACTTAATCTTTGTATTTTGTTAACCTAAATACTACATGTGACTATGAGAAATCAGGAACGAAAAACTGATCGCGGTTCTCCTAGTAAAGAAACAATTATGGATGTAGCGACAGAAGTTATTGAGAATGGAGCTTGTCTTAGACAGACTGCAAAAAGTCAAAACGTTCATTATTCAACATTAAGTTAAATATGCTCGTTTGGCCAATGTGGCAATGCCGAATCCAGGATATAAACCAAGCAGAAAAATATTTTCAGACCAACAGGAACAATTAATTGCAAACTATTTGGTGATGGTTGGTGACATGCTTTAGTGCCTTAGGAAGCACGTGAACTTGCTTGCTAACGTGCTACTAAATTCAATGTGAACTTCCACCTCAGTGGTCTGCTCAGTCTGCTGCTGGTGAAGATTGGCTTTCGGAATTTATTCCACGAAATCAAGGTTTATCAGTATGGACACCAGAAGCCACGAGTCTGGCAAGAGCTACTAGTTTCAACGTAACCACCGTGAAATCATTCTTTGATAAACTTTCTGCAGTTATTGATCGTCATAGTTTCCAAGCAAGTGATATTTACAATCTCGATGAAACCAGATGAACCAATTTTTACAACGCCTTCATAAGTTATTGCTAACAGGAGCCTAAAAGCAGACTGATGCGTTGACATCCTCTGAAAGAGGGTAGTTGGTGACTTTTGAGTTAGCAGTGAATGCATGCTGGAATTTTGTGCCTCCAATGTTTGTTTTTCCGCGACTTAACTTCAGAGAACATTTTATAAGAGATGGTCCAACCGGCTGTATCGGAGTCGCACATCCCTCAGGATGGATGACCGACACGAACTTCATCATCTTTATGAGACATTTTATCAGACATGCTAAACCAAGTTTAGATCATCCAGTTCTTTTGCTGATGGACAACCATAACTCTCACGTTAGCATCAATGATAATAGATCTCTGCAAACAGAACGATGTGGTGGTACTGACGTTTCCTCCACACTGCTCTCACAAATTTCAGCCCCTGCTTGATCGCAGTGTCTAAGGGCTCTCCAAGAAACATTTCGATATTTCTGGAGTAACTTGGATGAAAAATCATCCTGGGATTAACATGACAATTTATGATTTACCATGAATTGTATCTCAAGCCATCTCAAACGCCACAACGCCGTCAAATATACAAGCAGGGTTTCGGGTATCTGGAGTGAGGCCATAAAATTTACAGTTTAATATTTTGATTGATGACTTTGATTACTTAGAATTTTGAATTTGTTAAGTTTATTACATTCTTTCATGTAGGCAGGCCTCAGTGTACATGTCCTTAGTTTAATAATTAGACTACTTTCAATACTGTTGCAACCTTCCCCAGGGCTGTTGCAACCAACCCCGGTCTGGGGTTGGTTGCAACACTTTGAAGCCCTATGTTCAATTAGCGATTGTGGGCACATGTTTTGTCACAGAGACTGTCACCATAGCTTATTTTGGTGCCGAGATGTAAAGGATATATGAGGGCTAAACTGGTTTTAGGTTGCTCGAAGAATAAAAAAACTGTAACAACAAATATGAAATTTGTTGCAACCAACCCCGGTCTCCCCTAGCTGTCGTCCGCGTTGCTACTCTTGACGCGCAGGCGGGACTCGGCTACATGCCGAAGATCCGCTTTAGACGAAGGAGTCAAGTGAAGACGATTCACGATCAGCTGATGTTAAAGGACCCTTCGCACTAGGGAGGACTTTCGCACACGTTGGGGCATTTTCAAGTCAGAAAGGACCCTTCGCATTCGGAAGGACCTTTCGAGTCAGGCAAAACACTTCAAGTCAGGAAGAACCCTTAAACCTGGAAGGACCTTTCGATCATAGGAGGAGCCTTCGCACTGCCGGAGACAACTGCTGGAACAAGAGTCGCCTTCCATGCGTCAGACACAACTGCACGGTTACCGCCACTCTGGCCGAGTGTAGAGGCTACCCACAGAGATCACTGCGGTTCTCGAGGTCAGCCCCTGACCTCTGAACTCAGCTGCCGTGGTAGACGGTCAACGAGGGATGATGAATCGGGAAATCAGCAGCAGAACTTGGATGAATAACAGCTGGAGAGAGCGGGAGATGCTATGCGTGGAGACGCTGGCTGAGGAGACAAGCTCGACAACTGATCCAGTCTTAGCGGAAGACGACCGGGTCCTGGAGAACCTTCTGGAACTTGAGACCAGCTACCTTCCATCTTCTTCAGACCCTTCCAACTTCCAGCCAGATATTCGTCCGGCGATGAGAGAGATCCTCAGCGATTGGATGTTCTCGGTAAATTATGCACTTTCAGACTAAACTTGAGCAGCATAGTTACAGTTGATATAGCGCTAGGCATATGCATCATTTTACAGTAATAGGCTTATATAACACTGCCTAGCAATGTAGAACATTATAGCAATACACAGCCTTGTAGAGCAAGGACTATATTCAGAAATACTTAGTCTTGCATTGCAGTATATTATAACAGATTGAGGAAAATAGCAGGGATTAAGAAAACAGAACATTAGAAATGATGACTCCAGGCAGCTCTAAGAAATACCAATAACTCTGCTACAGACAAAGTCGTCCAGGGAAGACTCCAATGGTTTGGACATGTGGAGAAAATGCCAGTTGACCAATTCCACAAAATGCACTACATGCAGGGGTCTACTCCATAGAAACCTTGGAGGAAATGCTCCATCCAAAAAAGGGGGGGCGAGATCTATCAGTGTATGTGCCATCATTATTGGGGGAGGGGGAAGGGGAAAGAGGAAAAGGAGGGAGGGGAGGGGCAGTTGCTTCAATGACTTAGGGAGGATAGACGCCTCTGACTACATGCAACATTCGAATGAAAAAGAAACAGAGACAGACCAAGACTACGCAGGATAGATGATATAAATGAGGACATAACATCACTTGGACTAACCTTGAGATGAGCAGTTGAGCACCATGGACTTGTCAAATGAACGAGGACGCTGGAGATCATTTATTCGTACCTATCTCCGCAAGATGTCTGGCGTTCAAAACTGACGATGATATCGCTTTATGGCAATAGATAATACTGAGTAGTACAGCAATATACTACAATGCTATATAAAAATTAATACACTTTAGAGGAAGAAGAGCAGTCCCTTATGCTAGCCCTGAGGCAGCCATGGGTATGAAGTGTTAGCGACTCCATTTTTTAGCCTCGGCATATGAGGGCGGGTGGCCTGTTTTCTTCCTCGCCGTCTCATCTTGCCACCGACACTGTATGGTCAGTGTACTCATTATGGCTGAGTTGGCTAGGGGGTGCAAATGGAGCAGAAATCTCGACTCAAATTGCTGCCTTATTGGGGATTTGAACCCTCTCGCGACAACAGTCCTGCACGATAACCACTACACTATCGAGCACCCCCGTAGCAATTATAGCGATGCGACTAAATGTGCCCTTGGAGAAATAGGTTGTGTCTATGTAGAAATAGGCTGTGTGCCTAATTATACAAGTGGATTGCCACTCGACGACACTCGTTCCACCCACAGAAGCTAATATTGACCTGTTAACTGAACAAGACAGACCATAAACAATGTTTAAGGCGCTTTGTATAATATGGGCCGTATTTGCAACACGTGAGGATTTGGTGCGAAATCACGATTTCCGATTTGGACGGCGAAACTGACGTCTCAGAAGCTGACGTAGCAGAAGTGAAGGGGACGTATCAAAGTGAATATGACGTATCAGAAGTGAATATGACGTATCAGAAGTGACGCTGACGTACCTTAAGTGAAGCTGACGTAGAAGGACAAGAACAGCATCTATACATATAATATCCATATAGCGTGTGTCTGTCGGAGGACGCTACGTCACAAACGGTTTCTGGAATCTATTGTGAAACAGAAACCGTTTGTGACGTCAGTACTGCCGTCTTGACGACGGCGATCAGAGCATTTTAACCAACGACATAATTATATAGGCCTACACTGTCGTCATAATATGACGTCATAATATGACGGGTAATATGATCAGAGCATTTTGACCAACGACATAATTATATAGGCTTACACTGTCGTCATAATATGACGGGCAAATATTCTAGTTACAGTAGGCCTATAACTGGCTAAATTCTTCAGGCTATCGATTCAAAACTAATGTCCCACGTCTTCAAGAAATCGTACTCTGCTATTTTCCTGTTTCTCTCACCCTAAATAGGCCTACAATCCATCATAGCACCCCCGGTCTGTCTCAGTTCTCTCTGGTTTCCTGATAACCTGAATTTGTTCTTCACATGGCATCTCTGGATAAACCCTTACTTTGACATTCATTCATTCATTCATTCATTCATTCATTCATTCATTCATTCATTCATTCATTCATTCATTCATTCATTCATTCATTCATTCATTCATTCATTCATTCATACATTCATTCATTCATTCATTCTGGAAATGTATATAGCTCTTCTTCAAGAGACCTACTCAGAGGCGCTCCCAGCCCAGCCACGGCTAACGAGATAGGACTTGAATTGTTGTAAGAAAACAGGTGAATTATTCCGGGGGAGCAGCGTAAGGAAATTGGAAGACCATTCGAGGTAGATGGGCCAACAGTCGAGAAGGCTCGGCGTTGCCTGACTACGGAACGGGTCCGAGGGACCAATAGTTCCCCATTAGTCGCAGAGCGCAAAGCTCTGCGAGAGGCTAAGTCAGAAATCGGGAGACAGAGTTCAGACAGGTAGGATGGGGCGCTACCGGAGAGACATGCCGTGGCACTTGTGCTCTGAGCTAGGCTTTAGATTGGCACTTTACAGTTTTAGAGTTTACGGTTACTATTACGGCGCAGTAGTTGACCAAATCACTGAAATCAGAGGGATTTGACGCGGTCCATCATTGATTAAGTCTTCACCCAAGAACAGACCGGTGCATTCTCAACTGCACAGTCTATCTGAATAATGATCGATCCTGTTAAGGTGCATAAATCTCTTAAAAAATTATTAACTTTATGACCAGATTTCCAGAACTTTCATGTGCGACTTTGGAAAATTTGCAATTGATAAATCGATAATTGTCAATCCTTCATGTGATACAGTAATTAGACCTAACTAGTTATAACATTTTCCTCATCTATACAGCCAAGGTCATACCGAAAAACTCAACATAACCACGAGTCAGAGGCCATGAAATGCGGAACTGAGCTGGTCCTCTTGCAATCTCTGCAAGAGATTTGTCTGTCGAGCCGAGATAAATGATTGAAAGGCACGCAGCGTCCGGTATTTGATGTCACATGACACGCGTTAGATTACTATACTTTATGATCGAGTTTGTCAAAAGCATCACTGGTGTCTTGAAGTTGTGAAAAATATGATTTACACGACCTCGGCTGTTTGAGGTTGATAAATAATTGTCTGTAATTATCATTACGAACGTAGGCCTATGCTCTGTATCCCATAGGCATCCAGGAAGACGTGTAATTATTAGCTAGAACATGCTGAACATCGAAGAAAAGCAACAGAGGCCTATAGCCTGTCAAACATATTTGATATCTGATGTAGGAAATGGCAAGCTGGAAAACACAGCGATGACCGGGACAATGCTAAGTTGAGTATCAGATGGTTAGATCATGTGGAAAGAAGAGAGGCCATAGGCGTAGACTCGGGGAAGGGGAGCCGGCACGTGCCCCCAATAATTGAGATGGACTGTACACCCATGCAGTGCAACAAGTGTAGAATGAATAATCCAATGCACCCCCCCCCCATATTTTAGACAAGTTTACGCCAGTGACAGGGGCGTAACTTTGGTCTAAAAAGTGGGAGGTACCAATTTTTTTACATACACGAAACAAGGCGGAGACTGCGATCTCTGGGAAGGCACACTAATAAAATACTGATTGGCATTGTTCAAAAGTGGGAGATACGGTACCCCCGGCCCAAAAAGTTGGGGGTACTGGTACCCCTCGACCCTCGTACCCCCCACAAATTACGCCTATGGGAAAGAATGCCTGTTGACCGAATCTCACAAATGCAGTGCATGCGAAGTTCGAAGGAAGACCAAGATTTCGCTGGATAGAGAATACGAATGAGGAAGGACATCGTAAGACTTGGACCAAATACGAGCGGAGCTTTCGACTTGACAATTAACCGAAAGAAATGGAGATTATATTTATTCGCGCCCACCAGATGGCTGACATGACAGTGACGTCAGGAACTAATGATTGTATAGCTATAATAACATGACAATACTAAAAAATATTTAAAAAGTAAGTAAGTAAGTGAGTAAATAAGTGAGTAAGTAGTCCTTGTTTGCATATGACAAGCGCACCTGCCTACGCTGAATTTCTCACCTCACATGACTTTGTGCGCATTAGGCCCCTAATGCAACTCTGAAGTATTGTTCTATTCTACACTTGTCATCAAGCTTGATTTGATACGATGGCTAAATTTATAAAACATTCACAAGGTTTACTGTCTATGATATCTACCTGACGAGTAGGACTTATTTTAGGTTAAGCTATTGTAATTGGCTGATGCATGACTGCAGTGGCTAAAATGGTCTGGGTGAGCAGTGTGAACTCCAAAGAAGAGTTTTATTGGAACGCATGCGTTACCAGGGTGCTATTGCATTGTGAGCAGTGGGAACGCAAGCAAAGAATTTCAAGCGCATTTGGAACGCCTTTCCCACGCGTTCCCACCCACCTTAAACGCAGTGCATGAGTAGGCTACTATGTTGGGTCAGTCATAGTAAACCCAGACTAACAGGTCCTTTGTTGTGCCATTCACATAGGCCCTATGTGAGGATTTGTTTGCTGGTAGTTATGCATTCAACGACCGTAGTTTAGTCTGCGTGGCAAGGTTAGAATAATATATCTTCTAACTCTGATAGTTGTTTCTGAGTCATGCACCCCAGCTGGAGTTTTACGAAGGTTATAAATTTAAATAACGAACCTTAGTGTGTGTCGTGAATGTAAAATATAACTCCGAGATGCAAAGCTGTGTATTGCATATCTCTGAACGTATAGGTCTATAGGCCTACGACTAGGAGTCTAGACATATTTAACGCGTAGGCATGTACTTGAGCTAATATATCTATCTGTCCTTATATATTATATATATTTATATATATATATCAGGACAGATTTCTCAGCTGCTTTCTCATATATATATATATATATATATATATATATATATATATATATATATATATATATATATATATATATATATATATATATATATATATATCAGAACAGATTTCTCAGCTGCTTGATGAGTGACGTGCATCCTGCAAGGCAGCCTTAATAAAAGGATGTATGTGGGCAAATATACGAGATGTAGGTCACATGCATATGTAGGTCAAACTATAAAATAGCTGTTTTGGGTTCATCTACGTGGGCGGGCGGTTGACAGCCTTCTCGACAGCGTCATGAAATTTATAACTGGATAACATTGGACGCCTGTTTAAATATCGTCATCATCATCATCATCATCATCATCACCTGCCGTCGTCATGCATGAATTTCATCTAACTATATTTGATGTCTACCTGCATCATTCTTTATCACGTGCTTCGAATGCGCTGGTTTTAACAGGCGTCCCACTCACACTCACCTATGCACACACACACACACACACACACACACACACACACACACACACACACACACACACACACACACACACACACACACACACACACACACACACACACACACACACACACACACACACACACACACACACACACACACACACACACACACACACACACACACACACACACACACACACACACACACACACACACACACACACACACACACACACACACACACACACACACAAACACACACACACACCAGACCCTATGCGTTCGCTACTCGTTTAGGTAAACACAGGCGAGACACTAAAGCGAAACCTATAGGTCTGTTCGTGTACAATGTTGTACAATGTTATACATGCATGCATGTATGTGTGCATTAGCCTACGTGTACCTGATGTATAAATGTATGTTGCATGTAGTTGTATGTGTAGGCGTATGTATGCATGTATGTAAGCATGTACGTGTACTAGTATGTTATGCATAATATATGTATGCATGTATGTGTGCATCTAGACGTGTGTATGCATATGTATGGGTGGTTCGTTGAAGGCGATAAGGCTATACACTCGATCGGAAGACTGCCCCGGCCGAGGTGGGGCGATCTCATAGGATATAGCCTTAGAGGTCGAGTGAAGTGACCTACTGATGGCAGAAACAACATTAGGTTGTAGAGATGTTTATTTCTCACGAGCATACGGTACAGAAGGCAAGATCACCCGTCTATCTTTCTCCCACACGCTCCAAGTCAGTCATCGCTTTTAATAATGGTTTAAGGAACGGCCGTTGGTCCACTGTCTAAGTCTCTAATACGAGCAGAAATACCAGGGCTCCTGTGTCACTTGACCCTCAGCTTCCAGAGCCATTCGAGCGCTCAAGCCAAGCCTCTGCCTTTGCTCGTCTGTCTGTCTGTCTGTCTGCCTGTCTGCCTGTCTGTCTGTCTGCCTGTCTGTCTTTCTGCCTGTCTGTCTGTCTGTCTTTCTGCCTGTCTGTCTGTCTGTCTGTCTGTCTGTCTGTCTGTCTGTCTGTCTGTCTGTCTGTCTGTCTGTCTGTCTGTCTGTCTGTCTTCCAAACTCCTATATTTCAAGCGTGTGGCCTACGCACTCAACGTGTACGGAAGCATGTACGTGTACCTGTATGTGTGCATGAAAGGATGCATACGTGTGCGCGTAGGCGTATTAATTTTATGCATACATGTGTGCATGCACGCGCATCTGTATGTGTGCATGTATGTGTGTATGTATACGCGTAGCATGTAGGTGTGCTTGTATGCGTGCATGTATTTGTGCATGTATGTATGAATGTATGTGTTCATGTGTGTTTTCGTGTTTGTGTGCAATCTTAATAAACTGCACATAAAAACGTCTTCAACGGCGTTAGAGTTGCCTTCCTAAATATGCTATGTTGCTTACCGCTATGTGAATGGTAGTTGTAAGTCATCTAAATAATTAACATATCAGCGCTCGTGAATAAGCTGGGGCCCTGCGCTTAGCTTTAGAGTAGCGCTTTAGAAATTTGGAGTTTACGATTACGATTAGGCCTACTATAATACTATTAGCATATTCGTGACATAGGTAAATTTAGGCGTTGTGTCCTTATGCTTTGTAGGATATATCTGGTGAATGCACACAAATTAATCTTCTGTAGTCTTTTCTCAAGCTTTTGCGATATAGACTGCGCGTGATTCCATACGAGACACGCCATCAAGGCATTGTTATGCGATGTTAAATTCTTCCTTCTGGTCGAGGAACCTTCTTCGGATACTCTGGGTAGGCGTCAGAGCTGCCCCGAATCCGTTGTTCGTCGTCGCTTCGTCGTATCTTCGTCGTCTCCACTCCACGGCTGAGTTGCTCCGATACCTGAGTTGGCTGAATTCGACTACACTCTCGACCGGACTGCGTGTCATTAGCTCTCACTCTTCTTGTGTGTCTGCACTGTATACCGCTTTCTCTTTGCTGTCCCTCACTCTGTTAGTTGCTGTTTAGCGACACTTTGTCATAACAAAGATGATTAGCGTCGCCCTCCTCCTTTGTCCAGGCTTTTGACTGGCACGGCTAGAGTACGAGTAGTGGCGGAGTGCCTCGCTCTGTCGGCGACGTCGTCTTTTATACCTGCAATGAGACTGGTTGATATTTTATGGGTCTTTGCTTGATTGCTAGGGGTCTTTGAGGAGGGAAGGGGGAAGGGCCGGGTCTTTGCTATGAGTCAGGCGGTCTATAGGCTGAGGGCAGGGGCGTCTATCCCCCCTAAGTCATTGGAGCAACGTCCTTTTCCCCCCTCTTCTTCCCCCCTCGCCGTTCTTTCCCCACTTAAAATGGTGGCACACACACTGACAAATCTTTCCCCCCTTATATCTTGGATGGAGCATTAGCTCCAAGGTTTCTATGGTGTAGACGCCCCTGGCTGAGGGAGATCGTGGCCGGTCGTCGTAGGGGTCTTTGCTTGGTTGCTAGGGGTCTTTGAGGAAGGAATGGATATTGGCTGAGAGTCAAGGGGTATAGACTAGGAGTCTCTGAGGGGGAAGTGGTCTTGGGGTATGTTATTACAATTCATATGACAGCAATGTTTACAAATTCAGAGCCCTGTGTATAGCCTACTCATTGAGTTCTAACGGCTAGGAATCTCATATAGAGTAAGCAACTACATGGTTTTATATATTCCTATAAGCAAATCTAGTTTAAATCAAGCCATAATGCTATGTCTTCCAAAATGATCTACTTATTCTACTATGTGACTCGATTGAATCTCCAGCAAAAAATGTCGCCGAATACATGTTGAAAAGATAAACATGGTCCGTGTTAGCTTCATCAAAACTCGCCAGAGCTCGTCCGTGCCAGGCAGTGCCAGTCCCAAGCATGGATAAAGGAGGAAGGCGACGCTACTGACCTTTGGCATAAAACAGTGTCGTTAAAGAAAAACTACACTGCTATAGGCTAGCGTTTTGTACTAAAACTAATTATCTTGGAACTATGTCGGCTATGATTTTCTCTACTGACAAGTGACAACATTAGGCTCTCTCTTCTGTCATTAAATACGTGAATCGAAATATCAGTCAGTAATATTTATATAGGAGGATAAAATATAATGCGATGAAGTTGGTCGCATCGCATTTGTGAGGTTCATAAGTTTATGCGGTACCCTGGTATATTTAGAGTGTGATGTAACTTAAATATAGGCCTACATTGTGCTAAATACCACCAAACACGAATCGCAGAGGTTGCACAACTTGCACTAGAATTAATGGATGCATCATACAGGCTATTGTGTGAGTGGAATTTGGCCTAATGCTTGACATATAGCCCACAAATTATAATGCATTCACAATGGAACTAAAACTTACTTACAATGAATTTTTATGTACACTTGTCTGCGTTTTTAAAAACAAAACAAGGAATAGTTCTGGCGTGTTGACAACCAGGGCGAAACTGCTCTGAAAAGCAGTGGTGTCAATTCAACCCTTTCCTACTCTTGATTCAGACTTGGCCTTTTGCCTAGTCTTGCGCTCTGAGTGTGCGACTGGGGAAGAGCTCTTGGTTCGTCTGGCTCGCCTTACAGTCAGAGCGTCGAGCCTTCTGGATTGTTGGCCCGGGTATACCTGGAATGGGCTTCCGCTCGCCCTACACTCATTCCCTCGGAACGACCTACCTGCCTTGTATACCAATTGCTTACACCTATACCTTTTTAGCCGGGGCTGAGTAGGCGCTCTGGAAGAGGCGCTATATAAATTTTCAGAATGAATGAATAATTGTGAAAGCACGGTTCACTGTGTAAGTGGGCTATACTTTTATGTAAAAATGTGGAGTACGTCTACCTGTAATCAGTACTTCTGATGGTTATTGAAGCCCTAACCTAGTAATAAATTAAGTTGAGGTCAATGAGACCCTAACCAAGTAATAAATTGGGTTTGGGTTATTTATTTATGTCCATAACCGAGTAATAAATTGGGCCTATCCTTGATACACACTTCAAAGTGAATCAGATGATGAGAGACCCTCGTTTGAAGCTGTTCACACTCCTCTCCGCAATATATTATGACCAGGCCTATACATAGTCGTGTCTATAAGTGTTTGGTTGAGAGCTGTTGTCTTAACTCATATCCTGTTGCCCTCTTGATGTTTCTTTTGCCCAGCGACCGTGTGCCCACGTAGAGCGTATTCATATACATAACAAGAGCTGCATTCCAACAACCAACTTTGAACCAAGCAGTTTTACTTGAATGTTTTCAAATGAAGTGCCACGCATATCTAGAGGAAAGGTTTGACCCGGCGCACAGAAAAGGTGTTGGCTCGTTTCCACTCTGTCACGATATTTTTTTATAATAACACTAACACTCCAAAAGTGTAAGTTCGACTGAGTGCTCCTTCACGTGCTTTAGATAATGAATAGTTAGCTAGACTAGACCTAATGAATTAAGGTTTCACCAAAGCGCATGCCCTGCATTGCAGATGCAAGAGTTGAGGAGAGAGGCATTTGACACTGTTGGAGGTCTTGTGTAGTAAACGTTTTTAGCGAACTTTGTGCCTCTCCCATAAATCCGCTTTTGGTGCAAAGTTCAAAATTGTATCCTGTTGTGGTATCGATTGGTCGCGTTTGTGCTTCAGCTGAAAGAGAGTACCACTTTAAAAACGATGCTAACTCTCTATTAATAGATCGAATGACCAATAAATACAAATTGCATCACCCATATATAAACAACAACAACAACAACAACAACATTGCAATAATAATAATATTCGTGTTTATTGACAAGCTCACTGACAAACCGCAGTAAAGTAACATATTGAAACATATGGCAGTACAATTATCAGGATCATGTGCAACACATGTCTTGGCAGCCTGTTAGGCGCCCGCAAGATACATGAGTCAACATTAGATTTGATTCTCTGATAAAACATAGGCCGTCGTTATTCATTGCAATTCCCTCAGAGGCATCCAAATAGTATTAAGGGAAAGTGTGTTCAACAAGACAGACAGACGGGAGACGAGCAATTAGTGATAATACTCTATAGAATGGGACTGATTTTCTGGTGAATAATTATGCTTTGCGATTAATTTATTCTTAAGGTTTGACTGATTTTTCGTAGGTTTGCGAGGAAGAAGGTTGTGCAGTGGATGTGTTCCTACTGTCCATGAATTACGTCGATCGATTCCTAAGCAGTTGCCCCAACAGAATCAGACGAAATCAGCTGCAGCTCCTCGGTTCAGTCTGCCTCTTCATAGCATCGAAATTCAAAGACACCAGGCATCTTTCGTCGACCACTCTCTCCTACTACACTGACTATTCAGTCAGTCCAGACGAAATCCAAGTTAGCTCACTTAAATATTATCTAATTATGACGAATTCGTTGGGTCTACATTGGACCCACGTTTGGCCATCGTTATAAGCAAGAAAAGCACAATGCAGGCCAGATATGCAAATTGTTTAAGAGTAGTTCACAAGAAGGTATGGTGTGCAGTGGATGTGCGTGTTTCTAGGCCTACTATATATTGCGTTGATCGACTCCTAAGGAAAACCTATTCCAATGCAGGAAGCGTTGATTTATGAAGTAACTTTTGCATGTTGTCTCAATGGGCAAGACCGAAGCCTGCAAGAGTAAGCCAGAAATAAGTAGCTTTTAACATCTGAACGTTGCAGCTGTTCTAAACACAGACCACTTTAACACCTCTGTTATGTTACGCTGTGTGATATCACTTTGCGTTACGCTATGTTGTTTAACGCTATGTTATGTTACACTACGTCATGTTACACTTTGTTCACTCTGCGTTACGCTATGTTGTGTAACGCTATGTTATGTTACGCTATGTTATGTCACTTTGCATTACTCTATGTTGTGTAACGCTATGTCATGTTACGCTATGTTATGTCACTTTGCATTGCTCTATGTTGTGTAACGCTATGTCATGTTACGCTATGTTATGTCACTTTGCATTGCTCTATGTTGTGTAACGCTATGTCATGTTACGCTATGTTATGTCACTTTGCGTTACGCTATGTTGCGTTACGCGACATGTTACTGTGTGTTACGTTATGTTGTGTCATGGTGATTTCAGGAATGGGAGTTGAACGTTCTTCAGGTGTTGAGTTGGAACGTTTCAGCGATTACTGCCGTTGATTTCATGGACCTGATTCTCGTTCGCCTTAAACCCCCGGCCATTTTCGATAAGCAACAGATCAACATTCGCCACGCCCAGACGCTGGCCGCACTCTGTAACATCAGTAAGTAGGCCTATTGGCCTATACAACAATGGCTATCTGTAGTCTTTTGCAGTTGGATATAGGCCAAAATACTTGAATGAAGTTTTATCATTAATAATAATCTTTTTGACTAACGTACAACCACACAACAGTTTAGAATTTAAGCTGTTCCTTCGCTAAGTCTATTAATAACATCTTGTCGTTTATTTTATTAGGCCTAATTCAATTTAATACAACGGCATCTGAGCCCCTCTCCGTCCAATAATTGATTTACCCTAAGACGCCACTGATAATTAGTATTTGATATTTAAGTTGGTCGTTCGCGAAGTTTATTTCTTACATTTTAACGTTTTATTTTATTAATTCAATTTAATACAACACCCCTTCCCCGTCCCATAATTCATTGCGTAGGAATCCTCTGATCAAAGCAAGACGCCGCCCGTCGCTTTAGGCAGGTAATGGCCGAGTGCAAAAGACCGAGAGAGCGGCAGGTGTTGCACACGACATCAACTGAATACAAGAAGCGTCGTCCGTACCACACTGTAAGAAAAAGACACTGCGAAAAGAGGTTGAATAAAAGGCTGGTCTTTAATGTAGACCTCAATTATACGGCGGTGAGAAAAACTCATAAAACTTTTTACGACAAAACATTGTCGTTAAAAAGTCACCATGATCAGGAAAGGCAGTTATTTGCCTTTGGCGAAATAAGGCACGGCCCTGTCTACTTGACACTCCCGTTCGAAACCTCTTAACTATCCCCGCTCCTAAAACTGTGCCGACGGTCCTGCTATAGCGGTGCATGATATGTTCATTCTCAAGCCAACGTACACACACACACACACACACACACACACACACACACACGCACACACACACACACAGGCTTTATGTGACGGAATCGATTCATAAATGTTGTCTCTTGACAACAACAACAACAACAACAACAACAACAACAACAACAACAACAACAACAACAACAACAACAACAACAACAACAACAACAACAACAACAACATACTTTTCGGGATGGACGACACAGCCATGTCTACATTAAGTCAAATTAGATTATTTATACATGCATTATATTACTTACTTCACTATTATTATTATTTCTAATTTCGTGTTGCTAAATTCTCCTGGCTCAGGCAAGACGTGTCTTGTGTTTTCGCCGTCGACGGTTGCTGCTGCGAGCATCGCTGAAATCGTCACGATGACCGTGCACAGCAAAGACCAGCAGCTGCAGAATGACGTAATCAATCGACAGCTCCAAGACATCATCGGCTGTGACGAGGTTTGACAACTTCTAATGTGTCCGATTGCTTTTTCCTCGTTGCAGATCTTGTAATGTTTTGACGACGTCGTCATCATCATCATCATCACTCCACTCACCACAGCAGAAATGCATAGTCCATCTCATCATATTCGTTTTTGTTATTGATCATATATGCTGTTTGACACACCGCAACCGTGGACAAGTTAAACTGATTGAACACTAGCATAGAGGAAAGAATAATAAAAGATTTGAGAAATAACCTGTAGTATATTGCTGTTAAATTTTGGATCGATCAGAGAAAGTGATCGAGAGAATGAGAAACTGTTACACTTCGGCCATAGCCTATGCAGTTAGTCACTTGATGAAAATTGACCATTTAAAGGACTAAAGTAGATTATTCTAATCTACTTTTATCAGAGAACTTCTCTAGCGCCATTACATAAATGTTCAATATATTAATCGATGGTCGTTGTCTAGTTGCAATACATAGGGCCTATATATATGTGATATATATATATAAATGTATAAGTTTATATGATTATATATAATTTACACATGTATAATATAGATATGTTTCTATAAGTATCTTGATGAGTATACGGGTGTCTAAGACTGTCTGCGTTAACGCAGGAGTGCCTCGCGTCGTGTCGAGAGCAGATTTCTCAGGCGCTCTGGAGAAAATTTTCGGTTTTACGAAATCCTTTCGATAAGGAAGAGGAAGCGGCTGTGGATGAAACCAGGGATCCAGTTACTCCGGCGGATGTTTTCGAAATTCGGCTGAAGACCAGTCCAAGCCCCGCAACATCTTCACCACCCCCACCACCAGCCAATCCATCCTGATGCCAGGCAAATGTTAGTGGAGTATACGCCTTCGCGTGTAGCTGGATTAATTCCGTACATGTTCATCAGTGTATTCGCGTCATCATTGTGAAAATGAAATTATTTATCAACTAATCAGTTTAAACTGAAAATAATAGGCTAACTATTTGACCTATAGGTCTAGAACAAGAACTCCAGACATGAGCTTATAGGCTACAGCCTTCACTGCCTACTTCATTGCTTCATTGATGCCTCTAGCCATACGCCCATCATGTCATAATCACATTTAGTTTAGTCTGAGCTGTCCGTGACACCACAGGCTCTAATTAAGAGCCGTGAAACTGAACTCCTGCTCTTATAACTTAACTTATACAGGATGAGAGCAGCCTCTCTAGTATTCGTACAGCCTATGGTTAACCTATATACAAGAGCCTGAAAGACGTCGGTCAAATACACTACATTTAAGTTTTACATAACCATAATATGTAATATACAACTGTGCCCATACGACCCATGTTGGACTTGACCATATAAAATCAATAGATAAAATATAGGAAACATAGGAATATTATATACTTTTATATATCACTCTGTATATAAAGCGACTGATGCCTTGTCCATTTGTAATGGCGCTACAGAAATGGCTAGAATAGGAGTCAATAGGCTAGAATAGATTTACATAAATTAGGTCTATACAGGCCGGCTTATTCGTTTTAGCTGCATGTAAATTAGGCATGCAGATTTATTCCCTACATTTTCATTCAAGTTACCTTAAGTTATTTTCAATTAAAATCTAATGTGCATTCCTTTTCGCTAGGTTTAATATTTGGAAAATACGTCTGTAAATTAGTTTATATTTATGAAATGTTTTTTCGAAATTGGTACATTTATTCAAGTTATATGATATATCATAATTATATAGCATGGAATAAGTAGGCCTAATTTCCATTGCGCTACCTGGTTATCACTTAGTCTAGTACCAGAAAATCTTCTGTATAAACACCGATTTCTAATTCCTTCACTTTGATACCCGTCGGCTGGTTTCTGTTATTTCATCATCATCATCATCATCATCATCGTCGTCGTCGTCGTCGTCGTCGTCGTCGTCGTCGTCGTCGTCGTCGTCGTCGTCGTCGTCGTCGTCGTCGTCGTCGTCGTCGTCGTCGTCGTCGTCATCATCATCATCATCATTTTACAGCGCTAAAAATTCTCGACATAACCCTTGTGCTCGTATCCTGAAACCGGAGTGTAGGCTAGTAAAAAAATAGATCAGGCTAATGCGGTTGAACATGTAAATCATACTTGCATATGTAGTTTCTGAGGGCACATATGTGTGCATAAGATGTGTCAGGATATGTTGCTCGATGAGTGTACAATTATAGACCTATCAAATGAATTTCCACGAAGACAGGGAAAGCGTTGTATATTTTAAAGCAAGATTTGTTTACAAGCGTTGGTGAAAAAGGATTATTACATTGTGATATAGTTCGTAAAATAATTAAATATACTTAAGCCATGAACTTAGATGGCTACGTGTTTTACTTGGTTACATGTTTATACGATTATTGATTGTCATTAACGATTGTCAACCCTGTTCTTAATTACGTGCATTTAATGTGATTTTTCCTGTAATGCGTAAAATTGCATGTTCAATTTGTGCTCTGTGATAATAAAGCAATATTAATGTATACTTTTTGAAACGATTTTCCAGGGAAGTAGTCTGCTGACCGTTGAAAAAACTGTTATAGGCGAATATATATGAGCAGAATATTTTGAACTGGTGATTATGATGCTTTTGAATCAATGTCGGACTGATGGTAGGCCTATGTATTGAAGCATTCAAATTTGTTCATAGGAGCTAAAGACGGGGCGAATTTAATATACGGTGCTGGCGGGCATAAGACTATATATACATATATATATATATATACATATATATATATATATATCTTTAATATGATTATAATAATTAGTGGATTGTATCAAGGATGGACACATTCGTTATTTCCTTAAAGATAAAGCTGTGATATTTAGCAGAACATTCATTAGGCCTATAGCCGTGCATTTCTTGAATAGGTGGCAAAGTATTCAATAGTTTGGAAGTATTATCGTAGTCATTCAATCTGACGGTGCCGCTCAACAACTGTCTTGAGCCTGAGCATAATAGGACAGAGACAGACAGAGAGACTAACTAAGAGAGAGAGAGAGAGAGAGAGAGAGAGAGAGAGAGAGAGAGAGAGAGAGAGAGACAGAGAGAGAGAGAGAGAGAGAGACAGAGAGAGAGAGAGAGAGACAGAGAGAGAGAGAGAGAGAGAGAGAGAGAGAGAGAGAGAGAGAGAGAGAGAGAGAGAGAGAGAGAGAGAGAGAGAGAGAGAGAGAGAGAGAGAGAGAGCCATGCATACAAATTTGATGTTCTGCCATTAATATTTTATTTTGAGTATGGGCTTTCAGTGGAGTATGCGCGTATTTAACGCTATGTACATATAGCATTAGTGAATATTAACTTTCTATACAGAGGTTTATACAGAAAATAATTTGACTAACTTGATACGTATAATACAATCGTGTAATCACTTCTATCGAGTTATTAGTAAATACATTACACTACTGCTATTTTTATGTTGCGTTGCTTTTGTTGCTGCATTTTTGGCTCAGATGTCTATGTAGGTCTGTTTGATTGTAGATTTAAATAAAACTTATGTAGCGCCACCATTAAAGCCCACAGATGGCTCACCAATGCTTACCAACAACATGGAATAAGAACTGCACGATCTCTGCATGCTTAGGACACGACGAGGACGAGATATCGAGAACGAAGGCTGTCTCTCAGTCTCATTCCCACATCCAATAGCACCGACCCTTCTGAAAATTGCATGTAGTGGTTACGATTGTCCTGAAAAGAAGACGTAGATATGGTTAAATGGTTTCAAACAACGAGAATAAGTAGATAATTATGGCTATGATTGTCTTCACACAGAAGAATACGTAGATATGGTTACGATTGTCTTCACGCAGAAGAATACGTAGGCATGGTTACGATCAGTGGCGTAAACTTGTCCAAAATATTGGGAGGGGGGATTTGGTTATTTATTCTGCACTTGTTGCGTTGGATGTACAGTAAAATCGATACCATAATAGACGCCGAAACGACCTATTAGAGGAAGCATAACCCCTAAAATTATTGGGTGGACGTACCTCGGCTCCCCCCCCCCAGTCTACGCCTATAGTTACGATTGTTTTCAAACAGAAATATACGTAAACATGGTTACGATTGTCTTCAAACAGAAGAATACGTAGACATGATTACGATTGTCTTCAAACAGAAGAATACGTAGCCAAGACATGGTTACGATTGTTTTCAAACTAAGAGAATAAGTAGATAATATATTGTTACCACTGTCTTCAAGCAAAGAGAATACGTAAATATATGTTTGCGATTGTTTTCAAACAGAAGAATGCGTATAAGGTTGCAGTTGCGTTCAAACAAAGGGAATATACATAGGTATCCTATTAGTTAATTACGATTGCTTTCAGACTAAGAGAACACGTAGCCTAGGCCTAGGCCCTAGATATGGTTAATTGCTATTGTTTTCAAACAAAGAAAATTCCTAGATAGGCCTATATGGTTACGATTGCCCTAAAAACAGAAGAAGACGTAGACATGGTTAAAATGGTTTCAAACAACGAGAATACGTAGACATGGTTACGATTGTGTGCACACAGAAGAATACGTAAAATTACGTAGACATGGTTACGATCTGTCTTCACTCTTCACGCAGAAGAATACGTAGACATGGTTACGATTGTCTTCAAACAGAAGTATACACGTAGACATGGTTACGATTGTCTTCAAACAGAAGAATACGTAGATATGGCTAGGGGCCATCCATATATTACGTACGCAATGAGGTGATGATCGGATTTAGGCGATTTTGCGTACAGATGCGTATGGCGAGGGGGAGGGGTCTCGACAAAATGTGTACGTACGCAAAATAAATTTATAATTATGACGTCTATTGACTATATCAATTTTATGTAGTATTTAATCAAAAATATAATTACCAACGTACGTCCCGTAACTCGAGTCCTCTGACGCCAGCCAGGCCGGCCTGACGGGAGCTGACCTATTGACTGGGCCGGTACGTCAGGCCGGCTGTACCTGTCGAAGCCGACCTGACTGGTATAGCTGACGGTGCTGACCTCTCTGTCTCTGTCAGATGACTCGAGTTACGGGACGTACGTTGGTAATTATATTGTTTGATTAAAACTTTTTTAAATGTACGTGTTAGTGTTGTTAGTATTTTATTTCTTCATAACAGTTAACAAATTTTAGCTAGCAAATATGATGTTTAACAAAAATAAATAGGCCTAGTAGCTTACGGTCAAATAAATGTCTTAAAGATGACTTTAGGTAATTAACTTTTGTACGGGGTTGGGGTAGAGAAGCTTGGTTGTAGCCTACTTGTACGTACGCATGAGGTCCACAAAATGTATGAGATGCAACAGGGTTACAGAGGGGTATGAAAATATGATTTTTTGGCGTACATAATATATGGATGGCCCTTACGAATTGTCTTCACATTGAAGAATAGGGGCCTACGTAGATAACTAGATATGGTTAGGCCTACGATTGTCTTCATACAGAACTTAACAGAAGAATACGTAGATGTGATTACGATTGTCTTCACACAGAAGAATACGTAGACATGGTGTAACCTGGAGGGGCAGCGATCTTGTTTGACAGGTGAGGGGGACATTTTTCAGCGTCCGAAAGGCGGTCGCAAAAAACTCTCAGAATTTCGGCATGATATATAGGTTCATCTTTTTGGAAATTCATATTACAGAAAACTTGATGACCTTTTTTTAGTCTTCATGCATTCGACGACCTTTTTTTTTAGCAATTCGTCTCAGAAAATTTTGATGACCTTTTTGGGGAATTTCATCTTCCATATAATTGCAACAGTTTTTGAACACTTCGTCTAATATTATAATGTCGGGGGGTGAGGCGAAGGTATCTCTAGATTAAACACTGGGCTTTTTTACTGATCTGGTCAAAAGAAAGGTTAAAAACATTTGTCGCCCTCACGCGCGATAACATTTTATGACCGTTTTTTTGTGTTTATTCAAAATGTGGGGGGCGATGCATGGCGTGTCCCCCACTGTTAAAGGTGGGGACTTGTCCCTCTCGACCCCCCCCCATGATCGCCGCCCATGGGTGTAACGATGGTTTTCAAACTAAGAATACGTAGGGCCTAGATATATTGTTACCACAGTCTTCAAGCACAGAGAATATGTAATACTAGAGTATTTGCCCGTCATATTATGACGGCAGTGTATATAGGCCTATATGTACATGTATCGTTGGTTAAAATGCTCTGATCGCCGTCGTCAAGACCGCAGTACTGACGTCACAAACGGTTCTCTTTCACAATAGAACAGAAACCGTTTGTGACGTAGCGTTTATCGACAGACACAGGCTCTATGGATATAATTATATACAGTAATTAGGCTACTCAAAATTGGTTACCTAACTGCTCTTCATCTTGCGACTGACTAACCGCGCCTCAAATTTGCATTTTGTGCGCATTTGCGCGCGTTAAAAATGTTCGTTATAAATAAAATAATATGCACCGCCATCATCATCTTTCAGTCGAAAGGTGGCAGGCCAACCCTAAATTTAATTGCGTCATAAAATATGGCATCGTTATTCCCTATGTCGTCTGTCACAACCTATGGTTTCTGAAAGTTGTTACTCTAAGTAAAATTTTATATCGAATTATAAGTAGTTTTGCTAATAACATTCTTCCCGACGCTGGATTGGTTGCAGATGTAGAAATGCTTAAAAGTTGTTTAACGTAAGTTCGACGTATTTCATGTCTTCGTGCAGCGATCTAATGCCCTCTAGGTCAGTGCTTCCCAAAGGGGTCCGCGGGCCGGTACGGGTCCGCGAGCCCCAGTTGCCAATCCGCAAAGTGAGTGAAGAAAGTGGACAAAAAAGACGATAGACTTTTGTCGATTGGGTCTCGCTTCAAACTATCTATAAAAACACGATTGGCTCGTGATCAAAACCATATTTTTTTTTATAAATTAAAAAGGGCGATCATGTACAATCGGGGTGCCTAACCCTAGCCCTGCATTTTAAAATCCAGCTTCCACTCGCAGGAATAGCGTTTTTAGTCGCACAAATACATAGGCTACACTGACCCTAACCCTAACCCCTAACCGACCCTCACGACGCTTATCCTGACCCTAACCGACCCTCACGATGCAAAGACACCCACCCAGATAGTACATAGGCACCCCGATTGTACATGTTCGCCTGAATTGCTGACAGGTCAAATAGTTGCAGCATATTTAAGGTGATCGAAAAAGAAAAATAATTAAGTTGAGCACCGGTCCTGCTGCAATGGGAAAATTCCTGCCGGACGGGCACACTGAAAAGTAAATTGTTGCTCTCTGTCCCACTGAAAAGTTTGGGAAGCGCTGCTCTAGGTTGTCAAGAACTTTATCGATGTGCAACACCTTGTAGGTCGTCATATGTATTTCCAGTTTTAATAATCACAGAAGATGCATTTAATACCAATTCACTTATCTGCAGGTTGCTCTGGCTATCTTTTAACTGTCATCACCCTTTGTATAATGAAGTTAATGTGAAGTTCTTGGGAGTTATATTGATAAGTGCATGCAAACGACTTGAGCAACGCGTAGAGAGTAGCCGTACGATGTGAAAAGGTAGAAATAACAAGACTATACCAGTAACTGGCATTCATCCTTGTTCTGCGCATCCTTCATTACTGGTAAAAAAGTAGTAGTAGTCATTAAGGGTTGGCCTGATATTGTGGCAGCCATGTGCAAACATGTCAAAAGGGTTTCTTTGTTTTTTTCTAGAATTTTGAGGCAACAGCAGATGTTGGGTAACATGCCAGCACTGTCGTTTTGTACTGGTGCGCTGTCAGTTCGATATAATTCCAATCGTGCAGCTGTGACAAGGATCAATCGTAAGGCCTACCCACAGATGTACCCTACGTTGTTGGTTTTTGCTGATGGATCTACAGTTAATATACGGTACAAAGAACCACGGGCTATCATTAAGGTATGTTCTGTTGTAGACATACAATGTTCTGTTTTAGACATGTGCTGTATTTCTGATGAAATTATACTATGAGAATTGCCGGGTGTGTAGCAAATCCTCAATTCTCGAACGTGTACTAAAAGTGACTGGGAAACCAATGCAGTTCATTGTTAAACTGTCCAGTGGATTGACATGGACAGCAATTTAAATCAAGTAATTGATGCCTTGCATTTTGATAGTGGCAGACTAGATTAGTTCTGAGCTGATGTTATTTCTGTTCTGTGTAATAGTATTTCTGTAACACAACTAGGTTTTGGGGTACAAATATTCTACTGTGGCCCACTCAATGGTCATGGCTTCAACTAGACATTCAGATTAAGTTGAAGATGGCTTCCACATATTTAGTTCATTTGCTTCTGACACATCTATACTTTTGATTGGAAATGAACCCAAAATTAAAGTAGTGAAGCCTCAGAACTCACAAGAATTGGTATAACTCATTGCAGAAATGAAGGGGAAGAATAGACTAAATTTGGCCTTTACTTTAAACTGTTCAAATGGCTTTGCTCCAGTTTGCTTGGACTCATGAATGTCCAGCATTTTTAAGGATCAACATTTTGTCATTGTCCCGCTGGGAGCTCATGGTCTAAGTTGACTTGCTTTGTCCGCTGGAGGACTTGCTTTGTCTATACTTTGTGTCATACACACCTGGCCTGTGATGTCCTGAGCAATGTCTGCAGTATTGCAAATGGCTTACTTGCATTTCTGGGTGCTTTTAACTGCAGTTGATACATTGCAGTGAACTATGGTGGCCTATGGATGTACAGCCATGCATACCTCTGTGTATTGGAAATGCTGTTAACTGAGTAAAACCTGCGGTAGTTTCTCCACAACAGCCAGTGGCTTTCTTTGTTTTGCCTTTGCTTCTTCAGTATGAGGTGTTCGGACTTTGACCTTGGCCGAGTCCTTCTTGTTGTTCTTGTTTCTTTCAATTGCAGTGGGTTATTGCCCATTTATTTGCATTTAATGTCATCTCCTGGTAAAGGACAGGACACATTTGATCACTTCTTGAAAACACTTCTTTTGCATTGCTGGAAGTGTTTTTCACAATGTCTTAAAGTGGACATCTACAAATGGAGTAAGTAGATAATATTGACTGCTGTAAAGTTTGAAAATGTTTGCTTTTTAATATGTACTTTAAATTTTGTTGATTTGTAGTTACCAATAGACTTGTCAGCTTTAACGGACAAAGAGAGAGCGGAAAGACTTGCAAAGCGAAAGCCGAAGAGAAAAGTTGTTAAAGAAGAAGAAATTGATGACTCCTTTGATGTTAATCGGTATTCTCATCTTTGGAAGAAGAAGTGATAAAAAAAATCAGCTTTTTAGCCTGTGAAATTGTGCTTTACTTGGGACGTTTTGGCCTCCTTCGGTTGTATCCATCGACATTTAGCATACATACTTCACGATTTACTCTGAGATGTGTTGATTAAATACTGTAACACAGTGCTTAAATTTCGATCTGTATTCTTGTCTCCAATGCATTTTGGATAGTTCCAGTGGAACTATTATAAAGTATCAGCCACTTCAATCTCTATCCTATTTAATAACTATGCCTGGTAATAACTAGCACACTGGTATCTAGTTTGAGATAACAAGACAGACATACAAGATAGTACTTATTTACTCAACCAAGTAGAGAACATACTTTTATTTAAAATTGACAACACTGTTCTAGTATTTGGGAAATCTCATTCAACACTGAAGAATATATAGTATACAATGCCATGTTCTGTGACTTTATCAGACTTGTGCACTTGCAACTGAATGATTGTACACTCTACTCTCGCAAAGTTTGCAATTCTGTGCTGTGCAGAGGTTACTGGCAACTGCCAGACAATTACTACAGGTGCAAGAAATTAAACTCTAATAGATGAGCATTAGATTCAAGAAAACATCTGCACAGCGTGCAGTTAAAACATTAGGACTACAATTAGTGTTCATGCTATTAATTTACTAACGATAATCCTAACAAATATTAGATATGAAAACTTCATGGAAGTTCTTGGCGTAGTGCATGCTACGCTTCTGCACAAATTAGATATCAAACAAAAGTATTGGAATAAATTTAGAACAAAACAAAAATTGATTGACTCTGACAAAGACTGATGAAACACGAGGAAACATGACGAGAAGTGTGGTTTGGTTGTTAGAAAACGTCTATCTTGTTTCCCAGAACCTCCATACATTTCAGTTACAGACTGGCAGCCAGATCAACCATTTAACTCCGAATATTTGTGTAAGAAGTACCTCTCACAATCCAATGCCACCATTTGCCCATTCCAGTTGCTACAAATAGCAGAACAAGTTGTAGAACAGATATACTAGAACAAACATAAAAATATCAACTTGGATCTCAAATTGTACTCATCTGACCCACCATTAAAGAAATTTGCTGATCTGTTACAAACACTGATATCTGTAATGTATGGCATAAGGAGTAAAGTGATTGTTAGGAAGTTCTCATATGCTGAAACACTGATACGCACACCAGTCAAGAAACATCGAGGCTGCCATGATAGATGACTATGCATGGAATACCAAGCCATTTCAGCCAAACGCCACCCTTCATTTTTGCCGATTCAATATATGCATAGGTAGCAGTGCAAGTTGGGACATTTCAAAAGGTGTATCCATATCCTACCCAGTTGTATTCGCTTCAAAGAATAATGAAGTGACTTTAAAAGGTACCGTAGTACCTTATGTTCTGTTCTACACTAAGTATTTTCTCATGAGTACACAGCTAATCACCGATGCTGTGTGACAGTGATGTTATAAATGGGGTAGATCAAAATGTTGGCATTGTAATGAATGTCTTCACCACCACAGGCCTGACAGTGCAACATGAAACAAAGTACAACCGTTTCACGTTGGTCGAACAGAGCCAGATGTAGATAATATTTCGTGCTATCCCAGGCTTTCTATTGCAATTTTTTCTGTGTTACCAGTTTCGTAATAGAGCATTACTTTACAGTAAAATCCACTGATGTGTTAACCAATATTCTGTGTTAACTGGTTTCCTGTTCAGTGTTTTCCACTGTATTTGGGATTCTAATCTCAATGCATTACATGAAAATAATAAGTTGCCAAGTTGTGTAATGTGTTTTTACAAGTTCTCCAACTTCAAATTATGCTGAAGTTGTATTTGAGATTCAGCTAATGTTAAACGCACAAACTGCACTGTTGCATATAGCATCTACGATAACACACTCTCAATGCAGTAAATGTCACAAGTAATTTCATACCACTTCAATAACTGGACATAGATTTGTTACTTATTCCCTATGACACGACGCAATTATTTAAAACCATTCAGCCATTACCATATGTTGAAACAAGTTCATAAAAACACACCATACAGTTCAGTCTACATTTGGATTTGTACACTCGTACATAACTGCACATTCTTACCTTCTGTGGTTCAACAAAAGCCAGCCAGTCAGATGCATGTGTTGGTAAAAGCCCCATCACTTGACACTTATATACAGCCAGACCAACACCAACCAAGTTGCCAAAGGCATAAACTATTCGCTGAATGGTCTTATTAGTACCTTCAATCATCTTGAATGCTACAAAAACAAATCAAAACTGCTACTAAAAGGCCTCATAGCATTAGCATATGTATTGCTTGTTCTTTACGGGGCCTTTTGCTCACAAAAGCCGTGGAAAAGAAGCTGCTAGTGTTCCAAAACTGCTAGTCTTCATGTGCACTCCCTACACGATGTATACCACCAATGCATAAATTTATAGTGATCCACATGCTTGGACATGCTGCACGTTCTGAGGACAGAAACATTCCAGATAAACAGTCTTTTTGACACAGCTAAGTATCGAGTACGTAATACACCCACTACAAATAAGCACGTTTCCTGGTTTCAGTTATGTCAGAAATTCTGGTCAGGACGTCTGGACATGTAAGAATTTTCAACACCCCCAAGTTCAAATTTTATAATTCAAATCCTGCCTTTGCATATTCTGAAATATGAGAAAACATGGGTAACCTGGCCACTATCTGGGAGTCACAGTTCAGGATGGATTGAGCTGATGGATTCACAATGAGTGTTATAATTTTTTTTAACGTTTTGGAAACTCTGCATTTAGGGGCCATCCATATATTACGTACACACAATTCCGGGAAAATTGGACCCCCCTGTTCGCAAGCGTACTTTCTTCCACACACCCCCCTGTGTACGTACACTTGACGCTCACCCCCCCCCCCCCGAAGACCAGCTGCAGAAAGTGTCTCGGGAGCGACTATCTGCACTTTAGGCCAGATTGAAGGATGAGTGAGGGCCAATATAGACAAATTATAGGTATCTCGTTCACAGCACAGAATAACTGCACATGGCTTTTATATAATGTAATAAAATGCCATCGAACAACTGACTATAGGACAATAGAGAGTTATGAATAGGCTAATGTGGACGTCATAATTAGAAATTTATTTTGCGTACGTACACTTTTGTCCACCCCTCCCCCCCCCCGTACGCAAAATCGCCAAAATCCGACCTCCGACCCCCCTCATTGCGTATGTAATATGTGGACGGCCCCTTATGGCAATACCATTGGCCATTTCCTGCAGAACAAAGCAGCGCACAACCAGATTTAGATTACATCCTACTTTAAAAATAATTCCTTAAGTAATATCTATTTCTGTACATGTATTTTTTTAATGTATCCAATTCTCTGCAATTACTAATTAATATAAAATAACTAAAATAGCAGTGAAACAGCTAGTAGTATTTACGTGACAGAAACAGCACAAAGAGATAAAGATGGAAATTAATGAAAAAGAGACAGAAAGAAATAGAACATACTAGACAAATAATAAGGATTATATAGCTAAAAGAAACGACAACGAACAATCTTACTCTGTTGAATAGCAAGAAGAGCCTGGATTGGCCGTATGAACATCATTCCAACCATCATGATTGGAAATATGGAGATGGAATTGCCAGCCATCCACATTATGAAAAGGTTCATGGGAATCTGCTTCAATGGACCAAGAGCAATGTCCCATGATTTCTGAAAAGTACAAAACCATTTTTAAAGGCAATGTAAACTCTGCAAGTTTACAATCCTGTTCACGGCTCTGATGCTCACAGAGTTCGATAATTATGACTAACTGACAAGACACACTCTTCTAATTTAAATGTACTAGATAGTTCAATAGATTAGAACAGTAAATTTGAATGCTCCATAACAAACTAAACGTTTACACTGTAAATCAGTAAAATCTCACCTTTTCAATTAGGTCTGGATTATTGTCTCGGGCTCCAGAGTCAGGAAAGGTGATGGCGCTGTAACCTGGTGGCTCTGGTAATGGCTCATTCTGTGATAGTTGCCTTGATCCATCTGATCTGTGTCTACAGTTTCAGATACAATTTAAGTTACTCAGAGCCATCATGAGAAGGTTCCACACAAACATTAACCTTATACTGTGAAAATAATACTAAGCCCTTAATGGATCGTAACTGCGACAAATTTTCAAATGAGCACTTGATTTCTGTCAAACTATTACACAAAGTGTTTTGTAGAAATATAAACAAAGGCACCTACACTGTTTGAACCCAACACCTTTGACAGCTGCCAATCATCATCACCATGCTCAATCATCAGCATCCATCTGTTCATCATGATCACTGTATTATTTTTATCATTGCCCCTCTCATTGTCATATCTTGCCAAAATTCAAAATTGGGACAATTTTACTTTGGCCTGCCTGCAGCCATATAAACAGGATGGCTGTTCTAAACTGGGAGAGAACAGATTGTTGCAAGCTCAGCACATCCTTTCTGAAATACATATCAGGTGGATGGGAAGCTTATAATTAGAGGCTGGAAATATGAAATTTTATGCATTCTGTTGTTGTGCAAGAACGTACTGCCACACATAAAAAATGGGAGAACATATGGATGCTGTACACACATTAAAGATGGGGGAGTACAAATGGATGCATACAAAAGGCAAACTATAATACAGGTATTTGGTTAAATGTGATACAGGTATTTGGTGTAAGCAACCTGAAGTAAGAAATTAATCAGTAAGTGATTCCCATGATGACACACTCAGCACGAAAAAAACTCTTCCAGGAATCCGTATCACACCTGCTCAATGGGGTGCTTATTCCAATCTCGACAACTTAACATAGGTGGCATTTACATACATTCTACTATTGTGCATCAAAGCAATTTCCTAGATTAAACAACACTGAGGGGTACACACAGAAACTAGGAGAGCTCATGGATGGTGCTAAGGCAAACTAAGAAGGCAATTTGGCACCAGCTGTGATATGTTTCAAACAAAGCTGCAGGAGCTTGTCTGATGAAATGCATTTTCTGAGAATTTTTATCAAACAATCTTGGTTAAATCATGGGAATTTATCCCATTCTGTAATTTATTGAACCAATAATATTCTGAAAAGCTTTCGTTCCTTACCGATTACTTATGACAAAACATTCACGACCCTAGGCACAGCAACTGAGACCATAGTTATGATAACTGGAACTCCGGATGTCTCAAAAGTAGCCACAAAGAGCTCTGCATGTGTAGTAAATTGAAATGTTTCTGTATAGTTGTGATAGAAACAAGTAGTTTTCATCTAATTTCCAGCAATTCCAGCCTAATCCAGTGCAGCATGAAACATAGTTTTGAATTTTTCTGATTTTATGAGGACTTTATCATGCATAGTCATATATGACGAAAAAACATTTCCTTGTAAATAATTAGTTATATTAGAGTTATATTTGTAACTGCTAACTAGCAGCAACATTTTACACATGGAAAAATTCCACTTGTCAGTTTTCCGATGATTATGAAACATATACGACAATGTGGAGTTTCCTATTTTTGAGGAGAGCAACAGTGGAGAACGTCTTCACTGATTAGAATAAATATTTAGCTCATTTTTGGCCTAAATTAATTATTTTAAAGATTTTAACCTGTTGCTACATTTGTCTTACCAGTGACTACATAAATTAAGCTGTTTTATTACATTCTCTTCTGCTAATTAATTTTTTATTTTGAAATTTTATTTATTTAAAAAAATGCAAACTAAGTTGTGATAGAAACAAGTAGTTTTCATCTAATTTCATACATTTTATTAACTTTTGGGGTAAACACATGAACTGATCAACTTTTTCGTGAAAGAATATTATTGAGGAAAAAAGATAAACAAAGTGGTAGATTTCTAAAGACTTTAGACGTTTGTATTCACGTGAACAAATAATGGTCACAAACATCACAAACGTAGCTGCCGATGAGTTATAGATTACGAAAATACAGTGAAATCTTTAAACTATTACCTGGATGTAAAATCCAAGGCCCATTTGTGGCGTTTTTGGGTCGTTCTAACGCTCATTGTAAACGGTCGGTAAGGTTAAAATAAGGTACGCGATAATATGAGTTGAGGACCTAGCCTGCAATCATGGAAGGCATTGATTGGTATTTAGCGTTACTATTAATAGCGTCAACCGAGCGTTTATTATATCTATGGGTGGAAGGATTCTGTTCTGTTTTCAGTTGGTAACGGGGTATGCTCGGAGCATATTCTTAGCAGCGTGTGAAACAGTAGGTCGGAATCATAACGAGATTTCTAAAGCGCCAAATTAGCGAGGTCGCGGGGGACCAGCTTATTCACAGGTACTCATCATCATCAGTTCCTGACGCCAGCCATTTGGCGGCGATGGGTACGAATAAATGATCTCCATTGTCCTCGGTCAAAACCAAATCAATAGGCAGGTAGGGTCAAAGTCGGTTCCAGGTCAAGATCCACAAGGTTAAGCAGGCAGTAGTCTACTGTTCCTACATGTCCGTCAAATTGAAGAGGTTAATTACTTGTCTAAATATGGTTCGAGTTTCTGGAGTTAAGCATATAAACCAACATCTGCATACGCCATTGTTTAAAACTTTAAACGAATATCCCTTTGTTGGTATTGTAGGCTATGCAAGACGTTGGCTGTTTTTCCCCTTAGTCCAGAGCATGGTCAATTTCTACAAACAGCGTAAATCTGCCAGTTTCAGGTAAAACTAATATTATCCAGGCCATGTTGCTGTAACTCCTTACAGGTTTTCTTGCCTTGAAATATGCTGATGGGAAGCAGTTTATCCATGGCAACCATCTGAAAATATTTAAATCATGACGTACATACTTAAACAGACTAGATCATAAAGAGTGACACTATTTGGAAATGATAATATAACAAGACTCATAGGCGTAGACTCTGGGGGGGGGCAGCCGGGGCATGTACCCCCAATAATTGAGATGCACTGTACATTTAATGCAACAAGTGTAGAATGAATAGCCAAATGCCTCCCCCCCCCAATATTTTGGACAAGTTTACGCCAGTGACAAGACTAATATATTTACCACCAGCAAACCACTAACAAATCTGAGAGTTGGTTAAGCATTTAATTTATTTTTCAATAATTTATAAATAACATAACAGCATGACAAAGAAACTATCACAGATTAAAGTTACACAAAACTAACACAACAACTCGCTAGACATCCCTTTCCAGTATATTAAGGTTAAACAATTTTAAACCATTCAACCTGCCTTTTAGAATGTGGCTTATACTCAACAGTCAGGTAGTATTTCAGTATAAGTTCAAGTCCTCTTGTATACAACATCATAATAATTACTTTATATTTATTTATAGTATCGTCAATTAGTACAATTTTTTACACCAATTTTAATTACGACAATTTACTGTATTTATAAAGCATTATCAGTAGCAAACTACTTTTAGGGTGCTTTACAGTAGTCAGTGAGAAAGTTACATAGAATCCTGATGAATGCCACAACAGCCAAGTGGTTTATTCGGTGACAGGGCAAAATGGCGCAACAGCTCAGTCATTTATTCTTATAATACTGTACTGTATTAGCCAGCATATAAAGTAGACCACAGTGTATTAGACTTGTTAGTGAAAATCAGATTAATCAGGCTAAATTATTGCTTGGTGCTGAACAACTGCATAGTTTTTGCATTACTGGACTGCAACAGAAAGTTCTGTCATACAGAAATATTGTAAATAAATATAAGTTACTAGGTGCAGTTTGTTCTTCAACGGTAACATTCCTTTCAAGTCTTGTGGTCTACATTTTAGTTTGTGAAGAAGTATAAGATGAAGAAGTTTTAGCCATCAGTTTGTGGTTCAGAGATGGAACATTTATATCATAATCATACTGGTTTGAATATAGAGCCATAAGAAAACTGTGCTCCACATCATGTGGTCACCTGTTGATTGCACACTTCCTTACAGCATTTCTGACATGTCCAGATATCCCGTCCTAAACAAAAAAGAATCGGAACGCTGGCATCAGGCGCCATGTTAATCTAGAAATTTCTAGCTAAATACTGGATGAACCGGTATGACGTTCAGGTCGTCAAAAAAAGAACCGTAATGCCATTCCCGTGCGTTCCGGTCCCAACTGATCCCTGGACACATCGCTCCCTCTCATGCATTAGACAGTTCTTCTCGGACAATCTTTCACTCAAAATCCTAGCTAGACATGGTTCAGAAAGCATTTCTTGCTTATCCTACAACCTAACTACAGATCTGTTGAATTTCAGCATTTCCGATAGATTACAAACGATGCCGCACACATGCCCAGATACAATCACAACATTTCTAGTGAATGGAACCAATATCAGGGGGCAGTGCTCGAAATGGAAAATTTTACGAAACGGAACGCTAGTCAAAGATATGGGAGCATTCACGTTAATTTCATAGTATTTTCCACAATAATTCATTTGACGAACTGGAACGGCGTTCCGGTGCGTTCCGGTCCATTTCGAGCACTGATCAGGGGCTTTACAGCCAATTATACATCGGCATTGTCGGCCACTGATAGTCGTTGACAGGGAACTGTTGCTGCTGTTGTGAGAGCAGAGAAAGGGAAACGTGCATCGCTGGCATGGTGCCAGGAACATGAGATGAAACCGGATGCAGTGCCGAAGCACCACTGTGACTGAAGTGTTCATCTCGTCTCATTGCTGTGTGGTCATCCGACATGAAATTGTAGTCCATAAAAACAGATCGCTGGTCTATGTTCCCAGATGCTTCACGTGGAAGACCCTGGCGCTCAGCAGAGTAGCGGGACGTCATATAAGGGTCGTGGCATGGCATCGAGAATGGGTGGCTTGTAGTCGCTGCCCGATCAGAGGCCGGGAGACGAGAGAAGCGAACTGCATCCAACATGGTTTGTTTGGCATCGTATGAGTTCGTAAGCAGAGGGACGTTGCCAAACCATCGGCCAAATCTAGTTGTTTCATTAGCATACGGATTTGCAGTGGGTGGTTTGGTGTGTTGAGTTGGCATGGCAACAGGACGGAAAGGCACACTGGCATGGTCACTGAACGAGAGCTGGGCAGAGACAGGCCCTGCTGTCAAATCGGATGCCTTTGCTGTCATCTTATTGTTGGCATGGGTGAAGGTGTTAGCTCGAGCAAAAGAAAAAGGCAGAGGTGCCGATGGAAACTCCTCAGCAGGGAAAGGATATCCGTTTGTACCTGTGCGATAGGCATTTGAACCAGGATGATAGAAACCGAGGGATGAATGAAGACCAGATGATGGTTGGCTTATCCTAGATGATGGATAGCCTGGATAAGTGAGAGTGGATGCATTAGACAGTGAAACCGAAGGCACTGGAGAGAACTGGTCAGAGGTACATCGTAGGATTCTGTTAGATTCTGAAGATGTATCTACTTCCAGATCCTGAAGAGAGTCATACTGAGGCTCTTCGTGATTGGCAATCGTACAGCATTCATTTCCAGTGGAATTGCCATAATCTGCTACACTGTACGCTGATGGCTGTGTGTAGCCGTAACCAGTGAAACGTCGATCATGTGACTCAGATGGCAATGATGTAAAACCGGTCTGGCTGTATAGCTTTTCACCTTTGGTTTCATGACTGGTAAGCACTTGTGATACATGACTCCTTGGAAAAGCATTACTCCGTGGGGACGAAGGTGCATAGAATGCATCATTGGCGACTGATGTCAGGGTCATTGCATCTGGCATATGACAGGTTTTTCGTGCATCCACTGAATCTGAAGAACTGTCCGGATGAAGATCACCAGAGGAGGATTGATCTTCATTCCACTTCAAAACTGGCAAAGCTGTACTACTAGCCTCCCCATCTTTAGGAAGCTTTTTAGCCAACTTACTCTGCTGTGACTTACATTTGCGTTGCTTGGCACAACTTTGACCATTATCTTCAGTACTGTTGTGATGGCGAATCATGTGTGTCTCGTAGCTCTTTATTCCCGCAAATCCCTTGCAGCATACGTCACATCGAAAGCCCCAGTTGGCTACAATGCTGTGGTCACGCTCACTGTGCCGTTTGAGGCGTTCCGGACGAGGAAAAGCTCGATTACAGATGTTACAGTGGTATGCATATATTTCTTTCTTGCTGTCCATTTTGTGTGCTAAAGAAAGATGTTGACGCAACTCACTTGGACGTGGAAAAGAAATGGAACAACTGGAACATCGATAGCGCAGTTCCTTTTCATGCATCCTCTCATGATAGCGCAGACCTTCACGATAGCGATATTTTCGGCCACAAACAGAACATGAGTAAGGCTTTATGCTGCTGTGACACTTGAAATGATCTTGCAGTTTATCCTTGCGCTTGAAAGCTTTGCCACAACCTGGTTCCTTGCAAACAAATGGCTTTGTCGTTGTATGAGCCGAGATATGGTGTCGCTGAAGGTGTTCCTTCTTGTTGAATGCCTTGCTGCAGATTTCACAAACATACTGGCGGCTAGTCGTTGAGGAAACATTGTGATGATGGCAAAGTCCCGTTTGTTTGTTGAACGTAGAACCACATTGGTCACACAGCCTTTCGTCCAGTTTCTGTACTTTTTCAGACTTTAGGCTATTTTGTTCAAGCTTCTCAAGCGGTTCGATGTCTGATAATCTTTGCTCTTCACAAGTCTGTATACTTTGCGATTGCTTTTTTATATTTGAATTTCGTGATCGCATTTTTAAAATAGCGTTAGACACAGGATGCATCTGCCTGTGAGCTGATAGGCGATGTGAAAACAAATCCTGCTTTTCATGAAAATGCTCATTGCAAACTTTGCATATGAATGCAAACTGTGAGTGAACTTTAGAATGTGCCTGGTATTTGTTAGCAGTTTCAAAAGTCAAATTGCACGATGAAATAACACATCGAAAGATGCATATCAGTTTGTGATCATCAGTCTTATGTTGATACAGTCTCTGAAGAGTTGAATAATCTTTTTGGCAGTATGGGCAAATGTTGTCTTGAGTCAAATTCAAATGCCTATTATTTGACGTTGGTATTGTGTCTGCACACGAGCCTTTCACAGCCGAGAACTCCTCATTACTTAAACAGTTGGTAATTCCGATACTCTCTGCATGGTTAACCAATGTTGTGCTGATCGTTTCACTCGGTGAATGCTCCGACTCTTTAACATTTCTAGACGAGGCGTCAGCAAGGGCTTGAATAGGAGGAATGGTTAATGCGGGGTCAAACAAATCGGATGGAACAGGACCATCGGTTGGATGTGGCATCCACACACGGTGGCATTCGATGTGCTCTTGAGCCAAGTCTTTATCTACGAATCTAAGACAGCAGACAAAGCAGGTAAAAGACCCAACACAAGGTTTGCTCTTCTCAGCAGATTCTCTTGCATTTTCATCTACTAAATTATTGCTTTTGCTTTCTTCAGTACCAGCTGCAGTATCCGTTAGGGGTTCAGAGATGACAGTCAATGGGACCTGTTGATGGGCCATATGCAGTGCCATTCGATGACGATTCGTGTGACTAAGGTGCTGAAACTTGCGTTGACAAACAGGGCATTGTCTGGAGGGGAATTCAGTACCCTGAGTAGCTGGCCGATGACTGGTTTTCAGGTGCAAGAGGTATTTTGTACGACTTTCGAAGCAAGTTGAACACAGCTTACAGAAGTAGGACTTCCCTCTAGTGTTTCTCTGGTGAGCAGTTTCTCGATGATTCAAAAGAGTCACCTGGTCTACAAAGACCTGGTTACATTTAGAACAAGTAACCATATGCCTTTTTAATTTGGACTTTATCACACCGGCAGGACATACAATTTTCATTTTTTCTACTTCCTTGCGAAATGCCAGCATTTGCTCATCTGCAACGTCATCATGAATCGAAGACACAACATGTCGACGCAGTTTGTAACGGTTTGAAAACCACATACCACAAAATTTACAGATTCCAGGTCGAACATTTGGATGTTTTGCCATATGTAGCAAAATAGCATTGTAGCTGTCAAATAAGTCCATGCACAACTGACATGAAAAGCACACCTTCTTGATGACTTGAAGTACTTCTTCTCCAGTGTGACAGTTATATACCATGTGATGATTAGTTTTCTTGGAGAATTCAATGAATGCTGGTACCTTGGACTGTGGAGGCTCTCGTCGGCACAACCTCTGTAGATGGCGCTTTAGTTTGTACTTGTCGCTGAAAGCTTTCTGACATCGATAGCAAACATATGCACTGAGATTATGACTTTTACGCAAGTGGCGATCATAGTCGTCTTTGAATGATGCAATATAGGAACACTTTGGACACTGATGAAGTCTAGGCTTACTGTTCCAGTGCATAGGCTTTTTTAGCTGAACAATTTTATTGTAGGTTATGGATTTTGGAGGGCGGCCTCTTCTCCATTTTGGTAATGTCACAGATTCTTCAGTTGTGCCACCCTTTTCATATGTCACTGAATTCTTCTGACTTTCAACTTCGTGTGATAATTGTTCAGATAAATTTACTGTCTGTGTCACATAAGAATTTTCCTCAGCAGCGTGTTCACTTACTTCAGATGATGTGCATGTTCCTTGTTCGCTTGGCAAAGTCAATAGAGCATGACTAAAACCACCAGTAGCATAATCATTCACACATTGTTCATTACCAATAACAGATGTTATGTTTCCAGATGTAATTCCATTAAAACTTTCGTCAGTGAATTTTGTTTGTCCTTCTCTTCCATTTACCAACCTGTCAATAGTTTCAGAAACCTTAACAATATTCTCAAATGTTGTCGTGTTACTTGTGTGGCCTAATTTAACAGCATGCTCCCTCTTATCTGTCTCAACTCTCACTCGACCACACGACTTCTTTTTCTTGTGATCAAAGTAATCGCTAATGTTGTGAAATATCTCCATACACCTCCCACACTGGTGGAGATCATCTTCTGACTCTAAAATTGCAAAATGAGGAATGCAGAAAATCATTGCAAACTAGGTTTACAGATGAATTTCATCACAGACAGAAATGCAACGTTTTCAAGCAATCTTAAGACGCATCCTTTGGGATCTGTTGAATTGCTGTGTTAAGTGCCCTTAAAAGGTGCTTTAAAAAATCCACCTACATTTTCAAATCTCGTTAGCACATACATTTGTATATGCTCTATGCATTTCTTTGTCGTAGCATTGGAAATATATACTTTTAAATATTATCATCATGTTTATTATCGCTTTTGACTGCTGTAATCTGTAATGCGGTGTGTCGTTCTTCGTTGATTTATAACACACAAATTATATAATATATATATATATATATATTATATATATGCATACAGCCATACACACATGAATATTACTACACATACACTTTGTTAGAGTTAATATAGCATAAGTGGATGAGATACTCTCCAGAAATCAAAGGACTGGGCCAGTACCTTCACTTACCAACTTTTTGGGATTTACCAGTTCTGGAAGAGGTTTCTTCCAAACAGAAGACATTTCCTAATTATGTAATACTATGGCAATAGTTGGAGTTAGCGGTGAATTACAAACTAATAACAAAAGCAATTAGGATAATCAGTAAATGTTGCATTTTGCATTGCCTAATTGCTGATGTCACATGCTTAAACCAGAGTCCCTATTAGCTGGTCCTCTTCTCTATCCTTCTCTAATCACATCTCCAACCTCTTGCGCACCTGCTTCATGCATATTCGTGACTTTTGCCACATTCGACCCATGCATGACTTTAAAAATGCATCCACTATCACTACTACTGTCCACTCCAAGCTTGATTACTGTAATTCCCTTTTCATCAACCTCAAATCCACCCCAATTAAGCGTCTACAACTCATCCAAAATTCTCTCGCCCGAACTATCACCAGGGCACCTAAGCATCACTGTATCACTCCAGTTCTTAAATCACTCCACTGGCTGAAAATCCCCAAGCACATCCACTTCAAAGGCTTATGACTACCCTACAACTCACTACAATACTCCCAGTCAAAGTAACTTCGCAAACTCTTCACCATCCAGCCACCCCGGTCTACCCGTTCAAACTCATATCTCACTCTCTCTCATCCCTCAGTCTCTACTCGCCTCAAGTTCTCCAACCGATCCATATCCCATACTGTACCTCAACTCTGGAATGAACTTTCCTCTGAATTCCGCATACTCCCAGTTCCTCCACCATCCACCGTCATCTGCCTCAGGCTCTTCTACTTATGATCCCACTGGCTTTCCATTCAAAATTGAAGTCTCGCCTATTCAAGAATTCCTACACTAATCCATTCGATCCTCCGCCTTCCAACCTTTCTCGTCCTCAACGAAACCTGCCTTATCGTATCGTATCGTATCGTATCTAGTAATTTATAGCCTTAGCAACTGCTCTGCCTCCTCTCTTTCTCTCTGGTCTCGCTGGCAACCGGACTTGAACCTCCGCTGAACATTGATCTCTGAACAACCCTTCTGATAAGACGCAGCGCTCGTGAATAAGCTGGTGCCCTGCGCTAGACTTCTTCAGCGCTTGAGAAAGTTGAAGTTTACAATTACGATTATGACGTAAACTTTGCATAGAAGTAAGAATATAAACGCTATATACTTAGCGCTGAGGGACAAGTATGTCAGCTAATAGGTACACAAAGGCTTGAAAATTCACCTTCCGAAGCCATGTCTCTTATAACCCTATTTACAGCAGCAATTCATATTAGTTAATAAACATCAAAGTAAAAAAATATTTCGTTATGTTTCTTCAGCTTGAGTATGGCATAAATACAAAACACAGACTATATTTTCAACGGCAAGATTATAAAACACGTGGCGTCATCATGCGATAAACTCTAAAAAGCACGAACTTTGTGGAATCTATCATTTGCGTTGGTTTTAAAAATCTTCGAGCTGGATATCACCGATATGCAGACATGACAAGAATAAGCGAGACTTTGCAGATTACTGAAGTCTCTCGAATTAAGGTATTTCATCTGTAAGGTAATTTAGAAATTCATTTAATGTCGTTGCATCAAAGATATTAGGACTTGGAGTCATAGTCTATGACTCTAAGAACTTTGGTTACATAATGCACAAGGTTTAATTAGTTACTCTCTTGATTCTTTGATAATGCCAATTATCTATGGTTCTATGTTCACTGAATACATGGGAACTGGCTTGACCTCGCAACCGACTTTTTATAATAATTCTGCAAGAGGCTTTAAAAACTTCTTTTACTAACTTAATACGAGTAACAAACCAGTTCACGTTTTCTTTTGTCTCCGTCGCTTGTTTCCGTGTCCTCTCAGATTTCGCTTTTGCTTGGCAAAGTTCGCAGATTAGAATAGGTTTGGGAAAAAGCACAAGCTGTTAGCACTTATTTGCTTACTTACAGAAGTACTTGTCGCAAGCGCGTCACCTTGGGAACGGGTCAAGATGGCTGGTTGTTGTAGCTGGTAACGGAGACGCAAACCTGTTAGACTCGCAAACTAAGTATAATAGCTTTATACTTTAAGTAATTATAACTCGTATGCGACAATTTTAAAGTTGTTTAGATAGCGTGAGTACATAAATAACATTTTAACTTGAAGGCGTTACTGCAATTTGTTTAACACTTAAATAGCATCGTTACATAAATATAGTGCATACAGCAGGTCTTAATTTTTGTACTTTGTGCATAAAAGATGGTATAAACTAGAATATAAGAAATAAATAGCTTCACAATGTGAAGTTGAAAGTGAAAAGATATGTAAAATTTAGCCCTGCCAACATGCCCATATGGAGCCAATGTAGGTCCCATAGCATCATATAGGAATAGGACCCGTATAGAACCCATATGGGTGTAATTTAATGCCCGTGGTAATGCTGTCAGGGAGTAGACCTTTTAAAAGCTTTTATAGAAGAGATTAATGAACCAGCGTATTCACAATAATTCAGACATACACAAAATTATACGCAAAGGTTTGGTAATGTTTCAATAACAGCTGGAAATTCAGTATACATGCGACTGGACAGTGTTTTGGAATTGCAGTGACAAGGTAAAAATAAAGGATGAATGATACTTGTGCAAGACATCCAAATATGAACAAATTGTTTTTTGCTGTTTTTGGCCGCTCACATTGACGGTTGCATAGTCATGCCTGCATTGCTTGCAGTCACTGAACAATGGATTGTGGAACAGAGTCTGCAAAATGGGGTCTCACTGTGTGAAAGATCCATTTGAATAAGTTCAAGCAAATTGTAAAGTTATGCCGCACATAGATCAACCTTCATCGAATGTGAATTGGGTTACTTTTGCTTTATGCTTTTCAGTGCTTTTTTCTAGAAAAAAAGGTTCCGGAACTGAAGAATAGGTTCCAGAACTGAACAATTATGGAAGGACTAAAATCCCGAGAAAAACGGGATTGGAGTTGGGATGGGTCTCAATAAACACTGAAAACAGTTCACAACACTTCAATTAAATAAAAATAATTAAATTATTGTTTTTATTATTAAAATAAATAAATTATTATTTAGTAGCTGAAAAAAGGTGCCGGAACGCTGTTCTGGCGCATTCTGGCTGAAAAGAGCACTGATGCTTTATATGTGCAATCCTTATTGTTGTAGGATTATTTGCAAGCAGACATTTGTTAGTTATCAAGCTAGCAATGTCTGCAGAGGTAAAGGGAGCTGCACTTGGCTCCAGTGATGACACGATGGGTGGAATGAGGAAGAGTAAGAGCAAAGTTGTTGCTCCAAGAAATCCAAAGTTGCTTAAAGGCGTCCAGCCAGAAGTAAAGGTTAGTATTGTTTGCTATCACATTTGAAGATGATGAATTATTTTGCTAGAAAGTCAAGATTTGGAATGCATTATTTCAATGGTACATTGTACCTTTTCCGCAAATTTTGCTCCATATTAGTCTTGGTATTCAGTAGTTGATTTACTGTAACCTTTGTAGTTTGAATATGAGTAACATTCCCTCTAAAGCAAAATTGCGAGCTTGCAAGCCTATTCATCTGCTGTCTGGTGACTGAAAGACACATGGGCCACAATTTTTCATCTTAACAGTAGCCGCATGATGCCGGTGAACATGCCATTTCTTTAAAGCACTGTATAGTGTGCTGTGCAATGTGACTATGATGCTATGCAACTTAATTTCTATTTAAATTTGGAACCTTAAAAAATTAACAACATCTGCCAGATTTCAAAGCGTTAAAAAATTCCCACCTGTAGCGTCCACAAAGGTGCATGCATGGGTGCATGAGCTGCTGCTTGGCCGCCACTCACGCAGCTTAGAGGGAGCAATTGCATTTGAGTTAGTTTTAGTGTATGCAGCTTACATATTTTACAGTTTATAATGTATGTCTGATGTGGTCTTTATCTGAATTGGTTGTGTAGTTTCTTAGCATTTTTATGGTAGCCAATAGGTTGAACTATCTACAGATAGTGTGCAGATTTGAGATTAGTCTGATTTATTCGATAGTTTCAGACTTTAACACTTAAATGATGAGCTGCATTGGTTTCCCAGCTGTTTTTGGTACGCTCTCATCGTTAAAGTGTTAAACAAGCCCTTAACTTGTTGACTAATGTTGTATAAATATGAGATAATGAAAATTTTCCTATGTGTGGATCCCTACATTAGAGTTTTATAGAGAAAGAGATGCATTGTGAAATATTTATCTTTACTTCCAGTTGATAATTCTATGCATAGCCTACTGGATTTGCCACAGCTTTTACACATTATTGCTATAGAAAAATGATGCATTTTTAAATGAAGGCCTGTGACAGTACAAATTTATGCATATTTAATGATTCATCCATTTTGCAATGTTTCAAATACAAATTCCTTTTTTTTTGCAAAATTTCTGTTCATATTTGAGTACTGGATTAGTGGTGGTAATAAAACACAGATAATGACGTCATAATGGAGTAGTTGAGTTAATGACGTCATAATAGAGTAGTTGCTATGGCAATAATAAAATATTCTTAATTATACTTTTCAAAAGATTAGTAGAGTATTTGCAAGAAATAATGTTTAATTACTTATGATGACTTTAAATCACTTATTATAACTTATAATCTTTGCCTAAGCAAAGACACTGTCTTAAAGTCCGAGTGTAGCATGTTATTCTGAATGTTAACAGTTGCGTCCATCAGTCTACCTCACACAAATGTCTATGGATACTGATGAATGGCTGGCAAATCAACGCACCATGAAGCTTCCTGCCAAAATAGAACTGCTTGATATGGCAGAAACAACTAACCAAAAAGTAAGATGATAATAGCTTTTCTATGGCAGTTGAACTTTGACACCTATAAAAAGCTGGTTCTCTTGAGGGGTGCTTATAGGCACGTAAAAAGTTGAGATACAAATTTAACAAAGCATAATACATCTCAAGATTTATCATAGTCAGAATGCAAAGAGTATACTCTGTGTTTCAAAATTTACAGATATTTTGTCTAAACAAAGTCTCCTTTCTCATCGAGTCTTGTAACTTTGCCAACTGTTTACAAAAAAATTGCTTTTTTGTTTGATTTAGTTGCTGTTTTTTGTTGGTGCTGCTCATTGAGGTAAAGGGGACATTGATGACAATGAAAATAACACAAGTACAGTGACTATTTTGACTGTGATGACAGAGCATAAAACTATCCTGTCATCTTGACTTTATTTACTGACCACATTTGAGCTGAAGCCAAATGCTTTGGAGTTTTTTTAAATAATTTTCATGACTTCCAGGCTCAATCAAGATTTTTTATTTTTGTTATTGTCTAGGTTTCCAGTGTCAGCATTGATGAGCCGTTGTTTCAGCCATATCCTTCGGAGATCTGCTTCCAGCGTTTTAAGCTATTCGAAACTTACGAAGTTCCTTTAGTTCTAAGAAACAATGACAAGGTTGAGAAATTATTTTTTTGCTGTACGCTATCATTAAAGTCATAATTATTTTGTGACCATGTTGGTGCGTCAGAAAATCTGCTTATCACAATTATGATCCAACTTACATGTAGCATTATTCATCCTTGTTCTTGCCATCATCATTGTCATTGTGATGGTAGCTCCACTTGTCACCAATAAATTGATATTTGCAGGTAGGTTTTTTATTAGGCCTAATTAATTGTTGGCATGTAAAGGTGAGTTTTGGGTAATTATATTAAAATATGCCTAAGATTAGCAAACCAATGGATTTGATCCAGATTGTAAAGTTAAAAGCAACATGATGTCAGCAAATGTTAAGGAATCAGTCAATTAGAAATTATGTATGTATTTGTGTATGTATGTATGTATGTATGTATGTATGTATGTATGTATGTTTGTATGTTTGTATGTATGTATGTATGTATGTATGTATGTATGTATGTATGTATGTATGTATGTATGTATGTATGTATGTATGTATGTATGTATTTGTGTGTGTATTTATATATGGTATGTATCAAGAAAAACTTAATGTAATGCATTTTGCCTTATATGCGGCTTAATGCATCTTCCATGTTTTAGGTTCCGAGATTACTCAAGATCACACAAGAGCCATCGCCTTACTTCAAGCTGATCAGCCCAGCAAATGCTTCTCACAAAGTTGGCCCTGGGCTTCCTACAACATACAAAGTCCAGTTTAGTCCAGAGAATGATCAGGTATTATTACTGAATTTCATGACAATGTGTTACTTTGGTTATGATGTCTTGCAGCTATTCTAACTTAATATTCCTGATGTGGTTAATGTCATAATCATTATCGTCATCGTCATTCAGAGATGAACTTAGAGATCATGTGCTTCTGAAAGGTGCTATATAAATGTTCTGTTGCACGTACAAATGCAATCACACCAATGTAGTTTTTAATTATATTGTTATCATCTTTGTTATTGTCTTCAATGTTGTAATTGTTAACAGTTGTTTTTCAAAGTAACTGTATTTTGTTTTCTATTTTCACGTATCTTGCTCTTCATACATATGACCATATAGACTTTACCAGCTTTTGTATTTGTCTTTGGAGTTTTATTGATGCTCATAAGTTTTATTTGGACTTTGTGGTTTTTAGGACTACACTCATGAGCTCATCTGTGTCACTGAGCGAGAGAAGTTTGTTGTTCCTGTGAAGGCATTTAGTTCACGAGCCATTCTAGATTTTCCAGATTTCATTGATTTTCCTCGTGGACTTGTGAAGTATTCAAACACAAAAACGCTTCTCATTCGCAACATTGGAACAAGAGATGGAAAATTTCAACTAACAGCGGAAAAGTAAGTTCCAAGTCTCAGCTGAACAGTTTGGAACTTCAGAAATATATGCTCAGGGGACTTGTTATAATCAACAATCAGAAACATTTAATAAATCGAAATTGTTTTATTAGGGCAAATTTATGCAGTTTTGTATATATAGGGACAGAGGCGCGTTTACAGAAAACGGGGCCCTATGCGCAAACATTTTTGGGGCCCTTCTGAAGTTGTAAACTGAGAGTGTGAAACTCTGCCATGGTGGTGTTTAGCCTACCATGTGCAAAAACCCACGAAGTTGAACTTAAAGCCGTTTTTGTGAGTGTTATTGAGACCATAGGCCCTAATTATGATTAGTTATAGAAGCTATTTTCAAGGAATGTGAAGTTATTTGATTTGATGATTTTAGTAAAAAAAACTGACATAGGGTGTTGAAACAACAATCAACGTGAAATAAGTCGCCAGTTTTACTTCTTGAATAAATTATTGAGCTCTTAAATTGTCTTCATTATTGTGATAAATTTATAACAAATTGTATTGGATAATTCTATAATTGGAAAAATATTTTCCATCGTTTGGGGCCCTCCGAGATTTGGGGGCCTAGGCGCGCGCCTAGTGCGCCTACATGTAAACGCGCCTCTGTATAGGGATATATATATCCCTATATAGTCTGTCAGTATAGTCTATCTGTTATTCCCCTTAATGAACTGGGCACAGGTAACAAAATCATTTGACTCACAAGCAAATAGTATTGTATTTGCTGTGCATCCTTATCATTTGAAGTAAGAAGTCTGAAGATGAAATTGCTGATTTAGCATGTTCCAAATTGAAAGTATTTGTGACTTGATACAATGTCCTAAACTAAAGTCAGGTTCAAGATTTGAAACTCCAGTGCTATTCTGTATGGCTAATTAGTTTTCATAATATTGCCAAGTCATGGCACCTATAAAGTTTTACTGCAAAAACTAGGCTCATCTTGTTAAACAGCTTCTTTTTCTATTCTTTTTTGTCTGATAGACCATTTGCAGTAAGTCCTGTCAGTGGTGTGATTCCTGTCAATGGCAACCTTCAGGTCACAGTTGACTTCCATCCATTAACAGTTGGCGAACACAGTGGAGAAATAGTGCTTCACTATGACGCTGGTCAGTTTTACTTACGTTCATTATCCATTTTGTTAAATAAAATCCGTTTTGGATTTGGCCATGTCAGTAATGTATTATGTAGGATCTAATGTAACACAATGTGGTATATCATCATCAGCAACCGTGGAGTCATCGCCTGTAGGTGTCCGATACCATTTTCACTATGTTCTTCCACTGTAGTGTGTCCAATGCGATGTGGTTCAGCTTCAGAAGCGATGTTCCACACCATCCGATGATATCGTCTAGCCATTCCTTATGGGGTCGTCCTCTCTTGTTTGAACCATCCATCCTTCCGAACACTAAAGAACATATGGTATACAGTGTAAAAGAAATTCCCTGCCAGCATGCCCACAAAAAGCCCCACATTGGGCCTGTATGGGACTCCTATTTCCACATGGGACCCTTATAGATATGGGTTCCATCAAATGTTTAGGGGTATGCTGGAAAGGAAAATGTATCTACTGTGGTCTGTTTATCCTTAAGAATAAACAAAGTGGTCATCTTCCGCAAAATACTCATGCTCATCTATGCAGTAAGAAAAACCTTCTATGTAGTCAACACCAGCCAAGTAGACCAGCGTTGAGTGATGATGACCTCAAAGGGCAAGAAGATATCTGCTGAGTAATTTCAGTCAGGATGTTGTTTAAACTTTGTGACTTCATTAAGTGTCTGAACTAACATGAATCATTTTTCCACAGGGGAAGATGTCTACATTCGACTGCATGGTGTAGCTGAAAATGCCGCTGTTAGGCTTGAAAAGAGTACAATACGCGTGGAAAAGACATTCATTTCCTTGGCCAATCAAAGGACAGTCACCATCAGCAATCACAGTGATGTTATAGCTCATTTTCACTGGAGTCGCTTTGCTACACAGGAAGAAGAGGATCAACAGAAAATAATGTAAATTCACAGTTTAAAATAATTACTCATGTGCTTATATAACACTTTCTAATATTTAAGAAATGACCATACAAATCAAAGGCTGTTGTTTATTTTATGTTCTTTATGTTTTTCCCAAACTGTGATCATTTTAAAACTTGCTCTAGCATCTAATTTGGAAATAATAATGTGATGTAAATCTGAGTCATTCACTTGATTTTGTGTTTTAGTAATTATATTTATTGCCATGACATAGTTATTATTATCTTGACATAGTAATTATTACCATGCCATAGTAAGATAAGTTTCAGTAGCGATATTCAGTCTCATAATAATATTAATTGTTGCAACCAGATTATGATTATGGTTCTGTTTTGTCAAATTTCCCTGTTGCTTTTCTGAGAAGGAAAATTAGTGGTAGTAATAATATATTTTTGGAGGGCATTATAGAATGATCTCAATGAATGAATGTATATATGAATGATGTTCATTTAGACGATACCCATGTTAATCAACTCTTTAATCAATTCTTTATTGAACTCTTTAATTGATTATTTTGAAATTTACCTTACTTTTTGCTGTTCTAAGAGATGTGATTTGAATATAGGCTAAAAGACAATCTTCTGGATTCAGAAGCCAATGAAACAGATCGCTTCTATCAAGAATGTGAAATTGATCCTACAATTGCAGACAAGATTTCAATCATTCGCAGATCATACCAAAACAAAAAGAATGTAAGTTTCCTACAGGTACTCTTTACTATTCTAATTAGGTAGTCACCCTGACTATTTTCATCAAAACTGACTGATGCTGAGGGCTAAATCAAAGACAGTCTGTTGCATTTGTATTTGTATACTTGTTATAAGTGCTAAGCATTTAAGTTTTTCTTTTGTTTTAGAGGATCAATGAAGACCCAATGTTGTTTGTGGATGATGTCATTAAGATAGATCCAATCGAGGCTGACATCTGGCCAAAATCATCCATGGATGTCACGGTCGTATTTCAACCAGAAGAAGCCAAAGAATACAATTGTATTGCCTTTTGTGATGTGACAGGGCGCGAAGCTCGACTGCCGTTGCGAATTCAGGGCGAAGGAATTGGACCAAATGTTCAGTTTTCTTTTGATCAGATTGATATGGGAAACATCTATGTCTTTTCCACGCACGTCTATGAGATTATCCTCGCAAACAAGGGTGATATTGACGCAATGTACAGCCTCCTTCCATCCAATACATCGTATCGACCTTGCTTCCAACTGAATCCGTCAGAAGGAATCATTATGCCAGGTGGACATCAAGCAATCCAGGTGTCCTTCAGCAGTCGTGTGGTTGGCAGCTTTGCTGAAGAATTCTACTTTCAAGTTGATGGCCTTCCAAGTCCAGTAATGGTCGCTTTTGTGTAAGTTTAAACAACAAATTTAGGCACGTTCTTTAGATATATGCAGATCAGTGTAATTATAATTACCCTTTAATGTGAGTATGAATAAAAGGTATTTGGTATATGGACTATCGCTCACAGGATGATCGCTCATAGAACGAGTGATCCTAGGATGATCGCACCTAGGACAATCGCTCATATGAAGATCACTCATAGTACAATTGCTCATGAGACAATTGCTTATAGGACAGTCGCTCTTAGGATGATCGTTCATAGGACGATCCCTCAGGATGATCGCTCATAGGACAGTCGCTCATAGAACGATCGCATACAGGACCAGGTATATGTTTATCATTAGCTTTACTTTGTCTAAAAGTCCACTGGATGATCCAAAAAGCATGTTTTCTAAATTCTGTGTAACCATTAACCATTTGCTTTAATAGTTTTCTCTTTTCTTCTTAAAATAGCATATTTTGAGCTTTAGTTTCTGCTCTCTTTTATTTGGCTGTGTGAACTTTTTTCAGTGGCAGTGTAATTGCTCCAACATTCAGTTTTGATGTGCCTAAGCTGAGATTTGGTACAGTTTCATATGGTAAGCAGAATAGTATTTCATCTACAGATTCTGTACTAAAATATATTGCAGAAAAAACTGTTGGTCTGGAACATTATAGTTTTGCAAATATATTCAAGCACTCCAAGGCAATTCTTTATTACCCATATGGTTATTATTTATGTACAAAAACATGATTGGAGGAGCAAGGAATTCTAGCCCTTGGCTGGAACTCTGTTCAGTTTTGGAGCAAAATGTTAGCATAATAAATTCTTTAAATTCAGTAATATTGTTTGAACACTGGAGGCTTTCGAAAGAAGACTGGAGGCTTTCGAGATGTGGATATGGTGAAGATTGGAGAGAGTCAGCTGGATGGAACGTGAGACAAATGAGGAGATATTACAAATGTTGGGTGAAATAAGATCCCTGATAGAAACAATCAGAATTCGGCAGAGAAAATGCATGGGCCACATAATGAGGGGAGATTCTCTCCTAAGAACTATGATTGTAGGAAGAATTGAGGGGAAAAGAATGAGAGGAAGACTTCGAGTGATGCTACTGGATTGGATGATGATAGACGGTTAGAGCAAACTGAAGGAGAGGATTAAACAATGCGATGAATAAGTAAGTAAGTAGATATATTCTTTTTTAAGCAGTGCTAGCAAATGGAAAAGTGACAGAGTGGATGCGGAAATGGTGGCACTGGACATACGAACCTGCCTAAGAAGGCAGAGAACTGAAAGAAGAAGAATATTGTTTTACTTTTATCTGTAATTTTAAGCACAGTTGCTTTTTGCTTTAAGGTTTCACTTCGAGCAAAACATGCATTCTGAGGAACACTTCTCTAATTCCGATGACGTTCTATCTTCGCATTCCAAGCGATGGAAATGGTCCAGTTGTGTCTTGCTTGAGTGAATTCACGGAGGAATCGAGTGGTTCTGATTCGAGGCTATCTTTCAGTGACCCAAAGGAGTTTGAAATTGTGCCGGCTAGTGGTGTTCTTGCTCCTCAGAGTGAGGTTGAGATTACAGTCAGCCTGTGCTCTAACACAAGGAGACACTATGACGCTGCAATGGTCGTCGATGTTGAAGGAGTTGCACTGGAACTGTTTTCACTCCCAATTTCAGCAAAGTGAGCCTAAACAGATATCCATTTATTCTTTTAAAATTAGTTTATTGGCTATGGGATATGAGAATTAAACTGTTATGATAAACCCAAATTGTTGTCATCATCATCATCATCATCATCATCATAATCATCATCATCATCCATTCTGCCACTTTCCAATTTCTGTCATCCTAAGCACAGCCCACCATAACAGTTCCTCTGTCTTCTTGTCTCTGCGGTTTTGTGGCAACCGGATTTTGTTCTTCACTTGTCATCTTTAGACAACCCCTCTGACTTGACGCAGTGCTTTTGAATAAGCTAATGTCCAGTGCTTTAGCTGATAAAATCTGCCAGTAGCACTCCAGAAATTTCTGAGCATACGATTATAACAGTTTAATTCTCATATCTCATAGCTTAATTCTCATAATATTTAATTCAACTCTATTCGCCTTTCAATGGGATGCTCCCAGATTTGGATTTTTTTTAGCTTTGCTAAACAATGACATCCACTGATGCCTTATACATTAGTAAGAATTTGTTGATTAAATTATACAACTAATATTTCTGTTCACGGAATAAGCCAAAATGCTGTGGAACACATTCATTCTCTTAATCATCAGATTCTAAAGCTAGATGCTGCTACACCCAGGGCTTTTGAATAAGCTTTAAATTGCTAACTTTGTAGTCTTGTCTGCATTTGTATGGTTCCTATCCAGTAGAGTTTAGAATAATTCTAATATTTGTTTTCTTCTATCAGTCCTTAAGAATTCAGAAATATTTGTAACATTTAATGTTTAATTGATCTGTTTAGCATTATTAAGGTGACAACCAGGTTTTTTAAGAGTCGCAGTCTTGGCTTATGGACACTTCAAATTGCTTGTGTGACTGATCTAGTCCCTTTATAGGGCCTATGTGCTATACTTTTTCATATCTACAGGTAATGAAGTTTTGTGTTTGCCATTTGTTCCATTTCACAGATATTTTAATCAGTTTATAATATGATAATAACCAAAACTGAATAATTTTTTGTGCCAATTTGATTTTAAAACATAGATGCATTGTTCCGAGCATTGTGGTCATGAATCCGCGTTTGGAATTGGGTCGGTGTTTCATCGGATACCCTTACATGCAAACTGTTGAGATGCAGAACAGTTCAGATCTGCCAGCAAAGTATCGCCTGATTGCCTGCATTGATGATGGACTAGAGTCTCTATCTTACTGTAGTCCACAGTCTCAGGTTACTAGCACCAAGATCACTTTAGATTATTCATTCTTAAGATTCATGTAACTAGGCTTCAGTGCATGTTCTAACAGGCCAATTGTTCCACTCCAAGAAACACTAGAGCAAAATTCAAACACTAGTTTTTCTTCTTACAGGCACATTTTTGTCAATCGTTGTTGATTTAGTTGGCATTATTATGGTGGCATTATAGAAGTTTCATGATTAGTTTTGAATGTTGAGAAGTAAATATGTGACCATAAAAAAATTTCCAGTGGGTCTGATTTGTAACTCTAGTTTAACCATAGAATGTCAGACTAATTAAAGGCAATGTTCATTTGGTTGTAATCATGTATTAAACTATGAATCTAATCATGAACAATGTAATGCAGTTTTAGCTATTTAATTCTGGTGTTGTTTTGTCCATATAAAACATAGATGCATTGTTCCGAGCATTGTAAATTACTTAAAAGTGTCTTAAGATGGCAGGCGTATATAATATATTCTCTGTGCTTTCGTGTCAATGATAAAATTTAGACAAGATTGTTAGGTAAGATGAAGAAATTAAGAACTGTTTAGCAGAGTATTACATGATATCTGAAAAACTGAGGAGGGAAACTATGCAAAGACTTCTTTGCAGATAAAGTCAAAGTAATGGAGATTAAAATCCTAAGCTAAGCAGAGATTTTGGAACAAATGTCTGTTGTATAATGCAGACTTTATCTTGCCTGAAGATTATGTGATGATTATAGTGATAAGATTTAAGATTGATTTTATGTATAAGGTACATATAATTGATTGATTTTAAGTACAGGGTATCATTGATTGATTTTATGTACAGGGTATCATTGATTGATTTTATGTACAGGGTATCATTGAGCCCCAGAGCACTGCATCAGTTCCACTGGAGATCATTCCAAGAGGACTGGGTGATTTGGATACAACCATTCACTTTAAAATGATTGGAGCTTCAGAAATGATGCTAGTGAGTAACCTCAATCATTTATTATATTTTGCCTGTAACTTGTGAAAAACATTGTTTCCTGTACGTACATGTGCATGCATGTACATGTAAGGTGACTGCAATTAATGTTCCAACAGACCAACATTTATGTATGAGCTGGCATAGCCTTGACCCTGCTCATTTTTCAATTAATTGATTGGGTAAGATCCTTAACCACCACCACCACCACCCCCATTTGAATGGGTGCCATGCCATTTAAGGTCCTTATGTACAGATTGTGCTTGCCTCAGATTAAAATCTCTGAAATAAGCCACCATTGGTATGCAAAACCACAGCTGCTCTCACAGAAGCTCATGGGACCTACGCTGTAACCGATGTAGCTTCATGGGCCAGTTGAACTGCTGAGGCTGATATCCCTGACACCATAGGCGTAATTTGTGGGGGCTACGAGGGGTACCCGTACCCCCACTTTTTGGACTGGGGAGTACCGTACCCCCACTTTTTGAACAATGCCAATCAATATTTTATCATTGTGCCTTTTCAGAGATCACAGTCTAAGCCTTGCTTCGTGTATGTGAGAAATTGGTACCCTCACTTTTTAGACCAAGTTACGCCCCTGCCTGACACCCATATTCATTGGGTCGATAGCAGGGCCTGGCTTTGACCACTAATGAATGTGTTTGCCAAATGAATGTGGCTGCCTGGACTTACAGGCTAGGTGAATTACCAATCAACCTCCTTGAAAGTGAAAAGCAGGAATAGTGATTGTGGATTTTGTTACTACTGAAGATGTGAGTAGTTCTCCTTGAAGAGGTGCTATATAAATGTCCGATATGAATGTGCTGTTTGTAGATTCTACTAGGGTTAAAACAAGATTTTTGAGTTGTTCTTTGAATAATTCAGATTGTTGTCTGCTTTTTGTGCAGCCGGTCTATGTGCATTGTATTGGTGAAGGTCCGGTCATTCACCTGACACCTTCTTCACTGGACTGGGGTCAGATTCAAGTCCTCACAGAAGTTTCAAAGATTGTGAAAGTATCAAATGAATCCCTCATTCCAGCTCACTTCACTGCTGAAATGGTTTGTCCTTACACAGTTTCATGAAACATGACTGTGTTTGTACTTGTTTTTTTTTTATCAAACTGTAATGGAGATACAAAAGATTCAATAAAAATTTATTTGTAACTCCTATTGTGCCAGTAATAAATAATCTGCCCTTTATAACAGTTGACAAGTTTTTCTATAATGTAATGCAGTGTTACTAAATTCGTATAGCTCCTTTAAATACACTCTATATGTTGTTCGAGCTCATTATGGAACAACAAGTTCAACAGTATTTAAATAATACAGGAATAGCTGTAGAAGGTACCAGTTAGGAGGTAATTGAACATCATTTAAAATTTAAATTAGGTAATTATTTTTGAGTGTATATGTTGTTGGGTAATAGTGTCAGGACATTAGGGCATTACAACAACATCCTTTTAGGTAACCTCTAGACTAGTGTATACCCGCTGACCATGAGGAATTCTCTTTCTGGTTGGGCTCTTAACCCATGTCTTAATTGTAGTGCTAATATCTCCTTTAATTTTTTTTATTTTTGCCATAACACTTTTTGCATAGATTTTTCTATAGAACTGATTTTTTGACATGACTTAAATGTCAAGTACTTTAACAAAACCCGTAAATGGAGCTGTTGATTAATGATCACAGGATATAACCTGTCATGCTACTGATGTTCTTTGAGTAGATTCGTTCTGGTTCTGCGTGGACAGTTGAGCCTTCGAGTGGCATACTTGAACCTGAAGAAACCGTTGAACTTTTGGTGACTGCATGTCTGGATGACAGTGTGTGGTTAGTTTTCCAAAGTCTGTTGTTGAGCAGTCTTTTACAATTGCTTCTATCTATTATGAATTTCCAATTCACTGACTGTGTGAGTGCTACTACAAGCTCTGAAATCCTAATTTGCTAAATTGCAATGCCTAACATGCACTTTTTAACTTTAAGATAGGTTGCAGCTATCTTAAGGCAGACCGTTTTTGCTTTTGTTTTTACTGTAAATATTATTTAATTAAATTGTACCTGATTTCTGTCCTCATTTTTACCACTTTGAGTAGAACTTAGAGACTTGACTGAAATGAGTTGCTATATTCTGTTTAGCTTTAGCGACAAGCTGCAGGTTCACATCCAAGGTGGTCCGAGTCACTCCGTTTCCCTCTCAGCCATTGGACAGGGAACAACAATTGTCTGCCAGCCTCCAATGCCAAGCACCTTTGACCTTGGTCCACACTTCAGCAAGGGTGGATGCCGCCGAACATTTACTCTGGTTAACAGAGGTCGTCGTCACCAAAGCATTGTCTGGCACACAGATGGATTTCCTCTTCTGACTCGGTCAAGACGACCTGCTAGGTCAATACCAACAAATTCAAAGGACATAAAATTCAAGGTCTGATGCTCTGACTGTTGCTAGATGTCGGTTTTCATGTGAAATCACAAATACTATGAAATAAAATATTCATTCAGATGAAGATCATCATTATTTTACTTTCTAGTTTAAGGCTTGAAAGCTACACTTTGCAATTTCTGATCTTAGACAGAATCAGGGATCCCATCCTAAACAAAAACGAACCGGAATGCCAGTGTCAGATGCCATGTTAATCTAGCAATGCTCCTGTGAATCCTGTGTAAAAAATTCCAGTTGTCAAAAAGAACCGGAATGCCATTCCGGTGCGTTCCGGTCCCAGTCGATCCCTGGACAGAATATATGAGTTTTGCTCCTTTGTAAAACATTGCCGCTGTTATAAGTAGACTGTAGTTCACCATTTCAGTTACTGTGATTTTAACAATAAGCAAAGATTTGACTTTCTTATTGGAAATGAAGTGTTTAAATAATGTGTGTAAGAAGTAGCAGTTGTAGCATAAAAAATTCATTGTGTTTTCTGTTTAGGATCATCCTCCTGCTGCAGATCCGCCAAGTCCTGTTTTCACAATCACTCCGCAGCGTTTGGAATTGAATCGAGGAGACTCTGCTGAGGTCGTTCTGGAGGGAAATGTTGACTGGTAAGATCGTTTCTGTTTCATAATGACTGTTAGATGGGTTCTGTTTCAAACTGACTGTAGCCAGGAATGTTGCAGTCAGTGCAAAGCTCACTTTCAGCTTTTCTGTCATCTTAGCATGAACGTTGTTAGAATAATGTAATATACAATTCTTTTTGTCTGATTATTAGACATGTTAATCTACAAATGTGGCAAAATTAGTAAACAAAAGACTGTTAACTTCTCTTTTCAAACAGTGAACAAATTGTACGAGAAACACTGCTGTGCAATGCCATAATTGGTCGATCTGGAGGAAAAGAACTAATTAAGACGGTTAAAATCATTTGCGAATTCATCAGTCCTTTGGTCGAATTCTCCTCGGACACTGTCTCATTCTCCAGCAACAAGGTATGAGTTCTTATCTTTACTAGAGCAGTAATGTAAACCTGAATCTAACTGCAGCAATGGATTTGTAGCCATCAACTTCTTGCTTAAAGTGATAAATTTGATTTCAGTTCAAATCAGGTATAGTCTAAAGCTGGTTTTATTAATTCTCTGAACTTCGAACAAGTTTGGCAAGATTTTATTGGTAGGTATTAGGAGTTTTTGTAGTTATCCATTCCTTATCAGTAATGTTATATGTTAAAGCAGAGTCTGAGCCTCAAGGCTATGTCTGGTGGTCTTGGCCTTATGACACCTGGCTGCATCACATTTTTCAGTGTCTTATCATGCAATCGAAATGCTGAGTATGGTAGCACTGATATTATGAAAATTTAATGTAAGGTGATATTCTAGGACTCGATAACAAATGGAATATTTGAAGTGAAAATCTAATTTAATTTAATTCCATTTGTCAAGTGCAATAGTGTATTGGCTTCCAATTGTTTGTCATCATGAAACCAGATTATTACCTGACTGAAGTCTACCAAAGATTGTGTTTTACCTGTGCAGGCACCTGGTGACGAACTGTCCATCCTGACTAACAGCTTGGAACTGACCAATGTGACCAGTCTTCCACTGACCATACAGCTTGGCCTCAGCTTTCCTTTCTTCTTCTCAAGGGCTGGTCAGGAAATGGAAACAGAACAGGTAACATATATTTCAAGAAATCTAGAAAGTGGCTAATATGTGAGATGATGCACATACTAGTATATTTGTAGTCTTTGTTGAGTAGATTCAATAAAGATTTTGTCAGTGGAAGCTGATCCTAAGTTTGATGAGCTGCAGACTTCATGTGCATCCATGACGTCCCTGTATAGGTTCTAACGTTAGCTGCTACTCTTTTGCTGTGGTCTCAGAGCTTCCCATTTGAGGCAAGTGATCAATCGCTCTTCTTGGCAAAGGTCCGCGTGAGCAGTATATCGCATGCCTAGTCAAAGGTGTCGCACCCTCAGCCGTCGATCGATGAGTTTGAGTTAGACTCCAAGACAATAGACGAACCTGGAGCCAGACCATTATTTTATTTACCTAATTTACCTTACTTTAATTTACTTACTTGTGCAGCTGTGAATGCATTCCATGACCTAATGACTGCTGACTGATATCGAAATCACTTATGCAATGGGTTCAACTTCTGTCTGGGAATACAGTTAATACCAAAACTGTAATCATTAATTATAGCCAAGTAGCACGCTAAAACTTATTATAACTTTGATGCGGGATGGATCACGGAACTAGATTGAGATAGGCCTACTAGATGAGTACTATATGCAGCTATATGAATATGACACACAAAATACGCTGTACACAAAAGCTCCCAAGGTCGACCGTGCATTGCTTGCCTACTCAATCCAGTGTGATCGTTTTCAAACCGCCTATTTTCAAATGGGAAGCTCTGTGTGGTAAGTATTAATGCTCATGGGTAGTTTATAAAGTCTACTACAGAAGAAATGAGATTTTCGTAATGTAGTGAAATGTAAGTGATATTTGTATGACTGAACTATGGCAGCTGATCAGTATCCCACATTTTCTTTGTGCTTCATTACAGTCTGTGAAGTATGCAGCTGTCCCCTTCAACAGCAGCATCATATTGTCGAAGGTGCAGCGAGAACTTGACAATATTGCATATGGGATTTATTTGTCCTACTTATAAGCCTAACAATTGTAGGACATACAAAGCTCATGTTTATCTTTAAGATATGATGTTACTCTTTGTCCTTCAGCTTCCTTCAGGATCTCCAGGTACAATGCTCTCAGCTAACCAATACAGATATACCATCACACAAGATGTTTCCATAGGCTCATAGGTTCTTGTCGTAAAGTTACTTGGTTAACCATCCCAAAGTGATGGTCAAACCACAGCAAAGTTCACATGTTGTAAAGTGAAAGTTGAAATCAATCTGCATGGCAGACTGAAATGTCTGCAACATTGGGGCACAACTGGCCACACAGCTGCATTTAATATATATAATTGTCAGTGCACAATTATTCTTCTGTAAAAAGCAAGCAAGTGCAGTTGTTCTGGGGAGATTTACCAGCTATTTTCAGCTCTACATACTACTGATTTTTACATATATAAATTATTCTTTAGGAAATAAGTGTTGATGTCGGTGAGAAACGGGAAGTGCAGATACAGTTTGACCCGGCCTACATCAATGACCTTCACAGTCGCTCCATTGATGATGTCATGACGGTGTCCTATGTGGAGCATCCACACGTGGTTTGTGCTTTAATGCTGTTTCTCATGAGATAACAAGAGTAATGAAATGTACTCTGTTATCTATTCATTGTACACAACAGTGAAGATTGACTTTATTTTCTATGATTTCATACGTGTTGTTGTAGATCTTTTCTTTTAGCGTAAAAAGTAAAGTTCTCTTGTCCCTAGTGGAACATGGGATCCTCTCTTTGGCCCTTTAGGACCATGTCCAGTACCTTGGACAAGTGCCAAGGGGGCCAGTACATCAAGGACAGGGTATTTTCTTCCCAGCCTATGCATGAACCAAATTATGCTGTTTGGCAACGGGTGGTATAAACCTTTAATCTTTTGATTACATACCCAGTGTGTTAACCAACTAGACTGCATTGTTGTCATACACACTTCAACAGATTGTTGCTATTCTTTGTAAGTCAAATCAGTACTAGAATTCAGCGTTTTGAATTGATTTTTTGTTTGTCTTTGTCCAAAATATTAATTTTTGCCCAGGGGTTTAATTTCTGCTCTTGCAGTCTCGATCTTTCTTTTTCAGGATAAAATAAAACTTCATGGAGAAGTTTTCTTTCCAAACCTGCATTTCGAAAAGATGGAGGTTGACTTTGGTTGCATTCTTAACGACACCGAGGTGACACGCTACGTAAATATCACCAACAACAGTCCACTTGAGGTCAGCTATCGGTGGTCCTTCATGCTTGACGATGAGCCAGTGGCTGTTTTCAGGAAGTCGGTGCAAGTTCAAAAGAAGTCTTTGGATTTAGAATCAAGAGATTTGGAATCAAGGCAGGCAGAGGATGAGGGGAAAGAAATTTATGATGTAACAGAGGAGCGACTTAAGGAAGCAGAAGCTGTGGAAGAGCTGGATGTGGCCATTGAAGCAGGGAGTCCTAGAAACGCTACACAGTCACCACAACAGGATCGACTGCTGGTGAGTTCAGTTCTATTCAGAATCTGTCGCTTAGTTTTTATGCAACGTTATGTTGTATTCCGTCTAGGCTACAGGCATATGCATGCACACACAGGCTGTGATGCAAGGACACACAAGAAAACAAAGCAGAAGAAATTAAGCATTGTTAGTAAATTTAGATATGCACAACTATGCTGAATTAACATGAATTGGGATGTTAAACTCCATGCATACAAATGCTGTTTCAAATTACGTGTTCAATGTGAATCTAATTTTAACCTTGTTGAATCGCGGTATTATAGATAACTGTTTAACATGCACATTAATGGGAAATTAGAGACATTAATTATTTGTGTCTTCTTTGGTGCATGTAACTCACAGAAATACTTTAGCAAACATTTAACAGCTTGCAGAGGTTTCTGTGAATGTCTAATGCAGTAGGTAGAAAGTTGCATGCTATCCAAATCTACTTCCTTAAGTGAGTTGTTTTGCTTTTAAAAATAATCTAAAATCATTCATAAAGATCTATAGTACAGAGACAAAGCAAAACCTTTGACATATTATTTTGTTAGTGTCCGTTATTACTGGGTACTAAAACAGACAAGTGTTAGTCTAGTCTGTTTCCAGTGTAAAACTATGTATCTGCAGCATGTTGCTTGAAATCTTGTTTAGCTGTTTCCTTTATTCCTTTTCTGTATTGTTGTTTCTTTAAAGAAAATCGTGGACAAGGAAGCACTCGTGACTGGAGAGAATGAAAGAGACGAAGAGAAGAAAGATCAGGAAAAACTACCTGACAGCCCAAAGGTAAGTTCTGAATATCCTGTTCAGTTGTGTAAATATGTGAAATACAGTGCAGCCCCATTTACACACAACCTGTTTACGTGTAAATCTACTTAAAATGCAGCTGCATCGTGCCTTCTGATGCTACCATTTAATTTGTGGAAGCAACAAAGCCGATGCAGGCTTGGATTTTGGCTCTCCAGTGCACCAACTTTCAGTGGGAACTAAGGCACTATCACCCTATATAATGCTTAGATACTCTAGTACATATCTTCACTCCCAAAAATGCCATAAGGAACCACACTTAGTAGCAGATGTTACCCATATAATTATGGTACTTGTGTACTTGCCTGCCATAGACATTCTAGCTAACACAGGCAAGAGCTTAACTGCTGTCTCAGCAAAGGTGACACTAGCTGTTTGCCAATATGCCAGGCAGTCCACTGAAAGCTCCTCATGCTTTAAAATGATGTCTGGAGATAGTAAGTGGTAATGTATCCATAAATATGAATTGTATGAGATGAAATCACAGTCACTTTTCCATAAGTGGCCATTCTAAGTGATTGTAGAAAATCGTCTAGTAGCAGGAAACAGTGCAAATGTGTTCACATTAGACAGCCACACTAAGACTTACATTAAGCATAATTTTTTAGCATGGCTCTCTACTTGTGGTCCAAGTAGTTTCAGGACTTACTGCACCCCAGTTTCCAGTTTTGTCTGGTCGGGCCTCTCTCCGGTCATCTGCCCGTGGCCACTTGCTAGTTCCTTGGATGCGCACTGCTACTGCCCAGTCCCGTAGTTTTGCGGTTGTGGGCCCTTCCAGCTGGAACAGCCTCCCTCAAGGCTTTAGGCTTGTCCTCCTCTCTCTCTCTCCTGCCCAGTTTCGCAAGCGCCTGAAAACATTTCTCTTTGTCAGTGAAGACACTGACCCGGGTCGGGAGCGCCTCTGATTATGAGTGGCGCTATATAAATTCTCGATTACAATTACAATTACATTAAAACATGAGCACAGTGTTTTTGTCAACGAATGCTTGCATGTAATGGGTCTGCACTCTAATTATCTTTGCAATAAACTTAAAATGAGACCAAAAGTTGTCTGTTACTCCACGAGTACACTCTACGAAATTCATGGTACATAATTATACTGCATTAAGTTATTCGGTTAATGACCAGTATTTTGACAGAAAACCAAGTTTCAGAAATAAATTTTCTGTCACGGTTTGAGAAATTGACAAATTCTCAGATCTTACCCTCTAGTATTGTAAAATGTGTAGCTATAAATATTTTAATGCATTTCTAGTTTTTTAATTTTTAATTAAAGAGAGCATATTTGATTGATATTTTGTTTTCATTGCTTCAGTGTAATTTTTATATATAATGTACCTCTAAACTCAGATAAAGTACTAATAATGAAAGAGATGAGTTAAGGAGGTTTTCAACTTGCTCTGTTAATGAGTTGTTACTGTTGTCTTTTAAGTTTTGCCACAATTAGAATGCATGAATTATTTTAAGCAAGAAGGATTGATTGATTCTAGATTACAATAAATGAAAATTCCTTTTGTAAATTTTAGGAACCTGACAATGACAACATTTGGATTGATGCCTCTGTCCACAGCCGTGAACCTTCACAGCTGACGTTGAGTAAAGTCATTCCTGAAATTAATCCAAACTTGGCAGCCATTTTGCATAAAGATGAAACTTCTCCATCAACCCCTGCTGTTGAAGAGGTATGTTGCTGCTGCTGCACTATGTGTGTTTTAAGATCGTAAATTATCAGGATATTTACTATGAACAATGTAGGTTTCACAGTGATGTGTAGATTCACCTACATTAATTTAGTTTATTTGTCTATGTTATTTTCACTATTCTCTATGCTTGGGAAACTAAGCTATCATCATACCAGAATCTACAAAGAAAATCTGTGTTTATTTATTGTTTTGTTGATTTTTCTAGATATTTGACATCCTCCCTATTTATGGAATATTACAACCTGGTGACACGCAGCTGATTACGTTGACCTTCTATGGCCATGCGCATTTTGACAGCAAAGCCAAGGCCATTTGTGAAGTATTAGGTGGTCCCACGTACGAGATTCACTTCAAAGGAGAGGCATCACTGATTGACTATAAATTCGACTATCTTGAAATCGATTATAACAAAGTGGTAAGTTTGCAATAACTTATTTGCACTGGAGTTCTCGATCACCAAGCCTTATGTTTGACACAGTAGTTGCACTAGTTTCTGCTGATTCAACTTCAGGATCATTGCTATGTTGGCATTTACAGTTATTACCCTGATTGGTAACGGACTTTAACATGACTGCAGAATGCAGATATAATATAATACAATGCAACCTAAGCTGTGAATGAATGCCACATTTGCAAGTGATGTAGGCATAGCATATAATTCTAAATGTGAACATGATTTAGTAGTGCTCTGTGGAATCTATTTACTCCAAAACATTAATTTCAGTCTGTTGGATCATAGTTTTGTTCTTTGGGTCTGGGGTGGTTTTAAGGAGTTCTTGGTGAGCTATACAACAGTGTTTCCCAACCTGGTGCCGCAGCACCCAAGGGCACCATAAACCTGATGTACGGGTACCGCGGCTGGATGACTGAAAGGATCAAAGAAATGCTAAAAGCTACTGATTATCACTACTATCATAGGCCTATAACTATTTTTAAAACTTAAAGCAGTATAGAAAACGCTGCGGCTGAATACAAGGAATGCTGCTGTTTATTAAAATAAAATGAAATTAAGGCCAGGTGCCATTGACTGAACGTGACTTTTAGTAAGGTGCCTTACTCTGAAAAAGATTTGGAATCACTGCTCTACAGAAATGCTTATCTTATTACATAAAATTCATTAACTTGTTTAATCTAAATTAAAAACTCATCTATTCACATTGTACTATGACTAGGAATGCAGCGCAATGCGCTTTTGTGCAAGACTTGTCTTGTTAAAGCGTGCTATAAATCTTTAGTTGTATTGTATTATATTGTACTAGCTGGTTTACCCGGCGTTGCCCGGGTTTCAGAGGTTTTGGGCCGGGACACCATGGTAGCGGTGAAAACGGGGGACACGAAACTGCTTAACCCGGCGTTTTGGGTGTTTCAATCCCTCTAGCGAATAAGCAACAAAACACTGCTTAACCGTACTTTAGCTGCTTAACCCGGCGGCGCCATCTGGCGAGTGAAAATAGGTTGAGTGTAAGGTTTTTTTACCCGCTAAAAATGCATCGGCCGGGTAGTTTTTGGCCCTGGACACCATGGTAGCGGTGAAAACGGGGGACGCGAAGCCTCACACTGGGTGTGTCATGCCCACCCCGACACAGTAGTGAAGGTTTCGAGTGAAAAGCTCGAAAACTGTAGAAATGCATCCCGGTCAAACATCGCTGTGACAGACAGACAGACAGACAGACAGACAGACAGACAGACAGACAGACAGACAGACAGACAGACAGACAAATTCTTCTCTTTATTTATATAGATTGCTACTGTAATCAGATGCCTTGGAACATTGGCAAAATCATAATGCTTATCTTGCAATTACAATATCTCGCTGCAAAAGTTTCCATATTAGATTAGGTATCATAGCCTGATTCTCTGTTTGGTTTGTCAGATGTATGACCAAGTGGCTTCATCTCAAATCACTCTGATGAACACTGGCCATGTTGGATTTGATTTTGTGGCTCTTGGAATGGACCCAGCATTAGCCAATCATCCTAAACCAGGAGTCCCAATCATGATTCCTCATAGGGTGAGTTCTTGAAATTACATTTAAAGTAATTATTTGTAGTCTATTACATTGTGTTTTAACTGTATAATGTTTGATATCAAATTGAAATCTTGTTTCACTTCTGCAAAGGCATAATTTCAAACTTCCATTTTCTGTAAGTTTTGTTTGGTTGCATTTAAAACAAATAAGGAACCTCACCTTGTCACCTTGTGCTGTCAACTCCTGGAGCTCTAGCGATCGCCACGACACACATTCTCCATTGCTTCCTATTCGAAGTCAGGTCCCTTAGTGCTTCCAGATTCATGCCAGTTACATCGTGAATCTCATCCATCCATTTCTTCCTTGGTCGACCCCGTCTTTTTTTCCCCTCACCACAAGCCAACATCATTTCCTTTTCTAGCCCATCAGATCGCATAACATTACCAAAGAATCCAAGCTTCAATCTTGTCGCTTTTTGTTTTAATGACTCTTCATTCTCGACACCAATCTCCACTCGTATTGATTCGTTCGTCCTTTTCTCTGTCCATGATATTCTCAACATTTTTCTCCATATCCACATTTCACATGCATTGACCTTTTTCACCATGTTCTTTGTCATTGTCCAAGACTCACAGCCATACAGAACCGTTGGAAAGACTAGGGCTCTCACGAGCCTTTTTTTTTATCTATGCTCACATGCTTGTCCTTCCATATCTTTTCCAGTCCAATCATTGCAGCTTTCCCAATCGCAATCCTTCGTTTTATTTCTGTATCACATTTTCCTTCTTTTTCAACCAATGATCCCAGGAAAGTGAAGCTTTCTACCACCTCTATTTCTTCTCCGTCAATCTCAAAAGTATCCCATTCTGCTGTTGTCATAACTTTTGTCTTCTTTATGTTGAAGTATAAGCCAGCTTTTTCACTTTCTCTCCTTACCCTTCTTATTAATTCTATCAGCTCATCTTTTCTTTTTGCCATTAGTGTTGTATCATCTGCATATCTAAGATTGTTCAATGTCCTTCCCGCAATTTTTACTCCCTCTTTTGCCCCTTCCATTTCCGCCATTCTCATTATTCTTTCCGCATATAAGTTAAACAGGAATGGAGACAAAATGCATCCCTGTCTCACCCCTTTCTTGATATTGAATTGATCAGTGTCTCCGTATTCTGTTCTTATCACCGCTATCTGATCTTCATATAGTCCCCTTAATAGCCATATCAAGTGTTTCGGAATTCCCATCTCAAGTAGGGTTTTCCACATTAAATCGTGGTTAATGCAGTCAAATGCCTTACTATAATCAATGAAGCAGATGTGCACATCTTGTCCATACTCCCTTTGTCGTTCCATTATCCACCTTAGGTTGGCCATATGGTCTCTAGTTCCTCGAGATTTCCTGAAACCAGCCTGGTTCACCGGAAGTTCCCTCTCTATTGTGCTTTCCATTCTTTTGTGGATTATTTTCAGTAATATTTTACTAGTGTGTGAAATTATTGCTATCGTCCTGTAATTTTCGCATTCCCTCACGTCGCCTTTCTTGAATATCGGTATGAAGATCGACTTCTTCCAATCATTCGGCCATTCTCCAGTTGTCCATATTTGATTGCATAATTTTGTTATTGTTTTTATCATTGCATCGTCCCCTGCTTTTATCAGTTCTATAGGTATTCCATCATGACCCGGCGCCTTATTATCTTTGAGTTGTTTTATTGCCCATTCTACCTCTGCTTCCATAACCTCCGGTTCCTTTTCATACCCTGTAACATCAATTTGCTCTTTTTTGACTCGTTTATCTATACTATATAACTCTTCTGTGTATTCTTTCCATCTTTTCTTCATCTTCTCTTCGTCGCATATTACGTTTCCATCTCCTGTCTTCATTGAGCCCATTCTAGGTGTGAATTTTCCCGTTATTTCCTTTACTTTTGAAAACAATTCTTTAACTCTCCCTTTCCTTCCTTCATCTTCCATTTCTTTGCACATTTCATTTAAATGTTTTTCTTTATCTTCCCGAGCTTGTTTTTGGAAGGCACTATTCAGTGCCCTTACCTTATCTTTGTCGCCTGCTTTCTTGGCAGCCTTCCTGTCCGCTGCCATGCCCACAGCTTCACTCGACAACCAAGGAACCTAATTGTTTAAAATGAAATATTGTAACAGTCACTTGATATTAGATTTAGGATAAAATGTGGTGGCTTATGAATAATTTAAAATGCAACGGTACTTACAAAAAATTAGAATTTGATGTTGCTTTTAACTGTGAGATTATAACTGGTTGTAGGGGCCTAAGCATTTGCTTATGATTGCTTTGTTCTATTTTTGTTCAGGGCCACATTGAACCGTTAAGCGAAGAAATTCTCACAATAAAGTACTTGCCAAGTGGACCTCAGAAATTCCACTCCAGCTTCCAGATTCAAGTGGCACACTTTGAACCGGATTCAGTCAACATTTACGGTGAGGGAGTCTTTCCTAGGCTGACCCTTGACCTTCCAAGAGCTGGAGATGAGGACGGCACCTGTGAACGTCTTCTTGCAAAAGCAAAAGATAAGTTAACAAAGGAGATGAACAGGAAATTTAACAGACCCACAAGTTGTGTGTCAGAAACGGATGAAGCACTTGCCTATGGCCAAATCCAGGTGAGGATTTCTTATTACGCTCCAAGCATTCTGCTCTTCTTGGAAAAATATATGTAATTTGTTAGCTAAATTATATAGTGCTCGTAAAGAATTTGTATGGTACTTGGAGGTCCTGCTCTTATATGTAGCTTCAATGTTGCAGAAACACTGTCAGATTGGTACTGACAACAGGTGACCTGATTCTGTTCTGCAAGAAGATAAATAAAGAAATATTGTGATTGTTAAATGACTCAAGCAGAGGAAATGTGCTGCTTGGCAAACATTCTTAAACATGAAATATGGTGAAAGCATCATTTAAACTGGTGTTAGTGGTGAAAAATTCATTGAAAATAAACATGGTTGACATTGAGGTGTTTTAACATTGCACTACAGTGGAATAGTGTGCCTGGTGTTTGTTAAGTTATAGTAACACTGATGTCAACAATTATTAACTAGTTCTTCAGAAGTTTGCAGTCACTTGCGATACACATGGAATTTAACTACCCAAACCAGTGAACAATCATTCTTATAAGTTTGCCAATGTTATCAATATGCCATATGTGAGATTCCTGATTTGGTTGAACAAATTGAGAGTAAAATCTTTGGATTTAAGTTGTTGAAATTGCTTTAATTTGTTTCAGTGTTGACTTTACTGAAATCAGTATGGCAGAAAGTTTTAGTTTATTTGATAAAATATGTGTGCCACATCAGCAAACATTTTAGGAATAATGACAGCATAACTTTCTATTACAAATACAATTATAATATACAGTAAAGGCATATTATTCATCTATTATATTGGCCTAATTTAATTGGACATGAAACACTTGCTGGGTAATTTGGCAGTTGATCTTTTTAATTGGTTGATACCATGAGACGCAGTAGTGCACTCATTTCATATTTGTACTTCTTGTTGCAGACCAAATTTCTGCCATCAGAGATTGAAATTCAGATGGAGATGGAGCGACTGATCATCCAGGAATTTGTTGATCAACAGATTCTGTTGAGTAGTCAACCAGACATACTGGTTGTACACAGCGAACCACATCCACCATCAATCAGCCAAACAGCTTCCAAGAAGTTCCGAAAGACGGTGGCAAAGCCTAAGTAAATCTCTTGTTTCAGTATTGTGTGATATACTTATATATCTTAAATTGATATGCTGTGTTATCATTCTGTGGTGTAAGTGAAATGTATTATTTTACAGTCTCTCTTGATTTGTAATCATTCAGTTGAATGTATAATGATCCTTATTTTTCAAATATAATTTTCTTTTATATCACTATAGTCTTCATCTGTTGTTGCTGCCAGGTTGTAATAGTCTAGGATACATATTTTCTGTAATTAGAATGTTTGATATGTGAACTGGCATTACCTTGCACAGAAGTGCCATGATGTATGCTTTTTCTGATGTATCTATGAAGGCCAGCACGGAACCAATTACAGGGTTGAGGCTGTACGATTGCTGTATATAAATAGCTCTTAGAAATAACTATTAGAATTCACAAATGCCAGTTTTGGCAGAGAATATACCTGTTTGTATTACAATTAGTTAAATCTCAAACTTTATTTAAAATTAGTTTTGTCAGTACAGTGTTGTCATTAGTTATAATTATGTAGTTTTCAGAATTCATATATACTGCTCATTGTTAGTTACCTCGTACTTTGATAATTGCTTATACTGCTGGTGTAATTGTGATAGTCATTCATTGTTGATTCTCTGTACTATGTACTGTGTATTCAAATGAAGGTTACTCAGTTACTTACATCCCATACTTGATCCAACGTATTCTCTTGATTGGTACCATTGTTTGTAACTGGTCTCCTTATTCCAAGGAATCTTTAGTTATGAATTGAAAAAGCAGTCTCTTGATTGAAAATTCAACCAATGTAATTCTGTTATTTGTGTTTTTTTTCTTATTTTTGCTGCAAATTCAAGTTGATGTTTTGTTGATTTTCACTTTTAGGCCTCGTCTGCCGGATTATCTGTTAGACTTTGGACACGTTGTTCTCGGAGCGGTTTGCAAGCGAACCGTGAATGTGACGAACACTGGTTGGTTTCAGGCATCCTTCTCTGTCGACCGCAAGAGTCTGGTGACACTGAAACAGTTGGGCTTCACAGTTGAGATGCCTAAAGTAGTCCAGCTGCCAGGTGCCCCTGACCATGAGACCATCTCCTTTGAAGTGACTTTTGATCCACGTGGAGCTAATCTGGAAATTGGTGAAGCTGAAGCGGTCATGCCGATTAATGTGAGAGTCCTTGAGACAATTCATAAAAGTATCTGAGTGATGTCTGATGGCAAACTCTCATGTATGCTGATCTGTAAGCTCTAAATTTAGCTATTGAAAAACGAACTCTGGCTTTTAAGGAAGGCTTGTTTGATAAAGCATACATTCTCTTTGTTCCTAAATCTTCTCCGGTTCACAATCATCTTCGCAAAAACCTTAGCTTTGCCAATCACACTAATCGGTTTTCATGCACTTGCTACCTGCATAATCATGTCTTTTGTCGACCTTGTCCCAACATGATTATAAAACTTGACTGCTGCAATTCCCTTTACTCTAACATTGACTCATCTCAAATTAGATATCTTCAAACAATCCAGAATGCCGTTGCTCGTGCAGTCACCAAAATTCCCAAACATCACCGCTTTACCTCAGTTCTCAAATCACTTCTGCGGTGTAAGGTCCGTCAGCACATCCAATACAAAATTATATCTCTCACCCACAGTGCCCTTCCAATTTCTCAACCCTCTTATGTTTACCTATTCACTATCAAACTTAACCTAGCTTTTGCTGCCAGCTTGGGAATTAGAAATCTCTTAGTATTACTACCTTTATGCATTCAGCAAAGGTTCACCAGTCACTCTAGTACAGAGTAAAACGGGGAGGCGACCTGACCGACGTCTCTGTTGAGCGTAGACTCGGATCCGACCTGGGCTGGTGAACCAAAGTCCTCCGTGCCCACCTTCTCGTGGTGCGGACCGTTGGTACCCTTCCTAGGAAGGGGAACGAACGGGCACGGCAGGCAAAACCAGGGGAAGGCAATGGCAAACCACCCCTGTTAACTTGCCAAGAAAATCGTCATGAAACACACTAAGCCAAAAACGGTGATAGTTGCGAATGGTGGGACTCCCAGGCCGGAGCGTGACTTAGAAGCTACTGGGGAAGAGCAAGACGGAGAGTCAAGGGCCCCTCGATCTAATGAAGCAACAGGACTAAAGCCGAAAGGACGTCTAGAGGTGGATCGATTCGGAGGGGAAAGACTCAACCTGAGCTGTAAGCAGAAGATGAAGTTGGGCACATGGAACGTGCGAAGTATGCAGAGCGGAAAGATGGACGTGATACAGGGAGAGATGAAGAAATTAGACATAGCAATCCTAGGATTAAGTGAGACAAGGTGGAAGGGACAAGGACATTTCAGTTGGAATGGATACAGGATAATAATGTCAGGACAAAAAGAGAGAGGAAAAAATGGAGTTGCAATCATGTGTGACAAGTCAAGCGCAAATGCGATAATGGGATATGATACAGTGAGTGATAGAATTTTGAGTGTAAGATTCAGAGGAAGAAAGGTCAACATAACCATTATACAGGTATATGCTCCAACATCGATATCGTTAGAAGAGGAACACGAGGGTTTTTACACCAGCCTGCAAAGTACAGTGGACAGAACTCCGAAGGGCGACGTACTAGTGATCATAGGTGACTTCAATGCGAAGGTGGGTCAATGCACCGGAGGCGATGGAGACACATTAGGTAGTCATGGCCTGGGTGAACAGAATGAAGCAGGAGAAAGACTTGTTGAGTTTTGCAAAGGGAATGGCTTAGGAATTATGAACACTTGGTTCGAACAGCCTAAGAGAAGACTGTACACATGGACGTCACCGAATGGGAAGCATAGAAACCAGATTGACTACATACTGATAAACAAAAGATGGAAAAGCACAATAAGAGATGTGAGAACAAGGCCAGGAGCGGACTGTGGAACTGACCATGAGCTATTGGTAGCAACACTGAGAACGAAATTGAAAAAGATAAAGAAAGGAGATCGATTGATCAGATACGACTGCAAGGGTATCACACTGGAATACAGGATGGAAATAAAGAATCGGTTTGAAGTACTAGAGAGAGATGAGATAGAAGAGGAAGAGGATTTGAACAACCTATGGGAGAGGATGAAGAAAACAATAGTCGAAGTCGCAGATAAGCACATTCCAAAGAAGAAGAAAATCACAACAACGACATGGCTATCGAGAGAAGCCATATGCATGGCGGTTGATAGGAAGGCTGCAAAGAAGGCAGGAGAAAAGGATAAGGTAAGGGCACTGAACAGTGCCTTCCAAAAACAAGCACGGAAAGATAAAGAAATACATCTAAACGAATTATGCAGAGAAATGGAAGACGAGGGAAGGAAGGGACGAACCAAGGAAATGTTCTCAAAAGTAAAGACAATCACGGGAAAATTTGCACCTAGAATGGGCTCAATGAAGGCAGGAGATGGAAATGTAATCTGCGATGAAGAAGGGATAAAGCATAGATGGAGAGAATACACGGAGGAGTTGTATAGGGAAGACAAACGAGTCAAAAAAGAACAAATTGACGTAACAGAGTATGAAAAGGAACCGGAGGTCATGGAAGCGGAGGTAGAATGGGCAATCAGACAACTCAAGGACAATAAGGCACCCGGTCAAGATGGGATACCTATAGAACTGATAAAAGCAGGGGATGATGCGATGATAAAAACAATAACAAAATTGTGCAATCAAATATGGGCAACTGGAGAATGGCCGGAGGACTGGAAGAAGTCGATCTTTATACCTATATTCAAGAAAGGAGATGCGAGGGAGTGTGAAAATTATAGGACGATAGCAATGATATCACACACTAGTAAAATATTACTGAAAATAATTCACAAAAGAATGGAAGGCACAATTGAAAGAGAACTTCCGGTGAACCAGGCAGGGTTTAGGAAATCTCGTGGAACTCGAGACCATATAGCCAACATGAGGTGGATAATGGAGAGACAAAGGGAGTATGGACAGGAGGTTCACATCTGTTTCATTGACTATAGCAAGGCATTCGACTGCATTAACCATGATTTAATGTGGAAAACCCTGCTTGAAATGGGAATTCCGAAACACCTGATAATGTTACTAAAGGGTTTATATGAAGACCAGATAGCGGTGATAAGAACAGAATACGGAGACACTGACAATTTCAGAATCAAGAAAGGAGTGAGGCAGGGATGCATCTTGTCTCCATTCCTGTTTAATCTATATGCTGAAAGAATAATGAGAAAGGCAGAACTGGAGGGGGCAATTGAGGGAGTAAAAATTGCTGGAAAGACACTGAATAACCTTAGATACGCGGATGACACAACATTAATGGCAAAAAGAAAAGAGGATTTGGCAGAACTGATAAGAAGGGTCAGGAGAGAAAGTGAAAAAGCTGGTTTATACTTCAACATAAAGAAGACAAAGGTCATGACAACAGCAGATTGGGATAGTTTTGAGATAGACGGAGAGGAAATAGAGGTGGTAGAAAGCTCCACATTCCTAGGATCACTGGTTGGAAAGGAGGGAAAGTGTGATCCAGAAATAAAACGAAGGATTGCTATAGGGAAAGCTGCAATGACCGGACTGGAAAAGATATGGAAAGACAAACATGTGAGCATAGAAACCAAAAAAAGGCTCGTGAGAGCACTAATCTTTCCTACGGTACTGTACGGTTGCGAGACGTGGACAATGACAAAGAACATGGAAAATAAGGTTAACGCTTGTGAAATGTGGATATGGAGGAAGATGCTGAGAATATCTTGGACTGAGAAAAGAACGAACGAATCAATACGAGAGGAGATTGGAGTTGAGAATGAAGAGTCGTTAAAACAAACTGCGACAAGAATGAAGCTAAGGTTCTTTGGACATGTTATGCGATCTGATGGTCTGGAGAAGGAAATGATGCTGGCGTGCGGTGAGGGGAGGAGAAGACTGGGTCGCCCAAGGAGGAGATGGATGGATGAGATACAAGATGTAACTGGCATGAATTTGGCGGAATTGAGAGACTTGTCATCGAATAGGAGATGGTGGAGTGTGTTCACCAGGACGATCGCTAGAGCTCCACGAGCTGACAGCACAAGGTGACAAGGTGATGCATTCAGTGTATAACATTAAACTCAGTATTACAGCATGTTAGTAAGTAAGTAAGGAAGTAACTAAGTAAGAATTTTACTTGTAAAATACATTTCTCTTGTACTGCATGTGTAACTGCAAACAGATTTAGTGAGTGTTGTGTTTCCAGATTTTTGGAGGACCACAGGTCTATCTTCGACTGAAGGCTGTTGTGACTATACCAGATATGCAGGTCTCAACTGATGTCATTGATTTTGGTGATGTCAGATGTGGTGAATGCTGCTTTGTTACCATTCAACTACATAACCATCAGAAAGTTCGCTGCGAATGGAGTTTTGCTCCACCATCTGACAAGGACAAGAAACAGGTTTAAACTGTTTTGCAGTATTTTTGAAACTTCACATTTGTTGTGCATTGTACAACATGCACGTTATGTCATTGTTTGTTTTATTGTTGTGTTGTTTACTGTAGCTTACGGTATTGATAGATTCTTATTATTTTATTGCTTGGCAGTTTTTGGTGGTTTTAATCCATTCACAATGCTGTGATATACAATGCAGTCTCACTTATGCAGATCTATTCATGTGTGAAATTTTTGTAAATCCATAATGTGCAGTTGCACCATGCCTTCCAATGCTACCCATTTCCCAGTTTAATGCAGGCACTTCAAGCTCTACTATGATGTCTGAAAACAGTAAATGTTACTGTAGCATCAAACATAAATTATCTGGTATGAAATTTTGCCTATAACCAGTCTGCAATGTGGCCAATCAAAGTAACCATACAAGTTGTGGGATTAATGTAGCAGGCTACAGGAAAGGGAAAGTGCCTTCATATATAGGACAGCCTATTTCTTGAACTTTCTAGCTGCACTAATAGTTACATACTGGTAAATCACACAATACTATATTTTAGCATGGCCCTCTTTGTCCACGGTCTGTTATTATGTAGTCTTGGCAACTTTGCCTCCTGATGATGACTGTATGGAGACAAGTCTGCACTGTATTCAGAATGACAATCTGGTCAGATAATTGTTGCATTCTAGTGAATTCTGGAAGTTGTTCAGTGGTTTGCAAATTACTGATTTGCTACGTTTTAGACTGATAAGCATTTGCCGATGCATCTGCGAAGGAAAACGCGGATAGAGAAAGTGTCACCACCGGTGTTTGAGGTCATTCCATCTGCTGGAGGTTTGTTCCCAGGACAGAGGCAGAACATCCAGGTCAAGTTCATGCCTACAGAACAGGTTAGTTGTTGCATCATGTTGTCTCATGGTAGCTAATCTAGAGACTTCTTCTAAAGCTCGGTCTTGTAATTCACAAGGAATCAGTGGAGGATCACTTCAGTTACATACAGGTGGTTTAGGTATTGTGTAATGACATACACTCCGTAGAGAGACATGAAGTAATAAAGTTTTCTCTGAAATATTAAACTGAGCATTCTAGGTTAACTTGGTGTGGTTATAGCACATATTGCATGTTTTCTGAAACACTGAAAACTTCTTTTATATTATGATGATCAGTTTATTATTTGCATGTGGTTGACAACTGAACTTTAACCCTTTAACGACGAGAGGGATTAGTTTTCCATACCGTTTAGTACGTGCTCGTCGTTAAAGGATTCAAGTATGAATTTGAGTGTGTATGTTGGATATTAGGCAAAAATACAATTGATGCTGAACTTGTTGTAGCAGTATGTTCTGTGCCTTGTAAATGGAGGGTCGCAGGTTCGCATCTACCTCGACTTTGGACAAATTGCTCACTTTCAATTGTCCAGCACTCATGAATAGGCTGGTGCCCTGCACTTGGTCTTTGAGTGGCACTTTAGAAGTTTGGAGATTATGATTACGATTATGAAAGAGCATAGTCCACATTATGGTAGTGTTACATTGTTGTTGAATTTATTCTCTATACCTGATAATATCGGAACATCGGAGTATTCGTTCCGACCGTTCTTGACTGACCTCCTTGCGCCACGGGCCTTTGGGCTCTGCGAAAACAGTTCAAAGCTTAACAGCACATGCAACTGTCTGAGGCTAGATATAGATTCCTTTAGTTTAATGATTGTATTACTGAAACATGAATGTCTGCACATACTTGGTGTTTGTGTTGAAGAAACTCTATGAGAGTAGTCTTGGAATAAAGCTGTCTCAGAGCAGCCAGCGCATTGTGATACGTTGTTCTGGCCAAGGCCTGGAACCACAGCTTGAGCTGGACAAGCAACTCCTGGAATTTGGTCCCATACTTCCACACAGCAATGGAGACGAGAAGGAAATTGTCATTAGAAATCCATGCAGCTTTCCAGTGGAGATCTATAATCTTGAATTTGACAAAATCTACTTAGAAGAGGAAAAGGTAGATAAAAAATAGTGGTTATCTGATTTCCATCTTAATCACCATGATCTTGATCATAATCATGATCATCACTGTCATTGTCTTCTATCTTTTAAACTACACCTCACTACCATAAGTGATACTTATAAGCTCTTCTTCAAAGTAATAATTATAGCCTATTTTCTATGTAATGCTATTAATGTTGCTTTTCTTTTTGTTTTCTATTGAATTTCTTCTTTTCCAGAATGTCATTTGCCACCTGGAGTAGTACAGCTACTTCAAATTATAAGAAATTATATAAAACCTCATTGCATGGAACCTAACTTTTAACTCAACTACCGGTATACAAAACATAACAAACACACCCATACCACATACATACATATGTACGTATGTACATACATATGTATGTATGTACATACATATGTATGTATGTACACAAGCACACATTTATGCATGATGCAAATCTGACCTGAACAAGCCTAGACTTGTCATGGCTGTCTTATACACATAGCATACATGAATGAAATCAAAGTTACTACACTGCACATGTCTACTCTATCATGCCTGAGATGTATTTGTGTTCAAATTTCCCTGCATCATCCAATTACATCATGTTCATAACAATAGCTGACAATCAGAATCAGTATCGTCATCTTAGGCTGTAGGTGGTGTCTGTACAGTGCCCTTGTAGCGGCAAGGTCGTATTATTGCGCTCTAGAAATTGTCCATGTTATTATTATTATTATTATTATTATTATTATTATTATTATTATTATTATTATTATTGTCGTTGTCATCATCTTCTTCATCAAATTGTTGCCATCAATAAATACTCCATTGTCACAACCTTCAATACCTCTCTGAACCATTAGAAAATTTGGAATTTACGTAGTGTTATAAGTTTACTAAACTTTTGAGAAACTGGTAATTCTCACTGGATTTTACAGAGAAGTCACAGATATTGTTGCAATGAAATAAACTTATTTCTGTGTAGATCCTGCGTCTGATGAAAGGATATGACGAGTACGGCACTCTGCTCCTTCCTCCTCGGCTGCCAACGGAGAAACTGCCGCAGGAGATCCTTGACTATTATGACGGTAAATGCAAACAGAAATATTTATTTTATTAACGACTACTGAATGGTAACTGAGGCATTTCTTACTAGTTTTCAGATGTAAAATATTAATCTTTTTTCATCCTACTGCTTGACAGAATAAAAGAGATATAGTTAGACGGATAGGTAAAAAAATCGTGCAAAAGTGGAAGAGAAGTTGATTTTTGGGGTAAGTATGCCTAACATGTTGTAGAAGAGATCTAGGAGTCAAGCCACGTCGTAAAATTAAAATTTGAAGTAATATTAATGAATTTTGTACGGTGAGCGATAATAGGTGAAATTGCAGGATAACCGTTGTTTACGTTGCTAAATTACTGGGTAGGAAAATTATTTCATAGTAAAACTCAAACTAGAAGTTGGATGATTGAACATGTACAATCGGGGTGCATAGCCTTGAATTTTAAAATCCAGCATCCACTCGCATGTATAGCGTTTTTAGTCGCACAAATACATAGGCTACACTGACCCCAACCGACCCTCACGATGCAAACACAACCACCCAGATAGTACATAGGCACACAGATTGTACATGTTCGCCCAACAACAGATCTTTCTTAATTTAATCTTTTAGCTCTTGTAATCGAGATGGCACACAAGTCAACATGTCAGTTTGTTACCAGAATGACTGACCTGAAATCATCTGCGTCAGGTCAAAATTTACAGACAGATTGGTCCAAATGTGTTATATGCCAGATAGACAGTGAAAATTACTTAAAATGTCCAGCATCTTCCAATCGCACCGATTTGGGTTCTGGTTCCGCATATGCTACATTTGAGCGTGATATATTGGGTTATCATGAGATCAATGAACTACCACAATCAATGGCTTTGTTGCGATTTACCGATGGTCGTGACATACACTCTACTATGATGCATAATGAAGCCAAATGGCATGAGAGCTGTCGTTTACAGTATAATAGTACGAATCTGCATCGTCTGGAGAAGAAAAGAACGCGTGAGCGTGAATCTACAAACGAAGCAGACATAACCATTTGCAGTAAGAGAACTAGATCAGCCCTTGATGCATCACATGTCCTTGCTGATTATACCTGCTTTTTTTTGTGATGAGAACGGTGAAAAAGAAACATTGTTTAATGCCAGTACCTTCACTCTCGTTTCTCATATTAGGGAATGTGCACAATTATTATGTGATGATTTGCTTCTGGCCAAGTTAAGCAGAGGTGATGTTATTGCTTTAGAAGCAAAGTATCATAAGCGCTGCTTAACAAGTTTGTACAACCGTGTTCGAGCACAGAAACGAAGAGATTTGAAGACAGATAGAGAGAATGGTACCGAGAATATTATCGAAAGCTTAGTTTTTGCAGAACTGGTTTCATTTGTTAAAGAGAGTAAAACAGACGAATTGTCTCCAGTTTTGAAACTTTCCGATTTGAAGAAACTATATATTGAAAGATTGCAGGAACTTGGCTTGCCAGTGACAGATGTTCATTCGAGCCGATTAAAAGACCGGCTTTGTAAAAACATTGCAGGATTGAATTCCTATAAACAGGGACGAGAGTCTATTCTGGCTTTTGAGGATGGCGTTGGTCAAGCATTAGTTGATTTATGCAAAATTAACAATGATGATGATGCTATATGTTTGGCCCGTGCTGCTGACATAGTTAGGGAACAACTTTTCTTGAATGATGACGAATCAACGATAACTGGCGGCCAAACTGTTGTCCCTCATTCACTTGTAATGCTTGTTCGGATGATTTTGGAAGGATCAAGCATTAAAGATCAGTTAGATGTCGCTAAAAACAGTTTTTCACAATCTATTGCAGAACTAATTAAATTTAATAGTGTAAAACATAGACGTGCCACTGGAAATGCATATTCTCGTCATAACCACAGTCAAGAAACCCCATTGCCAGTATTTGTTGGTATGACTGTTTATGCACAAACGCGAAAAAAGAAATTAATTGATAAATTACATCATTTGGGTTTGTCTGTATCCTATGATCGTGTGTCTGGGATGGTGAGTGGCTTGGGTAGCACTGTTTGTGACTACTTCAGTTCTGTGGGTGCTGTCTGTCCTCGCAACATGCAGACTGGTGTGTTTACAACAGCAGCTATTGACAATGTAGATCATAACCCTTCCACAAACACGATCAACTGCACTTCTTTTCATGGGACTGGAATTTCCGTGTTTCAACATCCAGATGAAACCGACACACAGCAGTCCACTATATCGACATCATTTCCAGATGCTGTGTCTGCACGAGAGTCGTCTCGACTTCCCATATGGTATGCGTCTGTTCCACCACATTCATCACGCCTTAAGGATCAGCCACCACTATGTCAGCCTACACCTTACACCCTTGACAAATCTGTTCTTCCAAGAGGAATCGAAAGAGAGTTTCACTGGCTACATGATCTTGATTCCAACAGACGTCTGATAGAATTGGAAAAATCAGTTGGTTGGACAGCTTACCACGCAAAGAGTTCAACTCATGCACTCCCTAAGTGTACTTCGACCATGTTACCACTTTTCCAAGAGTCTGCTCATTCAGTAGCTATGATGAAACATGGCCTAGGTGTCATCAAAAAGACTATTCTGTACATAAATCCGGTCCAGACTCCAGTTGTAGCTTGTGACCAGCCTTTGTATGCTATTGCCAAGCAAATTCAGTGGACATATCCAGAACAGTTTGGCTGTGACAAAATGTTCATAATGTTTGATGGACTGCACATAGAGATGGCAGCTTTAAAAGCAATTGGTCATTGGTTGGATGGTAGTGGTTGGTGCGATGCTTTGGTTCAGGCTGGAGTTACAACTCAAGGTGTTGCAGAGTCGCTACTTAGCGCAACACATGTGAAACGTGCTCGATATTCACACCAAGTAACTGCGGCTGCACTTTTTGTATTGCTGAAACGTTCCTTCAATTCCTCAAATGAAGACATATCAACTGATGACTTTGACAAGTGGTGTTGCAGACATTCAAAACATCCACAGTTTCAATTTTGGTACCTGACATTGGAGATCGAACTCATTATCCTAACACTGGTACGTTCTTTCCGAACATCAGACTTCACGTTATTCATCCATGCTCTGCAACAACTTCTTCCGTGGTTCTTTGCACTGGACCGAACCAATTATGCAAGATGGCTGTCAATTCATGTGCACGATTTAATGACTTTACCCACATTACTACCCGATTTGACCAAGCAATTTATGGCTGGAAAATTCACATTGACAAAAAGTTCCAATCCTTTCTCAGCAATGGCAATAGATCAAGCACACGAACAAAACAACAAGATTGTGAAAGGTGATGGAGGACTGGTTGCTGTAACAGATCAGTCAATTACCATTCAGAAGTGGTTGTTAGCTGCCCCAGAAATAGCTAGATTTATCCAGAATTATGAAGAACAGCATGGAATGTCAAAATCAGCTAAGAATAGGCATCACGAAACTACAACTTCATTTCAGAGTAAATTCGAAAAAGATATGGAATCTCTTATTTCCTCTATAGAAGAACTTGGATCTCCATTTGAAGATGAAGGAGAAGATCTGGTCTGTCTTGGCAGCAAACTCATAGCAGACCGTTCTGCATGTGACACTGTGAGAACTATTAAGGATATCGGCATTCTACAATATCATGATTTCATCAGACAACGGTTGCAAACGAATGAAAAATTAGTCATGGACCCAATAAAGCGGAATAGATTTCCACTTTTTAAATACAGTATTCCAAAATTCTCGACTTCCCCAGTTGCTTCTCTGAAGAGTGATTGTGCTTTATTCTCTCGGTTGTACATAGCCTGCCAGACAAGAGGTGGAGATTTAGAAACATTTTTCCAATATGAAAACCAGCCATTTCCACCATCCCTTGCCGACAGCAGCGGAAAAATGCGTCATGGAACAAAATCGGATATCATTGCTTGTTTACAAGAAGGAATTACTAACCCAGAAAATCCACCAAGAACATCAACAATAGTTTTTGATGGTGCAGCCATTGTACAAATGATAAAGCCGAAGACGGGACAGACATTTGGAGATTACAGTTTAGACTCTTTCGGTGCATATGTTCTGAATCATTTGCAGAAATCTGCTCGAGTTGACGTTGTATTTGATGAGTATCATGTGGACAGTCTCAAATCTATGACTAGAGAACTACGTGGAAGAGGTGTTCGGCAACGTGTTGTAGCAAATGCATTTACGCCACGTAACTGGCAAAAATTTCTGAGAATAGATGAGAATAAACGTGAGCTGTTTTCTCTGTTAAGCCATCAACTGGTGGAAAAAGCTTCTGCACTTTCAGGTGATGTTTTTGCAACAGTTGGTGAAAGTGTGCTAAGTTCTGGTATAACTGACATGACACAGTTAATGCCATGCACACAGGAAGAGGCCGATACAAGAATAATGGTTCACTGCAAAGATGCTGTTTTGAAAGGACATACTTCAATTACGATAAGAACAGTTGATTCTGATGTCGTCTCCATTGCTGTATCCATGTATGATTGTATCGGAGCAGAGGAGCTTTGGATTGCTTTCGGAACTGGAAAGAAGTTCAGGTATATACCTATACATGAGATTGTTAACACTCTTGGGCCAACAAAAGCAAGAAGTATTGCTTTCTTCCATGCTTTCACAGGCTGTGATACAGTCTCCAGTTTTGGTGGACGTGGAAAGAAAATGGCTTTTGAAGTTTGGAATGCATTTCCTGCTGTTACCGAAACTTTCTTGTCCTTGGGCATGAATCCTAGTGAAGTCACAGAGCATCAGTTAAACAAACTGGAACGGTACATTGTTCTTCTGTATGATCGTACAAATTATCTGGATAAGGTTGATGAATGCAGAAAGTATCTGTTCACCAAGAAAGGACGTGCTTACGATTCGATACCACCAACACATTCTGCTCTCCTTCAACACATCCGTCGAGCAACATATCAGGGAGGATTTGTCTGGGGTCAATCTCTGACACTAAAGCCAATTTTACCAAGTCCAGTTGAATGGGGGTGGTTGTACAACATTCAGTACAAACCAAACTGGACCTTACTGCCACAACTTTCTGAAACATGTACAGAACTTATTCGCTGTGGGTGTAAAGCTGCTTGTCGTGGACTCTGCAAATGCAAACGTGCCAATCTACAATGCACTGCTTTGTGTGAATGTGATGGAAAATGCTGTCAGTAATGTGACTTGTCTTCAGTGTAAATAGCTCCTTATCTTTTAATTGCAAGTAAGAACATGTGCATCAACAGACATGATATAGTAAAGAATTTTATGCAACACCCCTAATATGTAAAGTATGGCATAATATTAGTATAAATCCATATGACATCGTTGATTTTTGGTAGATATCGATGATTTACACTAGAACATTGATCTTTTTGCTATGAATTTGTCACAAATGAATTCATGGTCACTGCGACATTTGTTTATAAGGAGAAACTAAGTTCCTAAGATAAATACAAGTCTAAATTCATGAAATTGTTGATTTGTGGCAGCCATTTTGGATTTTTGCATTTTTGAGTCACTTTATGGTAAATGTGAGAATGGCTTGACTCCTAGTATTGATTAGTATACTTTTATCTATGAAATAAACCAACTTTCAGGTTCTCTTCCAGTTTTGCACGATTGCCCTGAGTGATGGACTTTAGCAGGTGGACTAATATGGAAAATACAAGCGACTCTGTGAGAAACTGTAAATGTTAATGTAAATCTCCAAAATTTATCAGCGCCACCCATAGGCCACGACAGGGTGACCAGCTTATTAACAGGCGCTATATCCAATCAAGTCCGCAATAGCCATGTTCGCCTTGTCCGTTCCGGTGCCAGGTCAGAGTCCGGCGAGGTCAAGCCGAGTATGTGTATGTATGTATGTGTGTATCAGAAAACTTGTATAGCATCCTTTCAATAATTCACATGGGGACTACAGCATGCATGCTATGGCTACCTGAGAATCACCAATCAAATGTGTCTTAGATGAGCAGGCAACTCAAATTTCTATGCTTAGCGTCATTTTAATTTCTCATCTTCACCATAGATTCATTTTACTTTAATATCGGATCATCTTATGTTACTACCGGTACTTTGTCATCTTATCATCTCATACTATTTGGGCATTTTCATTTATTTTATAGTTTCTTGAATTACATGTGTTGCATTTAGATCAAATTCAGAAGCTGGAAGAGGCAGAGAGATTGAGACGTGAGCAAGAAGTTGAAGAAGCTGCAGGAGTAGCTCTCAGAGAAGCTGCCATAGGTAGTAGGAATTTTGCTGCCTAAAAGCAGTAAAGAGTTTTATGTATCAGATTCTTAATTTCTTTTTATTTCAATCGATTTATCTTGAAGTAATAAAACCTTGATTAACTTGACTAAAACTATTACTGCATTACTGGTACATTTAATTCTTTTAAAAATATTTTGCTTGTTTACTGATAGCTTTTTAATTTCTTACATTTTGGCTTTTCTGACTTAGTCATCAGATTGTTTGATTATTTCTTTCATGCTCTCTTATGTTCAGTTTAGCTGATTATAATTTCATGAATTGATGACAAAATTCATTGATAACAACTAACTTATTAGGCCTTTTATGAAGCTTTCTGTATTTCAATTTAGTTGTGTTTTTGATAAAATTTTTAGCAGCTGAAGCATCAAATTTGGAAGGTGATAATCCTGAATCATCTAAAGTGTTTGAGAAAGTTCCTGACAGCAGTAAGCTGCCGACCCAGACTGCTCCCAAGATTGCAGATGACAAGATGTCTCGACATAGTGTACACGTAGATAAAAGCAAGAGTGAAAGCCTCACAATGAGTGACAGAGGCAAGTTGAACTTTTTATTCTGGCTGACTCATGTAAAGTTACAGTTTTTTCTCTTTGGAATCACTGGATTATTGTGCACTATTGTCATAAGTATTATTTAGAACTATTAGTTCTTTGGTGAGAGTTCCATATGGTATGTAGCCACTTCTACATACATGTTTCAAGGCACTTAAAACAGTAATGGAACCTGTTAATGACTTCTCAAAGCACTGTAGGAGTAACACAAATTTTATTACAAGTATGACAACACTAAAATGACTCAATAAAAGATGCAAACAATACTTCAATTCTACGTATTTTGGAATTTTGTTTATTCTTTTACAGAGAACAGCATGTTAGCATGTAAGCGCTTAGTCACAGCAATTTGTTGATTGTCTTTCAGAGAAACTTGCTGAGAAGTCGATTCCGTATGGATCTGTTGGAGAGCTTGAGGTGACACCTGTTTCTGCCTCAATTGCTCGTCACCTTGGGATTGACCTTTCTGAGGAGGGCACAGCTGCTCGTCACAGACGCGGCAT